>CM031694.1:35497966-36042966 GCA_018466805.1 Hippocampus abdominalis | reverse complement strand
CATTCAGAAACTGCAAACTGAATAAAATACTGGCTGGAAAATTGACACAATCAAAGCAATGACTAAAGAAAGAATGCACACAAAACATACATTTAAACACAATTTACATTCTTAATGAGGGACGCAATGAATTCTGGGAAGGCATACAGTTATCACACTAAGCATTCCGCGAGTGTATGCCGTAATACACGCAGACAATTCAAATGTAAAAATCCGTACAACTTAAAAACTTCTTACATCGCGGAGATTGGAAAAAGTGTCAGAATATCATTTTTTCCAGAATATCATGAAATAAGTAAAAAGAAAAACGAGAGCGGAAGCCATTTTATATTGAATGCAACGGCAAACGAAGCGCTCCCAGCATGCTTTGCGGCACAAAGAATCGCATTTCAATGCATGTTTTGTGACAATTATGTTCTTAGTTTGTATACATTATTTGTACTGTCATTTTCTTCCTTTTCATAATCAGCTAAGATTGATTTCAGTTTGCTTTCATAAATTTGGTTTTTAATGTGTTACCGTGATTGTACTGTAAATTCGGATGGTAGCAGTGCAATGGCGTGGCGTGTCCACCGGAGGGAGACATTTTCAGGCCTGCGGAGATTGTGCCTTTGTTGTTGGTGGTGGAAATGCTCCCACGATGCTTTGCGGCACTAAGAATAGTGTTGAAATGCAGGTTTTGTGACAATTATTTTCTTATTTATTTGGGATGTATTACTTATTCAGTCATGTTTTCTTTCGGATTGATTTCAGTTTGCTGTCATAAATTTGGTTTTTAATGTGGCACCGTGATTGTACTGGATGATCGGATTGGAGGGGTGTGCGATGGCGCGGCGTGTCCACCGGAGGGAGATTGCGGCTTTGTTTTGTTTTTTTAGCTACAGTACTCTGTACACAATTCAATGAACGAGTTGATCCATGGAAGTACGAAGAAACGAAAAGCAGGTGAGACGACAGGGCAGAATTCTTTCACATGCTCTCATTAGTTTTTGTGTCTGATAAAGGTTCCCCAAACCGAGGCTTCAAATGATTTGGAGGGGTGCGATGGCGCGGCGTGTCCACCGGAGGGAGAATCTTTCAGGCCTTCGGAGATGGTGGCCTTTTCTTTTCGGAATAGCTCCCACCATGCTTTGCGGCACTAAGAATCGCGTTCAAATGCATGTCTTGTGACAATTATTTTCTTTTTTGTTTTGGATACATTATTTATTCGGTCGTATTATCTCTTTTCATCATTAACTAAGATTGATTTCAGTTTGCTTTTGATAAGTTTGGTTTTTAATGTGGCACCGTGATTGTACTTGAAATTCAGATTGGAGGAGTGCGATGGCGCGGCGTGTCCACCGGAGGGAGAATCTTTCAGGCCTTCGGAAATGGTGGCCTTTTTATTGCGGCATAGCTCCCACCATGCTTTGCAGCACTAAGAATCGCGTGAAATGCATGTCTTGTGACACCTTTTTTCTTCTTTGTTTTGGATGCATTATTTGTTTTTTCTTTCTTTTCATAATTAGTTCACATTGATTTCATTTAAAAAGAAACAAGCACCTTACACATTCAACCGATCGAGATATGACAGGACATTAAATGAGGTCTGGTCGCAAAATTACTTCTCTTGAGCGTTTGGATTCCAACCAAACGAGAAAAAAACATAAATAAGGGAAGGATTGGGACAACGTTTTTGGGTTAATAGAAAATACATATTAACCATAGATCTTGTTTTTCACCGGTGAATGTATGATACAAGCATCCCTTTCGCAGTGAGCAGTCGCGTGTTTATCGTCAATCATAGCTGAGCTGCATTTTGTTCAATTCGAGTCCAATTAATTTGATTAACGTTCCTTCTTATATTGATCTAACTAAAATCTAACAATCAAGGGATGAGCATGACCCAAATAAACCCGTCATAGAGTCAAGCAAATCCTGTTCAATCTCGTCACAATGTTTAGGCACAGAAGCCACAGCACTTTGGTTTCGAATGGTGGGTTGACTTTATACAGTCAAGGTGTCAAATCTCGAAATGATCACATTCAGTCACAGCAAACTGAATACAATACTTGCGGAAAAATGACACCATCAAAACAACGACTCAAGAAATAATGGACCCAAAACACACATTGACATTCTTGGTGAGTGCGCAATGAATGCTGGGAAGGTGTACAGTTTCCCGCTCAGCATTCTGCGAGTGTATGCTGTCATACACGTAGACAATTCAAATATAGAATTGTGTACCACTTCAAAAACTTCGTCAAACACACAGAGATTGCAAAAAAGTGTCAGAATATCAAGTAAAAAAAGGAGCTCGAGCGGAAGTCATTTTATATTTAATGAAACGTCACAGGCAGAGCTCCCATCATGCTTTGCGGCACTAAGAATCGTGTATAATTGCACGTTTTGTGACCCTTATTTTCTTATTTGTTGTAGACACATTGTTCAGTCGTGTTTTCTTTCGGATAAATTTCAGTTTGCTGTCATAAATTTGGTTTTAAATGTGGTACCGTGATTGTACTGGGAAGTTCGGATTGTAGGGGGTGCGATGGCGCGGTGTGTCCACCGGAGGGAGACACTTTCAAGCCGTCGGAGATTGTGGCTTTGTTTTCCCATTAAAGCTCCCACCATGCTTTGCGGCATTACGAACGTGACAATGATTTCCTTATTTGTTTTTGGATACATTATTTATTCAGTCGTTTTATCTCTCTTTTCATAATCAGCTCAGATTGATTTCAGTTTGCTGTCATAAATTTGGTTTTGAATGTGGTACCGTGATTGTACTGGAAGTTCGGATTGGAGGGGTGTGCGATGGCGCGACGTGTCCACCGGAGGGAGACACTTTCAAGCCTTCGGAGAGTGTCGCTGAGTTGTTTTTTTTTTTGCAAAACAGCTCCCACTATGCTTTGCGGCACTTGGAAGCGTGTTTAAATGCATATTTGGTGACAATGATTTTCTTTTTCGTTTTGGATGCATTATTTAATTCAGTCGTTTTATCTCTCTTTTCATAAGCAAAGATTGATTTCATTGCAGAGAAACAAGCACCTGACTCATTCAACAGCACATTTGTTTGTTTGTTTGTTTGTTTATTGTTTTATTGGACATAAAAACATACTCCGTAATAAATTGACAGAAAGTAAGGTAAGTAAAATTGTAAAAGGAAAAGAGAAATCAGTCATCATACAGCACAATTTTATTGTTCAAAGCGCGCACGTGCAAACCACTATAATTTATGTGCAACATACGCGGGTGGGACATCTTAAGATGCGACACCCGAAAGTTGAGTCTTTCTGGGTGACGTCTTTGCAAGAGAGCCGTCGACATGACCAAACATTGTGCACAAAATGGCGGAAAAGTACTGCGTCGATGTCTTTGATCAGTACCGTTCAATGTGACGTGCACATACGATCATATCCATACACACGGATGCAAATAGACCTCGCTCAACAAACTAGACCGTTCATTCGAATGAAAATGACAAACTGACTGTTTTCTCGATGACGTACAGAGTAGGCGTGAGAATGATATCTTTGGCTCTACCGCCACCTGATGGAAAGCGAGGTAAAACTCTCACACTACAATTCTCACGCTTTGGTCGTCTTCGTGAGACGCCGCTGATGTGATTTGTGTAGAAATTGAAAAAAAAAAATGCACGATAAAACACAAGGTTTACAGTCTATTGAAAATTGGAATTTATAATGGGCGTCAATGTGTCATTTTTGGGCGTTTTACTTTTACTGTATTCATAAAAATACAAGATGTCATAAAAACCAACAGTCTTGTTGAATTGTTCATCCAGGTAATAGTCACCAGATTGTTCTCAGGGTCGAATGGCTTGTGGTCAGTCTCATCAAAGGGTTGGAAGTTCATGTTTTTGGTATGCGAATTTCCTGCTCGCTCACGGTCATCGCTGGCTCCTTCACGGACGTCACTGGCTCCCTCGCGGTCGTCACTGGCTCCCTCGCGGTTGCGGGCTCGTTGTCTCCTGGCTCCCTTGCGGTCGCTGGCTCGGTCGCTGGCTGCGATCGATGCGGACTCCCTCGCGGTCATCGCTGATTCCCTCGCGGTCGTCGCTGGCCCCCTCGCGGTCGTCGCTGGCCCCCTCGCGGTCATCGCTGATTCCCTCGCGGTCATCGCTGATTCCCTCGCGGTCGTCGCTGGCCCCCTCGCGGTCATCGCTGGCCCCCTCGCAGTCATCGCCGATTCCCTCGCGGTCGTCGCTGGCCCCCTCGCGGTCGTCGCTGGCCCCCTCTCGGTCATCGCTGATTCCCTCGCGGTCGTCGCTGGACCCCTCGCGGTCATCGCTGGCCCCCTCGCAGTCGTCGCTGGCCCCCTCGCGGTCGTCGCTGGCTCCCTCGCGGTCGTCGCTGGTTGTCTCCGGGATCCCTTGCAGTCCTGACTACAAGGGGAAAAAAATGTTGTCCACTCACTCACGTTTATTTTGAAATTCCCCAACCTATGTGAATTGGTGTACTGCAAAATAAATGTTTTGACATTTTTATTGTGGTTTTTAAGCTTTGATATGTCCTCTACAGTGGACATCGGAACCCAATGCATGGGAAACTTCTGAAACCGTTAGTCCAACAAAAAGATCAAAAAGTCAACATGGCAATGTGTTCAACATAAACATAAGAGTCCATCATCATCTTTTTAGTTTCACTTTTGCTTCCATTATGCTTATTTGGCAGACTTCAAAAAGCAATCTCCTTTCTTGGAAACACAAAGGAATAACCGTTTCAGAGGACCGCGAGATCATAGGCGAGCTCGCGGTTCTCTGGAACCCCGTTATTCATGAGGGGGTCAGTCCTTTTGTCATCAGGGTGTCAAGGAGGCCGATTGTAGAAAGTACCCGTCAAAGAACAGGGGGGGGTGCCTCGGGGAACAGTGTGTCAATTGAAGCACAGATCGTTTCCCGATGCCCTTTCCTCCTGTAGCTGTGAAAGTTGTCTCGCCTTGGTAGAGTGAGAGAGATATCGAGACCTAACCCGTCCGTTGAGCCGGCTGCACTCAATCAAAAGATCGGGTCAACTTCCAAAAATGGATGAGACACACCAGTCACATATTTACCGCAACTGCGCCAAATTCATCACATAAGGTCAACCTAAACCAAATCAACTGCATTTAGGGGGTCATGCCACGGATGGATTGGTCTATTGGACCAAGTATCCGACGAGCGAGCGGCGTTTTCAACATTTGCATCGCAGACGGGATAAGAACGGTCTCGTGTCATCAGATCAAGCCGACATCCAAGTTTCCGGTGCCTATGCCGGCTGTCTGTCTGCCGGAAGTCGGCGGGGGACACCCACGCCGAGGGACAATTTCCAGCGCGCAATCGGCCTGCCGGGCATGTTCTTGGAAGGTGGGGAGGAAAGCGCGGCACCCGCAGAAAAGCCACGCCAGCACGGGGGAGAACATGCAAACTCCACACGGGGGAGGCCGGAGCGGGGATCCAACCCGAGACCTCTGCACCGTCAAGCCCACGCGCTAGCCGGCGGATCAAACCGAGGGTTTTGTTTTCTTTCTTTGTTTGTTTTTTTTCATGTCATCCCCTTCTATTGATCCAACCACCGTTTGGAGCGCGCAGCAAAACGATTTTGCCACGTAGATGGATTTTTCCCCACCCCCGTTTGGCGACTGGCAGATTGTTGCAGAGCCGCCCCGCCCCGCCCCGCTCTCAGCGCAACGTTTGCTTTACCAGGTCGAGTGTCCCGGTCATCAGGTCTTGCACTTGGCGGTAGCACTCCCTGACCGTCAGGGACTGCTTGACCGTTATGGTGAAGACCACGTGAGAGGGGCTGCGCACAAATTCAAGACAAGTGAGCGGCGCAAGGCAAAACCTTTCCCAATCAAAGACGGGGGGGCCTACGTGGAGCGGCCGTTTATGGGCGTTTGGGCCCTCTTCCTCTTGGAGAGCCCGGACCTGACGATCTGCCAGGCCTCAAGTGCTGTGGTCACCCTCAACTGCAGCGGTTGGACCCCCCTGCCACACGACCTGACGGGACTTTGGAGCAGGTCCACCAACTCCTCGTGCGTTATCTCGCGCAGCGCCACGTCGACGGAGAAGTCGGCGCCAGACAGCCTCTCAAAAATATGGTAGATGGCTCTGGGGAAGATGCCCGCCGGCGAGTCCTGCGAGCGTAACGAGAGCCAAGCGGTCGGGAAACGTTTGCGGGGGGGGGGGGGGGGGGGGGCCGTCGCCCAATGAGAGAATGAAACTTGCCTGGTTCCAGGTGAAGCCTTCATCCAGATTCGTCTGCCCCACCATGGTGAACGTCTTGCCCGTTCCCATCGGCCCGTACCTGCAACGCATCCGCCAAGAACAATGTTCAGCCCCTCCGGGAATTTGCAAAGTCTGGCCACAATTGGACGCATCGCCGAATTAGGGAGGAGTTTGCAATTTCCACTCATCATTCAAGTCCAAGATGGCGGCTGTGTGTGTGTGTGTGTGTGTGTGAGTACTGACGCAATGATGGTGTGCGAACACCCTCTCAGGACATCCCTCACGATGGGCCACACAACCCTCTTGTAGACGTCCAACTGGGTGGCGGCAGGCGCAAACACCTGCGGGATGCCCACAACATCAACAAAAACGTTTGCTTCAGCAGAACGATGCTATGGAGGAGATGGCAAGTCAACTGACCTTCTTGAACTTGTACGGCCGAAGGGCCGCCCGCAAGTTACGTAATCTCGGCACACTCACTTTCCTCAATTGGGCCTCGTGCGCAGTCGTGTATCTTGCCGCCGCGTTCGGCTGCACTGTGTCGCGAGGGCTGCAAGGGAACGAGATGCACGGCAACATTTTGGGCGAGCTTCAATCTCTGCGTTGTTCAACCTCAAATATGAGCGCACCGATCGAGACCAGGGGTCAGGGGTCGGCAAGCCAAAATCTTGAAAGAGCCCTAGTGGCGCATGCTGTCTTCATCCATTTGAGAGCATCTTAGCATCGGCTCTCAAAATGACTCAAGTTGGCAACCAATACACGAGGCTTTTTGATTACAGCCCCCCCCCCCCCCCGCAAGCGCCCTGTAGAGCAGGGGGACGCGCGCGCACGCACCTACACACGCGCGCCAGAACTGCCCCGGGAAAACGAACGAGGCAGGGGGGGGCACTTTTGCAGCGTGTGAACTTTCGGCGCTGACGTGTCCCGTTTCAAAATGCTTCTTTCGGTCCTTCGGCTTTGCCATTCTTTGCCAGCTTAGTCTCCCCTAACCTTCAGACATTTTTTTTTTTTTTAAAAAGCTCCAGGGAGCCACTAGGGCGGCGCTAAAGAGCCACACGCGGCTCCGGAGCCACGGGTTGCCGACTCCCGATCTAGACGTTGTCTTCAAATTGCCCGAGACTCGACTGAATGCGGAATGACGGACACTCGTGAGTAACGACGAGGATGACCCGATGATTGATAATTGGGGGGGGAAAAGCAAAACGACAAGAACGACGGAGATGACCTGCATCTGAGGACCACGCGGGCGTGGTCCTCCGCTTCCGGCTCTTCGACATCATCCCAATGATTTGAAGCCATGACTGCGGTGACACGAGAGGAAATTGGAGGTCCAAAAACTCCAACGGAGACGCCGTCCGACAGTCTGCGACGGTGCGGCCGCGCGGACGGCTGCTGAAGTTGAGGATGAGGAGAGAAGAGCTTCGGCGTGCGGCGCAGGCGCGTCTCTGAGAGTCGGTCGGCGCTTGGGATTGAAACGGATCGACATGGGACAGGTGAAGTCAAAGCGGTTGACTTTGAAACTTAGCGCGCGCGCGCGCGCACATACGGATCCCCTCGGAGTCTCTCCGCTTTCATCTCCGACCGCTTCAAACAACAAAGCCGAGGAAGGAAAAGCGGCTCGGCTCGCGCGAGCGTCCGCGTTTGAGGTGACGCGTCGTTTTGACTTTGGAAAGCGCTTGGTTCCGCCGGATGTATTTTGCATCGTATGTTTGGCAGACGGCCGGCGCGCCGCCCGGGCTCTGCCGGCTTTTTTCTCACGGCAGCCCGGAAGCATTTCCAAATTCCGCAAAGTTGCCACGATTGATTTCAAGGGAACGGAGCCCGACGAAAAAGCCAAAACGAGAACAAACGTCAATGAAAGGAGTCGAAGGCGTTCATCTGCGGAGACGCTTGCAGAGTTCAAAAGCAATTCGAGAGAATACAGTATTTTAGTCCGACACATCTTGTGTCATCTTGTCTTTTGCTGCGCTTTTCTTTTCTTTGCTTTTCTTTCCCTTTCTGAAAATGGGACTGACCTTCTCTCTTTCTGACTCAACAAGCCCCCGAGACGCTCGCGACAGCCCCCCCCCCCCTAACCCCAACACAAAAGAGCTGCGAACTTACCCGCGTCGTCGTCCTTTCTCGAGTGAGTGACCCACCGCGCCGCCCGTCGAGTTGACGTGGTTGCCCGTCGGCGTTTGGGCGCTTCGATCTCGTCCGTGACGCGCTTCCGCCCGCTTTGGTGGGCTTCCATCTCGGCCCCGACGCATGAAGCGAGGCTGCGTCTTGGATGACGTCGGTAAAAAGAGTCGGCAACATGGCAGGCGTGGAAAAGAAGCCTTTTTCTCACGTTTGGACGTCATCCTCCAAATCGGGTGCCTAGCGCCTAGTTTCCGCTTCAACCGTTGGCAAAAGAGATTTCCAACGACTCCATTTCCATTTGTGGACGTGGAATTGGGCCAGAAGAACGATCGCATTCCAAATGGAGACTTGGTTCCGGTTGTACGCTTGCCTTTTCGCAACGCAGCCGGCAGAGGGCGATGTAACCCTACTCGACAACACCGTGAAGCCGACGCGCTCACCGCCGACCCCTCGGCCATCAGCAGCTTGTCCGCAAGCACGGCACTGGGTGGCATAGGAGGGACCGACCGAGCGACCGACCGACCGAGCGACCGACCGCGGTGCTCCGCTGACGACGCGCAAACGGCCAAAAAGCAAGAACTGCCTTGTTTCTTCACATTTTGCTCTCCGCCCGCCCAAGATCCTGTCAACTCCTATTCCTCGTCTGGAGCGCAGCTGATAGTGTTGAGGGATCAAGAGTCAGTCGAAAATTGCAGCCGGTCAACGGCGAAGACGCGACATGGTTTGCGTGTGTCTTTGTTTTTTCCTAACAGCTGCTCAACTCAACTCGTTGGAATGACTTTTTTTTTTTTCCACATGAGATGCAACTGAACGTGACGAGATTTTTGTGTCGGCTTGTTTTTTGCGCCGCCGTCCTGCCGGTTGTTCATCTCTCCGGCCTGAAACTCGCCCGATTCAAGTGAGAAGATCATCAGCCAGCCAGCCAGCTCTCAAGCAGCATTGTCAACACTATACGTGGCCATCCGTTGAAAACAATCCGCTTCTCCTCACAAGAGGTCGGGAGGTTGGGGTGGTGGCTGGAGCCTACTGCCCGAAGACGGAGAAGGTAGGCGGAGAAGGGTCCAGCTGCAGACTCGGAGGAGGGAGCTTCAGGCAATGGTAGACAGACGCCGGAAGTGGCTGTGGTAAGTTTAGGCACATGGATTTTCAAAATAAAGTCCCAAAGTGGCGCAACGTTACTTGCCTAAAGCGACCTTTCCCTGAAGCGACCTCCGACGAGTCTGCAGCTGGATACTATTGGCCGCACACTGGCGCACTGTCCGCCATCTTGGATCTCACAAGCAGGTTTCCACCAAATGACACTCGTGTCACCGCCATGCCATATCCCAGCATAGAACGGAAGACCCCCTTGAAGCATACAAATGCAGACTGAACCAGTGTACAGGCATGAAAAGGATGACATTAAAAACGATGACCTCAAAAAAGCAGACAAACGATACTTCTGTTTGCCATCGCTGGCGGAACACAGGCAGGAGTGATTCGATGACCTCAAAGCAACCAAAACCCCAATTTGACAATTTGACGACCACATTGGTGCAGAATCGTCACCGAGCGAACAACGTGAAGGGAGGGCGGAGGGCTACAACAGCGACCCCTCGGAGTCTCGGCTGACTTGATGAACTCACTGGCAAAGTGCACTCATTTGCTTTCTGACTCTTCACGTGTGAACAGAACAAACGGCAGCCAAGAAGACAAGATTTTCTTTTTGATGTTTGATTCTCTTTGAGTAATTCCATTCACAAAGCAGAGACAAATATTGAGGGACAAAGTCTACAAAACACATGGAACATTCATGTACAGAAATGCATCAAACGTCTCTAAACACACCAGGGAGTTGACACCAAATGTATTTGAAATCAATCAAAAGAATATGCCGCCTAAACCATCTTCAATGACAGGATATGTGTTGGCGACTGTGTTTTCACCACTTTTCATTTCATACAATGTGGAAAAATAAGTGTCTGAAGAAAAAATTCAACAGAGCCTGCTTTCTTATGCATCTCTTTTGATCGATGAAGAGAGAATTTTGCTCCAATAACGAGCACCATTTGAAGTGCCTCTGACTGATCCCATATCAAGTTCAGCTCTTCGAGCAGGCTTTTCCTGCCATTTCCTTTGTTTTGTGCTGACACGGAATGATGTTTGACATGTTGCTACTTCCATTCTATTCATATCTTTCAAACTACCGTGGTCCAAAAATCGGATAACTATCGCCAATGTATACAAAAAAGACAAAAACCAAAGGCAACCTTTTTTCTTGACATATTTCATAGTGCATCGACAACAGTGTATGACTATGTTTTTCCAAACCCAGGCAAACGTCCACAGAATAAATTACTCTTGCAAAAAACGTCCTGTACACACACACACACGCACACACACACACGCACAGAGTATAAATTGGACTTCAATCAACCCAATTTTGATCGCTAGTTCATATAATTATTGGTCCCGTCGAGCTGTAATGCCCGGCGGAGGTGTGTCGGGGCAGACAAAGTCCCCAGTAACAGACTGATCAGAGTCCTCCCTCCTTTATAAAGTAACACCTGCTGCTGCTGCTGCTGCTGCTGCTGCTGCTGCTGCTGCTGCTGCTTCTTCTTGAGTTAGCGCTCAGCCATCAAGGTCAATAGCGGCTATGCTCGTCGGTCGCTGTGACAATGACGTCCATCCAGATTCTCATGGCGACCGGATTGGACGCCACCGGGAAGAAGAGGCGGTCATACGTCTTGACGCAGAACGTCGGGCTGGGCCGCGGCGACTGAGCGACAGGTGAGATGGCAAGCAAATATGAGGGAAAAACCTGGATGCGGAAAGCTTTTTACCAAGGGCTTCTATTTGACTCGATTTAGATCATGGCCATTAGATGCACGTATACCGCGAGATCAATGATCATGCGCTGACATGAAATCCTAATGATTAAATATGTCATATCAAAAGGCGATCGTATTGATCTCAATACTTGTTAGAGAAATAAGATCTAAGAAACGATTTTATCAGCCCATGATTGGGGGCTAATCCACTCTGCAGAAATAAGGCCAAAATATCAACAACACTGTTCTCCTGAAAAAAGTCTGTTTTGTTTTTTTTTCTTTGGTGCTTTTGTTCTGTTGATGTTTGTTTGATATGGACCGTCAACAAATGCCGTTTTTCTTTCCTATGTACCGTATCTTGTGCTGACCTCCTGGCCCATCCGTCAAATATTCAAAGTCAATGCGGCCCCCGAGCCAAAAAGTTTGCCCACCCCTGACCTAATCAGTAACATCAACCTTCAATGAATGAACACATATTTTGAAGTTGCAATTTCATTTCAGGAAGAAAAAAAAACCCATCCCAAACCGAATGAACACTACTAATCCAAGTATGATCGGTTTTGTGTTTTTTAAAGTCGGTAAATGGACATTTGTATGACTTATTTCAATACGTTGGTCAAACTTTCGAATATTTCATTTCCGTATTTCACAAATTATTTCATAGTCTAACTACCTATTCAAGTAGATTGATACTGATCCCATTTGGATTTTGGGGGGGAGGGGGAAAGAAAAAAAACAAGACGAGAAAATAGACAACCTTGCTGGTGTAACTTGAGCAGTTTGCTTCTCTTTAGCTAAAGGTGTGACCGAGTGGTGGCCTTATTGGGCACCCCCGTCGTCAAGTTACTGGGATTCAAAGGTTGACGTTTGTTTGGGAAATGTGTCTCGATTCACGCGTGGCGACTCACGGAGGCGGCTGTGCGCAGGCGGTCATAATAAACCTCTTGTACGGCCTGGAAGTAGATGACGCCTTTCAGCTTCTTCTCGTCACAATCCGAACAAAAGCAGAAGGAAGGCATTGAAGATGCGTCTTAGCCACGCAAGCGAGTGATTTTGCGGGCCCTGGGGGCGAGCGACGCAACCTGTGTCGTAGGCCAGCCTTCGGTGGTCGACGTGGAAGAGGAACCACCTCTTCTTCCAGGTCTTAACGCGGCCGCCTCGCTTGGTCAGGAAGCCGCCGCAGCGCCGCGACGACGGCCGCGGGTCCGTGCAAGCTGACACGCCGTGACCCAGAGACTCCACGTGGGCGCGCAGGTCAAAGTCCGGGGACAGCGACAGGGGCAGCCGCTGACGTACACGTAGAATACGTACACGTAGAATACGCACCAAAGATACCAACCGGCCTTACTATTAACTGGGCTATTGACCGGTCAGGTACAAATCAGACAGTCTGGTGCTATGGTATGGAGAATTAGAGATATAAATCATTGGGGAAAAAAACACGGATCCTTATTGATTTATTTGCCCTTCATAGCCCCCCCCCCCCCCAAAAAAACCCATCACTTTTTTGGGTGCAAAATAAAACATCTGGAGACGCATGCTTTTCAGATACTGCTCAAGAAATAGTTTGAGACTGTTATGAAGTTCAAGCATGTTTTCGATTGATCAAAAGAGCGAAAAATCCCCAAATGTGGAGCGACAAAAAATGTCATTTTTGGCCCGGGCCACATTTGAGTTGCCGTTTCACGCGGAGGGCCGCTAGGACTGAAACCATATCAAGAAGTCAAGAATACATGTCGATGTGATCACGAGGGCTTCGGTAACGAGAACATGCTTGGAAGATGGCTCCTATTTTTGACATACGAGAATGAAAAATGTCGGTGGACATTTTCCAAAGGATCTCGGAAGTTGACATGTTTGCTGTTTTTGCGGGCCACATCAAATGATGTGGCGGGCCAGATCTGTCCCCCCCCCCCCCCCCCCGGGCCTTGCGTTTGACACCGGTGTTCTAAGGGCTTACTGACCTCGGGAGGGTTTAGCGGGGACCTGCTCGGGTTCTCTTGTGGCTCCGGCCTGTGCGGATGGTCCGCTTCTGCCGCTTCTGACCTGGGCCAATTGAGATCTCGCTGCCTTCTCTCTTCCGACGACGCTCGTTGTCGCTGTTCCTGCTTCCCCCCCCCACCCCCAAACAAATAAAATAGCCCATCATCCAAAATAACGTCACGTGCGGCATCTGATGCGCAAGTGGGAGCTTTTTTTTTTTCTTTTTTTTTCAAGATGGCGCCCGAATAGGCAGCCGTCAACAAGTGCTCTTCAAGAGCCTTGCGTTTTTTGTCGTTTTTGTGGTTTGTTTTGTTATTTTGTGTTTGTTGTTACGTCATGTGGACCTGATGTGGACCCGTTTTCAGCATTTTTGGCCACGTCATTCGTCAAAGAAGAAGAATCTGTGCTTGGTGGTTGCGCCTTCTCGGCAGCACACGCGTACCAGCACTGATTTTTTTTGGATTGGGAGGAATGTCGGCGCCATTTGACTGTCGTTGCTGGACATCCCCGGGGCGCTTGTGTCTTGCGCCTGAAGTAGGCAGCATTTTCACAGCCCTGCTTTGTTCAGCGAAAAGGTCGGTGTGCCGATGGACAGTCTGCATGGATTGGACGGATGCAGAAGAAAGGAGCGTCAGCGCAGAGCGCCGATGCATATGTGGAACTGGGAGTCGCGGCTTGGAATTGAAGCGGATTGACATGGGACAGGAGAAGAGAGCCAATCTCTCTTTTTCGTTAATGGATGCTACAGCTTCTTGCTGCTTTCAAGCTTAGCTTGTAGCAGACGTGTGCACATTGCCGCATGACGTCTTTGATGCACTGGTGAAAAGGACACTTTGATTGGCTCCTCTTTCATCTATTACGGCTTCAAACAACAACCTGTATGCAGGAAAGTGGTTCAGATTGCACAATGTTGTCTGTGTTTGTGTTGTCTGTGTTTCATGTGTTGTCTTGTATTATGGTGTCATTTTTTTGGTCAACTTTTCTTTTGATGGCGGCGCGGACACCCGCAGCGGCTCCTCTTGTTTTATGTTGAGGGGGAAGAAATGTCATCTGTGCTGTATGTTATACATACGTACAGCACATTTGACAATAAAGTTGTATTCAATTCAATTCAATTTTGTGCTCCACTCACTCACTCACTCACTCACTCACTCACTCTGTCTGGAAGCAGCCTCTCCCGTTCCGCTGCCACTTTGGAATCCCAGTTTTGCTGCTGTCCGCAAGGAGGCGCAAAAGGGATTTGAGCTGACAGGATGGCAATGGTTGAATTCATTGGATGGCAAAGCATGTGGAGTTTGGGATTCTTTTGTGGCCGCACCCGCTCCCCTCCCCCTTCCTCATTTCCTGGACTTATTTTCCTTGACTGAGCACCTCTGTTTCAGATGTTCTCATCTTCCCCGCCCCCTGACGTCCCTCCCTTATTCCCGGTTCCCTTCCTTCCTTCCTTCCTTCCTTCCTCTCTCTCTCTCTCTCTCTCTGTGCTTCTCTTGTGGGGCGTTGGGGGGTGGGAGAGGTAGCAACCGCTTCTCCTCGCTCTCACATCCGGAGCGCCTTGTGGCATTTCTTGCCGGCCGGCCGACACTCGTTCACACTAGCGGACCAGCGGCTCTCCAGCCCCTCTCAGGTTTTGACTTATTCTTTGACTTGAAGTTTTTTTCTTGGTCGCTACTTTCCAAGCGCATATCCGGCACAATCTTGTCTGAATTGCTCCTTGTCTTTTTCTGTTCAGTGGTTTCCTGTCTCTGCTGGCTTTTTGCTCCCCCCCCCCCCCCCCCCCCACCTCCCTGACAAAGTTGCTTGCCATTAAGTTGTGTTTAAAAGTGATCAAAGCTCCCTCAGCCTTTCTTCACGGCCGTCATTGTCTCAACTCTGCTCACATATAAATGGCGGCCGGTATGGCTATTTGCACGTCTCCGAAATGGTGAGTCATCACATCTGGAACCTTGTTGCGGCTCCGGAGTCCATGTCAGGGAAAATGGAAACCCAAGTTTTTTTTCAATCTATTGCGTTCGTCGTGCCTTCTTTGATGATAACGTTCATATTTCTTGTGTTCAGACACAAAAAAAATACAAATAAAGTGGAGGTGGGGCAGTGAATTCTCCAAAGTTTCAGAAACAGAAAGTGTCGGCCAGGTCACAGAAGTTCTCTCCAACCGAACGCAACGATTCCAAAACTCTTCCCATTTCTCACGTCATTCTGGGTGAACTTGTGAACAGATGAAGAGGAGAAGTATTGTCTTTGGTTTCTGGCCGACAGGTTTTAGCTTGAGGAGAGTACATCCTTGTGCCCATTGTTGAGTGTGTTGAACCAGTCGGTGACAAGTTAGAGTGACATTGTGCTCCTTTCCTTTGTGTCTCCTCTCTGCAGGTGGCGGAATCTTGGCACTCATCCCTTGGCAGTGGCAACCTGAGCATTTGAAAGAAGCACCACCCCGCCGCCCGGCAGCAGCTCCGCCTTTCCGAGAAAGCGGGGCCCAGTCGATCGACAGCTCGTGAGTCCAGGCCCAGAGAGCACCGGACGCCCACGAGCCGGGCCTGCAGGAGGACCGACCGGCGAGGCGCAGAGTTCCGTCCCGCCCGCCCGCCCGCCCGCCGGGAACAGACGGCGATGGAGGCGAAGGCCGGCAGAGTTGCGGAGCGGCGGGAAGGAGCGCTCGAGGGCGCGCCCGGCTCGGAAAGACCCAGCATTCCCCTCAATGACCTGAAGATGATTTTCGAGAAGGGGGAGGCGGCGGACCAGGTGAGTCGTCGCCACGAGGATTGGGAACGGGCTCCGACCGAGTCGCTTGACGTCTGGCTCCATCCAGCCGCTCTGATTTCAAAACAAGTCGAGACGTTTGCCTTTGCTTCTCTCGGCTGCGAGAAGAGCCTGCTGATGGCTGGCGCCTTGAGTCAATCGCTTTGCTTGCTGTCAAAGAGCCTCGGCGGCGTCACGCTCCTTGTCACGTGGTGTGCTCAACTCTGGCTGGCCTTCCCTCAGCTGACGGGTTGCAGCTTCATGCTCCAAAACGGGGGGGGGGGGGGGTGATGCCCGAAAATGTCACTCACACGAACAGAATAATAGCCTCGAGTTCAACTCAAGTAAAAGATCAGGTTTATCAGTCCCACCATGGGCACATTTGTATCATTTCAGCAGCAATAGTGGGACCCGCCCTCCAAAAAAACCAAACACTGCATGCAAGCGAAGACATCCCGCACCAGAAGCACACCGCACAAACCCCAAAGTGAAACTGTTGTCCATGCTTAAACAATCCGACGTTGCAGTTGTGTGCTAAATGTTGGAAGGCAAACATCAATTTCACATTTTCAGGTACATTCCAAACCACCGGCGATAGGTGAGAATTTGCCTGAGAGAGAGAGAGAGAGAGAGAGAGAGAGAGAGCGAGCGCCTCATTAAAAAAAAAAAGTTGCTTCACAGATTCAACTTCCCGCACACACTCTCTTCACATTGAAACTTTGGTAGTCACACTTTTCAAAGACGTTGTCAACGTATGTCGATTACACAAAAATGATGCTTCAAAGAAGAATCTGCGATGCAGGAGGACCAACAATGGGGGGATGGGGGGGGGGGATGACTGCGCACAAAGAGATGTTTATTCACATTTTCAATTGCAAAAAGAAGCAACAGAGACTTCCAAACAGTCCTCGCCGGGTCACATGGCCGCACGTGATGAATGAACGCAGTCGCTCCTTATTAGGTCGGCAAAGACAACGAGATCAGTTGAAAGCGTTCAAGCTGCGGCGCGTTGGTGCGCATCGTCATCAAGGACGTGATGCCAGCTGCGCACGTCTTGCCGCGTGATGAGCGAGCGCGCTTAGCGACTGGCGAGCGAGCACTCATTGCCATGGGCCCTTTGCCTTCAAGCGAGTGAGTATGTGCTCCATTCCCAAAAAAATACCAAATGAATTGAATGAATCCCTGGAGAAGCCAAGAAGCCTTTTCTTCTTTGGAAAATGATTGAATTTGACATGAAATGACTGCTATATGTTCACTGAACCCCAAAATAGATGTTTTTCCCAAAATTCAATGCTTTAATCCTAAATTTGACCCTTTGAGATTTAAGGGTCAAATTTCAGTAGCAGGGCGGCCCGGTAGTCCAGTGGTTAGCACGTCGGCTTCACAGTGCGGAGGTGCCGGGTTCGATTCCAGCTCCGGCCTCCCTGTGTGGAGTTTGCATGTTCTCCCCGGGCCTGCGTGGGTTTTCTCCGGGTGCTCCGGTTTCCTCCCACATTCCAAAAACATGCATGGCAGGCTCATTGGATACTCTGAATTGTCCCTAGGTGTGAGTGTGGGCGTGGATGGTTGTTCGTCTCTGTGTGCCCTGCGATTGGCTGGCAACTGATTCAGGGTGTCCCCCGCCTACTGCCCGAAGACTGCTGGGATAGGCTCCAGCCCCCCCCCGCGACCCTAGTGAGGATGAAGCGGTTCGGAAAATGGATGGATGGATGGATTTGAGTAGCAGAATTTATCGGGGCCAAATTTGACCCCGAGGGTTCTCCAGGGTTTTAAGACCCTCGTTGGATCATGCCATCTTGGGCAAGAAAGTTGGCCAAAATGCTAACGAGGCACGTGTGTTGGGATGGGGGATGGGGGAGGGGGGGGGGGGGGTCCCATTTTAAATCGAGCTCGGGTTCAAACTTTCTTGAAGGAAAGCTTGGGAATGTTCATCCCTTTTCCTTCTGTTATCTCCGGATCAGGAATGTCTTTGTCATGAGCTCACCGCAGCGGCAGCCTGCTTAGACACGACACGAGCGGCAGTCGGCAGCCCAACCTCCAACTTGATGTGAGATCAAAACCCATAACAGGGGGGGGGGGGGTAAGAGCAATAGTTTGTAGTCACGGCGACAGTACTCGGGATTGTTTCGAAGCAGACACAATTAAATCACAAGGCAAATGAGTTATCGTGTGCAAAATATTGAACCCGAACTTTTTCATGGCAACAGAACCAAAATGGAGGTCATGGTTCTAGCGTGCTTTGTAAGTCCAGAGAAGGAATTACTTTGTGGAAAACATTTGTGTGTGACGACATTTGTTGCGAAAGGGAAACAAAGTTGAAAGTCTGAAAATAGATGAAGTTGGCAGATGGCCGTTGGCTGTTGTCCGAGCGCACCGCTGGGATCGCTGCGGGAGACGAGCGCCGCCTTGTCAAAGTGGCCGTCTTGCAAAGCGGTCTGACGCCACGCATGAAATAGTGGAGCCGCATGAAAGGACGCGAGCGCAGAAGGGGGGGCCGGCACAACGGCCCCCCACTGTTGGTCTTTGGAAGAGCCATGATGTCACGTTGTATGGTCATGACATCAGCTGATCTTCAACCACATCAATCACGTGTGCGCAAACCCCCGAGCCAGCACTTCCGCCCCAACCGCCCCCCCCCCCCCAAACACACTAACCCTTGAATCCAGCCATCTCCCTCCACTGCTTTATCCGAACACGCCCCCTCTATCCCGTGCCTCGCCCCTGCCGCACGACAACACCCCTGTCGTCCCATTGTCAGGCGTGGAAATGAATGCGGCCCTTTCTGCCATCTGGGTGACATGCGCGAAACGGCAAGGCAGGCCCCCCCACCCCCCTCCCTCCCCGCTGCTTCCCTAAACGGCCGTAAGCAATGGCCTGCATTGACCAGCCAAACGTTTAGATTTGTTCCGTGGAAATCGGACCAAGAAAGCCCTTGCAGTCCATTCTGTTCATTGGCTTTCCAGTATGCGGATGTTCCGTTCAAAATCAAATGTTGACCCCTCCAATGCGCCCGGGGGCCGTGACAAGCAAAACACATCTGCTGGGAACTCCCGAATAGAAATACACTTGATGGAAAGGATCTGTGCTCAAATGATCCGGTTCCATTCCCTTTTTGTCCGCTCTGGACGGACGGTTGCCCTCATTCCTCCAAAGGCACCACTTGCATTCGCTTGAGTTCACGTTTGAGCCTCTTCTCCTCACAAGTGGACCTAGCCTCCGTGTTTGAGAGTTCTCAACGGACATAACGGCACGCTCCCTTGCCAGTGCACATTTTCCAAAGGCAACGAGACCCAAGCGGTCACGTCACGGACGCGGTTCAAGGCCACGCGGAGCCTCAAGTCCCAAAGACGCTGACCTCGGCGGGACTGGAGTCACGCCACTCTGGTGGCGGCCATTCGGCAGCAGCTTGCGGACGCAAGTCGCTCGCTCCCGTTTGGCCTCCTCCGGAGCCTCCCGATGACGTTCCTTCAATGGCCCTCCTTCCCTTTTGATAGCGCTACCAATCCAGCGCGAGACCCCCACCCCCTCCCCTTCCCCAACCGCACCTGCTCCCTCTCCCTCTTGCGTCATGAGCCCGTCTGGGCCGGCCCACACCGTCTGCGCCTTGGAGCCGAGCGCTGCATTGCCTCAACGCGTCGGCAGCGGTTTCTTCTTCTTGCCCCTCGGTCGTCGTCGTTTCTCTTCACGGACGGGAGAGGTAGTTATACGCGGGTGCTTTTGTTGGCCTTTTCTTTCCAAGTACTTTGTCGTTGAGCTTGTGCAAAGCTGCCTCCTTTCAAAGTTGCCTTTGCAGATGAACAAGTGGCTCTTTGGGGCCAAACGTTGTCGCCTGTGCGGAGTCCTCAAAAGAGGATTTCCTTCCTTTTGCTTTGTTTGTGAAAGGCTCAACGTGAGGCGAGGCGAGGCGAGGGTGTCGTCTTCTTTTGGTGGCGTGTCATTTGCATTGCTGCTTTAAAGGCATCAAGATTAGCAGCAGATTCTTTGTCTGGCTGGCCGGCTGAGACCCCCCCCCCCCACCACCCCTTAGAGCCCGCGTGCACGTTGACATGGGGCGGGCCACATGTTGACACCCCCTCCTCGTGTGTCTGGGCTACCCCCCCCCCCCCCCGCAACATCTGATGGTGCCTCTTCTTAGCCGCCGCCGCCGCCTCGGCCCGCAGAGCATCATCCAGCCAGGGCCATTGATCCATTCCAATGGCGCCGGTCTGGGCGTCAAGCGGGCCCGCTTGGGCGCACTTTCTTCGTCTCCGCTTGTCTCGTATCCTGCCAAACGTTGGCAACAAATGAAACGAAACATCTGCCCTCTTTTGACACTCTCCGTTTCTCCAGCAATTCAAGCCTGAAAGCTCCAAATCGCGACTTGAGCCACAAATGGCCCATTTTCCACAAGGAACAAATCAAAGCTCATTCCAATAAAGGGAGCTGTTCAGAATTGAACTTGTACTTTCCTAGTTCAAAACGATTCCAACTCGAAACTGTCAGCTTCATTCGGGACACAACAATGTTTCATATTCCCACAAGGGGAACCTGCGCGGTGAAAGGCACAAGTTGTCGGCCATTTTGCCTTTTATTTGATTTTTGCTCATCTCCAGAAGGGCGGGGCCAGTCGTGGAAATGTAATCGGCAGTTTGATTTTGGCTCAGTGAGCGCACAGCGGGAGCAAACGGGTGAGCCGCGATCGGTCGTCTGCCGAGCCCTGCGTAGCGCTGATGCCGGCAAGTGGCCAAATGGCCACGCCCTGAGAGCCATCCAAACAGCCGTTGGTGTTTTGCCGCTTATTTCACAAACGCCATCTTAATCGGAATGCCGTGGCGCATATCGACGTTTTGGACTTGACTTGCCCCGTCAAGAGCGAGCATGTTGATGTGAGACAAAAGCCGCCGGCGTCCCATCACAGCGGCATCAAGTGAGGGCAAAGGAAGGCCCGCGCTTGCCCTTCAACGCCATTTTGGCTCCGAGCGCAAAGGCGGCGCAACCCTCTCTGCTTTCTGCTCTCTGCTCTCGCCTGCGGACGTTTGTGTGAAACAACACGCGAGCGACACGAGTCCAGCCAGTCAAGACAAAATGGAGCTTTTTTTTTTTAATTTAATTTTTTTGAGATTCACTTCATTTTTGCCATAACCAGAGCGGTTCTCTCGAAAGAGCAAAAGCCGCGCCCGATCTTGGCTGTCTGCTCACCGTGCAGACCAGCAGCCATACTCTGCACACGTTTCTCTGACCAGAGTTGGCGCGACTTTTGATCACTCATCGTATGCATTTTCAGGATCACGATGCAAAAAACAAAACAAAAAACAATGGAAAAACTCCCCTCGCATGTCGCACACTCTGTACGCTTTGGATTTGCTTTGTTGGACTGTCGTCTGCCGTCAGCTTGGCATTGCTAATGAGAGTCTGTTGTCTTCGCTGGATAAATAAAGGTTCTCTTCATCAAGTAGACACTTGCAAGCCCAGTCACGTTGAATGATCTCCATTTCAATATCGAGGCATTGGCTAAGTGGATCGATCGCTAAAGGTGAAATCAATCCAGATCAAAATGCACTTCCAACCACTTGCAGTGGGGTTGACTGATTTCCATTTGACTGTCGAGACGCGGCTGCGGCATGTTTTGTCTCCCGCTGATCAGACGGCTCGTCTGCCGGCCTTGCTGAGCTCATTAAGCGGATTAGCGTGGCGGGGCAACAAAGACGCGCGCGTCCAGCGAACTGCGCGTCCAGCGAACTGCGCGTCCAGCGAACTGCGCGTCCAGCGAACTGCACGCCGCGCCGCGCCGTGCCGTGCACCCTCTCAAACGGCTTTTTGCTTCCTGGCTCGCGTTTGATTGGCTCCTATTTCGTTTTCTTTGCAGGTGCCTCGAGAGCAGTCAAGCAGCGGAAACGGTGGCAATACGGCCAGCATGGAGCAGCTTCTGGGGGGTATGTACTCTGCGCCCAAACGGAGCCCCCCTCAATGCACGCCACGGGCTCTGTTTGACACACAACACGGGCGAGGCGAGTCGATTCAGCTTTGAGACGGAACACAGCAAAGGGCCGCAACTCACAATTTCTTGAATCGTCAACGATGTTATTTTCAATTGATCCGTCGGATTCAAACAAAAACGGATTATTTTGAAAAAAAGATGCCGGTATATCAACGCGAGGGTGCGGAAAATGCACAAATGCCGATGATTTACTTTGGCTCGGTTCGTCCCATCCATCAGAATACAAATGTTCATCATTCTTGTCAAAAGTCAAATGGCACGTTTTTGCAAATGTTTCTTCTTCTATTTACGGTCGAGGGGCTGAAATTCCGAGGACTGGCGAGTTCATCCGCGCCTCCAAACGATGACTCGCTTGTCAAAATAGGCGGCGGTGCATTTGACAGTCGATGAGTTGTTGCAGCTGCCGCGCTTTCACACGAGCAACCAGCACACGGCCGGCCGCCGTGTGCCACAAAACAGTGTTGACCTCCATATGCGATGAGGAGTGAGTCCGCTTTGAAACGTGACTTTTTGCTCTGGTCCTGCCTCTGAGGGTGGAATCTCCCCGGCTCGGGTGCTCACTCAGAACGGCGAGCGAGAACCGTGTAAAATTGGGCCTTTTGCGAGCAGTCGCTTATGACACTACCCCAGAGGTGGGAAACTTGCCCCTCATTCAGGGTCTTTCTTACACAGCATACCGTAGATGTTATTGACCTATAGACGAAAGCTAAGTAGTCCTACCATTGCACCCTGTGGACTCCCCTTTCTCAATTTTTGAAGGCGAGTAGGTCAGAGACAACATTCCATTGGACGGTATTTGAGAAAGACCAATGCAAGCGTTCACACTGGACAGATTGGAGTTCTGAAAGGGGGGGAAACTGCCCGGCAGACAAAATTGGCCACAATTCTGCAGGTGAACAGTTTGACCACGAAAACAAGGACCAGGAATAATGCGGCGTCTTGTTTTTGCCTCAGACGGAGGTCTGGCAGAGTCGACTCCTCTCCGAGACAGGATGGCCCTCTACCAGGCTGCCATCTCCAAGCAGGACGCCACCCCGGTCAATGTGAGTACTGTACTTGTTACCCCACCCCAGAAAACAAAGAAACACAAGAAAAAGCAGCAATATGAGTTATCGATCACTCTCAGAACGATCTGCAAGAAACATTTGGTGGCAAACAGAAGGAGAATGTCCCGCCCTTCTCCCTGGACATGGTGAGCTCAGCCTAAACGGTAGTTGCGATGAAGATCGTGACCGTGTGATGCAAGCTGTTTTCATTTTACGCCAGAGTCCAGAAGCGGAGTTGCCAAACGACAGAAAAAGTTTGAACGCCGAGAACAACGGTAACGTATTTCTACACTCATAAAATGGTGGACATTTGAAAACGAATGATAAACAAAGCAATAATGGGTCAACAGAATGCTCTTAAATGAAATATTCATCCAAATGGCCAGGACAAAATGCCCCCCCCCCCCCCCCCCCCGAGCTCTTCCCGAGAAGGAATGTTTCAGTTTCACTTGCGGAGAAAAAAAAAAACCCAAATCCTTGGCCCCGCCCTAGCCACTCTCGAGGACTTGCACAACACAAGAACCCAGACAAGGGCACGTAAAATCCAACTACTTTTGTCCGTTTCCATTGCGAGGCTGTGGTGTGAATTGAAGAGCGGGAATCTTGGGGAGAACCTCAACCAAAGCAATTGCACAGAATTCCACGTTTGGCGAGCGTCAATTGTTTTTGAACTGGACTTGCGCCGGCTTCCCCTTCTCTGGCAAAATGAGTTGGAACGGAAGCGACGCTGGAGCAGCGCACCGCCTGCTGTTAAAATGTGGATTTGCCGCCGCAGGTCTGGGTGCCAGCAACGTCGCTTGCCGCTCTCCGGCCAAAAGCCCAAGGGTGAGTGGCGCGCACCTGGACGCACGCCGACACCCCGGCACCCCAACTCAGGCGTATCTGCTTGGATATCCCGAGCAGGGTTTCCGTGCGGCCGTTCGGGACGCCTGCGTGTCCTGTCGCAAGACGGTGTATCCTCTGGAGAGGCTGGTGGCCAATCGTCAGATCTTCCACAGCGCCTGCTTCCGCTGCTGTCACTGCAACACCAAACTCAGGTGAGCATCTATCCATGGCCGATAGCCACGGTGGATATTGATGACTCTCCCCCCCCCCCGATGAATTCACTTGTATAGCTTGGGCTTTTGCAGCGCGCTAACCGGGAATAAACTCGACAAAAGCTGCAGGCGCGCCACATCGAATCGAATCGAATCGCGATCCCACTGAATGGAAACGCTCCGCTTGCATCCACGTCCGATTCTGGAGTCGATTGTCCTCCATAAATTGAGAGATGAGCCGAGAGGGGCCCAATTGATTTCCACCTCTTGGAAAGTGCAGTGCGACTTGTTCTTCCCTAACCTGGCGCTGAACGGAACGGACTCGTTTGGAGGAGATCAAATGAAGGTCACCCGTGAGGTCATTGCTCATTTGACATTTGACTTGAAAGCCAAACACACGCCAAGCTTTTGTGAGTGGTGTTGAAAAGACCTTTTTTCGGATTCACTTGTAATCTTCTAGTTACGAGTCGCTTTGTTGTTGTTGTTGTTGCGCTCGCTCTGTAATGCTCTTTAGACGCCACAAGATGACGCCAAAGAAAACAAGTCATTTTGGTATGTTCAGCTTGACATCTTGACCGAGCAGTAGAAGGAGATGACTGAGTCTGGGTTGTAAGCAGATGCTTGAGAGTGGACGTTTGCAGTATCGTTCGGGTTCATAGCAGTTGTTTTCAAAGCTTTTTAACACCACGCACCAACTGGCCAAAACATGGGACTCTCTGAAGTAACAACAACATGAAACAGCCCGGGAAGATCCCACGAGCAAAGCCAGACAACCGCCGAGCCGTCATTGGTCATGACTTGAGCCCTGAAGCAGCGCCATGTCACAGAGCTGTCATTTTCAGTGGACGGCCAGTGGCAAAATGGCCGCTCCCTGAATGGCATGAAAATAAATCAATCAATAAAAAATCAAATCAATCAATAAATAGAAGCGGGGGCCCGTCAAGTATATTGTCAAGAAAACGTTTACAGTCCCCTCTTCAAGTGCAGATTTTGCTCCTTAGTTCAGCTTGTGCCCTCTCTCGCCATCTAGTTTGGTCAACTACGCCTCCCTGCACAGCAACGTGTATTGCAAGCCGCACTTCTGCCAGCTCTTCAAGGCCAAGGGGAACTACGACGAGGGCTTCGGCCGCCGGCCCCACAAGGAGTTGTGGGAGGGCAGAGGCGAGGAGGCGGGGGAGATGGCCGCCCTGTCCACGCCCACGCATTCGCCGCAGGTCTCCAAGAGTCCCCCTTCCCCGGGCCCGGAGCCGGCCGGCCCCGGCGTGGAGGACGCCCCGCTGGCCAAGGTCAACGTCCTGACCGCCACCATGGAGGCCCTGGGACAAGGAAGCCCGGAGAAAAGCCGAAGGCCGTCGGATGCCCGCAGGCTGAAAATCTCCTGGCCGCCGGAACCGGAGTGCGACGGCGGCCGCGGCAGAGCCGCGACGCCGGCGGACTCCGGCTGCAAGCCCATCCGAGCCAAGTGGCCCCCGGAGGACGAGGACGACGCCGCCGCCGCCGCCGACGACTCTTCGCCGCCCGAACAAACCGGTGAAGCTTCCCGCTTCCGGAGGAGCTCCTTGAAGGAGCGCCGCGTGCCCTTCATGCCGGCAGAACCAGCCTCCGCCGACGCCGAGTCCGGGGAACCGCCGAGCGCGGAGCCGCGGCCCGACGGGCCGTTGCCGGACAGCCGCGCGCCCGCGGAGGACCGCTGCGGGGATGTCGGCGGCAGCTTTGGAGAGGAGGCTGACCACCTGTCAGAGGAGGAGGAGGAGGGCCCGGACGCGCCGGAGAAGGGGGGCCGAGACCAGGTGAAGGGAGAAGACGGGTCCGAGCGTCAACTCGCCGCTGAGGTCGGTGCTTTGGGTCCGGCTCGAGCGGAGGACAAAGACCAGGAAGAAGAAAAGGTGAACCCCGAGCGTCGCGCTCACGAGGAAGACGTGGGGGTCGGCCGCTTGGCGCGGGATGGGGGCCGAGAAGCTGCTGACCGAAAGCCGGAGCTGGAGACGCTCACCGTGGAGGAAATGATCAAGCGAAATCGCTACTATGAGGAGGAGGAGGAGGAAGATTTCTGAAGCCATCTGCTATCCAGTCACTTCCTCGTCCACTTGCCGCCCAAGTCGCCGCAAGTTTCAGTTCTTGAAGCGTGCCTCTTTTCTACAATCAAAGCCATTCCAATGTTTTCTTCCTCTGACCGTTTTGAAAGGAAACGTGCTCCATTTTTTTTTGACATAGCTCGATGGAAAGGCTCAAAGTGGAGCGTCTTTCATCCGACCTTTTCTGATTGGAATTGGAACGCGCTTTGCCACTGCGGCTCCTGCCTTCCAAATGACAATGAAAACATGACGAAATCAAGCAAAGCCTTCAATCTCTTCCTTTTTCAAAGACAAGAGCAAGACGCTCTTCCCATTTCGGATGTTCCTCTTTTAACCGAGACTGGATGCTCTGAATCTGATGCACTGTTTCTCCAGCCATGACTTCCTACTGAAATAAATGGTGTACCAAAGCTCGGAGTTGTTATTCCTCTGTGAAAGATGACCAATGGCAACGGGTACGTGCAAGGTGCCTTCCAAAAAAGGGGGACTATTGAGCGCATATGCCAAACTCACATATTGCCATGACATAAGAAACGATTTTCCCCGAAAGGTCCAACTTCTCGTTGATGCACAAGTGAGGGCACTTGCGCGTGCTAGCAATTAATAAGCTACTAGACATTTCAAATAAATCTTTGTTTCGGAGGAAATCGGGCCAAAAGATCTTGTCCGAGACTCCGAAAATCGCAGCAAATGAAAACATTTCTGGAAGGACTGCAAATGATGGCACATGTTCTCAACGAGTTGGCCATGCGTCCGTCCATCTTAGCGCAAAGGAAAAGGGCCGATTTACCGGGTGTTAGTGGTGAGTAAAAGGCTGCTCCGATGGGAGCATGGAGAAGAGCTTGGCTGAGAGAATACGTACTTTCAAACCAGAGGCGGGCTTTCCATCAGGACTGAGAGAGGGTCCGTCGGTTCGTCTCTGACGGATTCCCCCGTTTGCTGACGAACGACAGCCGACAGCCGAAACGACGACGGAAAGAAGCGGGTTTCCGTCCGTTACCGCAAAGGTCACTTCCAGGGTCAGTCACGACGGTCCTTCTCAGTCCGTCACTGACAGACTCTCGTTTCGCAGGTGACAGAGGAACGCGCGCGGGGGCGGTGACGATACACCGGGTGGCTTTGAGCTGACAACGTTGACTTGATCATGGAAAAACAGTCAGCAGAGACGCTCGGCTTTGATCTCGATTGGAAAACGCAGCCTGCCGAGTGCGTTTACAGTTCCCGCACAGTCGGTGGCGCTATCCACCAAAGAGCTGTCATCCGCCAATAAAGTCAGAGAACAAGAAGAGGAAGGGGAAAGAAAAGGAGAAGGCTCACCTTGGGTCTGACGGCGCCATTCGACAGGAGATCAGCGACAGATGCGGCTGAAAGAGGAGCGCGCTTCCGAGGGCAATGCTGAAATTGACCCAGGGTCCCAAAATAGCGATTTAGCCATGAGGGGCGGCACGGTGGGCGAGCGCTTAGCACGGTTTCAGCGCACAAAGTTGATTTGCAAGCAAAAGTCAGGAGTTGCAAAACAAAACTTCAAAACTTGCCACCCAAATTTGGGAACTTGGAATGGAAAAAAATAGTCATCCAAAAAAGAATCCACAATATGCAAACAAAACAGATTCTTTCATGAGAACACTGGGGGGGGGGGATTTTGGGGAACAAATCCAACCCTTTTTTTCAAGTTCTGGAAATATTGGTCTTGTTTGCTTTTTCTTTTTATGACAAAGCCCTTTTAGTTTTGGTTTGCAAAAACTTTGGGTTTGACTGAAAATCAAGACCTATTTCTCTCCATCTCATACATCCGTCGTATCGCTCACTCTGCGTCAAAGCCGAAATTAAAAATGAGATAGCATGATGCAGTATTTATCGTCTAAACGACAGTTTGTGTCCGGATAAACTGTCGCTGCTGCTGATGCCAAAGTCTGAATTGGTTTGGACGCGGCCTTAAAATTCTCAACCGATCGGAACCTGTTGTTGTTGTTGTTGTTGTTGTCGTCGTTGCTCACGATGAGAACGGCGAGACATTGCAGACATTCCAAGCGCAAATGAGTGAAAACACTCCCTCCAGAAAGACAGCACGGCACACTCCAAACAATCACGCGGACACAAACAAGTGGAAAAGGAAGGAAGGTGGCGGCGCTAGACTGCCCGTGACAAGAAATTCTTATCAAGGAATGGTGGCGGCTCCTACGGGTAAATATTGACCCAGTTGCCATGGGACCCTCGCTCGGCGCAGGAGACCGTTTCAACCGCGTGAGCAAAAGGAGGTAGACGAAGCCGCGGCATCGCCGTAGCCCTCATGCGGGACCTGGCGGGCTAGCGCGGCTCACTGCTCGAGTGGTCCTTTCCCAAGCCAGAGGTTGCCGGTCGGATCCCCGGCCGCCGCGGCCATGTCCCGGTGTCCCCGAGCGAGATGCCGAAAGCCCCAGGTGAGGTCAGGGCCAAGCGCTCGGAGTGCCTCGAAGGTGAAAAAGCGCTCGACAAAGCGACAGCCCGTTGACCGCTCACCTCGCAACGGCACGCATTCCGCTAACGGCGCGGCGTAACGGCTCGCCCGACCGACAGCCGAGCGGGATCTCCTTCCTGACAGGAGAGCGACCTGGACCGAGTCGCGTGCTCTGTGATTTGGAGGTGCCGCTTGTTAAGCGTTGCCTCCCTTCATCGCTCATTACACTTGACGGTCGCTGCTGAAATAGCAGTTGCTGTTGCTGCGAGGTGGTCAATACTGGCAGGTTCAATTCTGCCCACCTGCACAAATAGGCCCACCGACATTCCCGTGCAGATAGTGACGGTTTCATGATGCCGTCAGTTCCGGACCCTGCAACAGACAAATCCAAACCAATGAATGCAATTGAGACATTTTGTTTGAAAAGTGAGCGAAATCAAAGTTCCGAGTCCCGCCCACAGAGTGTGGACAAACTCTGCCACTAGACATGCTATCGTCTAAAAACAAGACATCTTTCGTGATGTGGCACGTTCGCAACAGCTCGAGACCTCTGAAATTCATCTTCCACGCCGCCGTCGTGAGAGCAGCCTGCAATTGCGCGCAGAAGGCCTGGTGAAAATATCGAGTAGGCGGCGAATTAGCCCCGATGTAAGTTCGGGCGAGGACAAGCGTGGAGGCAAAGACGTGCGTGTCGGGTTTCTGCGTGCCCACGCGACCTCGTGACGAGGGATTGGGGTTGCGCAGGGAACCGATGCAGGTCTGTTTTGGCAACGCTGGGCTCCAAACGCCAGATGATAACAGAAACCATCCGACATTAGTTGATGATCGGGCCGCAGCCGGCGGAACAAACGGGGCATCGTGGTTGCGGATGTGTCGGGGCACGCCGGCTTAGATCCAACAGATCCAAGTCGCTTTGTTTGTCGCTGGAGGATGGGCGCACTTGCTGCTCATCTGAGGGACTTGCACACGACCCATTTAAGACAGACGGGCGTTTTTTTAACCTTGAAGAATAGCCTTGGATTATAACACCTTGAATGAATGGGACTCAAATAAACATCAATGCAATATTTGATCATCTTTCCTATTTATTCCCACTCGGTGCGATCAATGCTTTGGATGAACAACGCAGATCTGATA
Source organism: Hippocampus abdominalis (assembly GCA_018466805.1). Classification (NCBI taxonomy): domain Eukaryota; kingdom Metazoa; phylum Chordata; class Actinopteri; order Syngnathiformes; family Syngnathidae; genus Hippocampus; species Hippocampus abdominalis. The sequence continues at coordinate 36,013,405 of CM031694.1, read as the reverse complement.
TCCTGGCGGCAATGGATGAAAGACACGCAAAGTTCTTCCTCCACAGCTCTCAGTCTTTCTGTTTTTGCTTTTGACAGCAGTCAGGCTACGGCTTGAGTCGCTACGGCTACCGAGAACGAAGCGGGGGGCTCCGAGGAGATGGAGCCTTTTCCGTCGCCGGTCCCAAGGACCTCCCGCCGAACACGAGGCCAGTCCCCCTCGCTGCCCATCTTTGAAACCAGCTCTGAAAACTCATTTGTATTCTTTGGCTTTTGACTCAGCATGACACTTGAGTTTTAGTTGTCCCGTTTTTGTGCTTTCTGCCGTCTTCGTGTACGGCACTTACTTGGTCTACAGCGTTGGCTGTTTTAATGCGCTCGAGAAATACACTTGATTTGAGTTGAGTTGTTTGGCCATTTCCAATTTCCTTTATTGACAAGCAACGTTAAGAAGCACTTTATGGTTTGATTCCCAGGACAGTGAAGACATTCGATTCAATTCATTTCAGGATAGCCACTGATGGAATGAAGGTGCTTCGTACTTCTTCAGTGGGAGAAGGCAGACTCGTTACGTTTTGCTGACGATTGACGAATACGGGGACACCTAAAAAACACTGACCGAGGTGGGTTTTCGTCCGTCAGTTTAGTCGTCACTGACTGGGTCATGTACCGTGCGGACGGACGCCCATTTTACGGTCTACCGAGAGAAACACGCCCCGCCTGTCTCGCCTGTTTGTTCGCAGGTTTAAATACAAGCGAGGTTGTTTCCATTGACTATTTATGGAAATACTTTGCGCTTCTTGTACAATAGGTGACAGTATAGACCAAAGAGCTGCAACTCGCCAATGAACCAAGAAGAAGAAGAAGAAGAAGAAGAAGAAGAAGAAGAAGAAGAAGAAGAAGAAGAAGAAGAAGAAGAAGAAGATCTATAGCCAGTTGGCCTCCAAGCTAACAGGATTGGATTTTACACTTGGCCACAGTGCAGAGTGGGATTGGAGTTCAGGTCAACCATTTCATACTTGAACTTCATTTTCTTTTTGTGTTTTAGAAGTTGAAACAGGCAGCCAAGAGTTCAAGATGTGAACTATGTCTGCACGCTAAGCTCTTCGGGTAGTCACTGTTTGACACTGAAATATAGTGCAAGCCATTGAACATTTTAAACATTGAATTTTTCATCTGTTGGACTATGACATGTTTTGTGTGGGGGGGGGGGGCGGGGGGACACTGACGGACTGATGGATTGGCAGACCGGTGGAATTTGGTGACGGAAGCAATGACAGAAGTGCAGTTAAAAGGACATGATGGACCGATGATGAATGTGTGGTTTGATTTTTAAAAAAACTGACGATGACAGACGGGCACCCGGGTGGCTACCCAGAGAAAATTCTGTCAATTGCCCCCCTCTGCTATTCAGAAACGAATCTGTGAATTCACTTGACAGGGTCTTTGCATTCTATCCCATTCGTCCCGATGATCAAGCTCTGCTCAAGAACTTGAAAATAGTTGTCTAGCTTGTATTTGCAGGCCATGTTTTTGTAACTGGACTAAGTTGTCTTTTTCCGCACTTTGTTTTGAAACGCTTTGAAATGTTGTACTTTGAATCACCAAAGGCACATTGCGTCCGCTTGCGTATGAAACGCACTTGAGAAATAAATCTGCCTTGCCTTAAATTGACCTCATTTGCTTCTACTTTGGGGATTTTCAGCCTTTGCGGCGGGAAGAAGGACTGCTCTCAAGACTTGAAGTGAGTGAGGGCGAACCGGCGCAGAGGAAACATCCGTGCCGCTAAGTCCTTAATCCTCCGGCACAGTCATTTTTGTTTTGGTACAACTTCAGGGCTTTGTTGGTTTCTGTCACCCCTAAATTCCACTGCAGAACTGAGCCTGGATCTCTCTTTGTTCGGTGTCCTGGCAACCGGTCTGTGTGCGGAACAGAAAGACAACACGTTGAGCAAACGCGCCGTACGTTCAAACCCTCGGGGCCTTATCTTGAGACAGGCGCAGGTCGAGGAAGGTCTGCATTCCGCAAGCCGAGGATTTTTGCAGCGACGCGCATATATCACGCTGCCGCTCTCTTTTGTTCAGTCCGACACGGAACCCGTTTCAACTTTGATGATGATTGAGGCGCTATTCTGAATCCCTGGAGTCTGGTTCAAGTTCTCGGCAGTCCTCGTCTCTTTGCGACGGCCGAGCGGATTGCAGCGCGGCGCGATCTGCTGCCGAGTCAAACGGGAGTCATCAGAAAGTCCTTCCGAATCAACAATTCCTAACGAAGTCAATTGTTCTCTGAGCTCCCCAATATTAGTCGGCGGGTCATATGGTCAGTCTCCATGTTGTCGCGCAACGTTCGCTGTTCAATCTGTCGCAGAAAGGTTTAAAGCCCCGCCACTAAGCGGCTTTGCTCGCATTGTTGCCACTTGAGTCGAGTTGACCGCCGCAATAAAAAGTTTCTCAAGTCTTTGCCCGCACGTCGAAAGCGAAAACAAAGAAACGAGAAAAAAAAGTCCAACGATGGTCGGTATCTCCAAAACCCCCCAAAGAATTGGCTAACGTGTGTCTCAAGCTAGCGCGCTGTACTTTGTGAGTAGCATTGATGTGGACCAAGATTTGTGGCTAAGCGAATCTTTCATACCCACACGAATTCCTCTGTGAGACCTTCTCAAAGTCAAATCCGGGATGGTTGGATTGCTCGCTTCGCAGGGTCGACGACGACCGACGAGTCCCGAAAGACGACGTGTTCTGTTCTGTTCTGTTCTGTTCTGTTCTGTTCTGTTTTGAAGCTTGCTGGCCGTTCAAATGAGTCACGACGGCCCTTTGGCTCACTCTGGCAATTTCGTTTGGAAAATAAGGAAGACGGACGCGTCCCTTTGGGAAAAAGCCGCTAAATCGCGGCTCATCAAGCGTCCCTCGTTTGGGGTCGGCTTCTTCTTCTCCGCGGGATCCACATATTTTGGAAAACGCCGCCAGCGCTCCATCAATTCATTCCAAACAATCCACCGGCGGCGCGTCACGCATTGATCGCAAGGCGTGAGGTCAGAGAAGGAAGGCGCTCGCTGCCTTGTTGACAGCACAAAGTGAGAGCGGCAAAGCTGCGGCAAATGGAAAGCTCTTCCAAATACAAATCACCTTTTTGGGCCTTGAAAATAGCACGGGGCTTTTCTCCCGTCAAGCGCGCAACGAATCGATGCAAACGTGCGGCAGCGACGTGGCCGCGTATTAAGAAGCTCAGAGGCGCTCCCATGAAGTAGCGCCGAAACGGAGCGGCTCGTCGCCATGGCGATGACACGGCCGGGGGGAAATGGGTCAAGCGACCGAGTCGCGACAAGCATCGGAGGACAAAATGATATTTGGCCGACTTCTCCCCGTCGCCGACCGATGACTCTTCTCCGACGCAATCGACGACGGCCGTGACGTGCGGCTGCGAGGCGACGGCTCGCATGGAAGATGACGTCGGGCGCGTGAGATTGCCGTTGAAAGCCCAGAGAGTCCGTCCGGGGCGTCCCCTGGCGCGGACGGGATGGCCCCGGTCCACATGCACTCGTTTTGTTATCCGGACCGGCGCGGGTACACGGCTTGATTCCAAGGTGCTTTTTTTTCTCGCTGTGCGCGGACAGCAATGCGCTCCGTCCTGAGCCCGCGTGACAAAAGAGCTTCTGCAAGGAACGCGGCGCGGCGCCGCGCTTGCAAAGACAGGAGCCTGACCTTTAAGAGCAGAAAATGTTGGAGCGAAGTGGACAGCGTGTGCGTCACGGCTGGGGAAATTCATGGCCGAGCCCGAAAGAGGCTCATACTTGGAAATGTCAGGGGGAGCGGGGGGGACTTTGCCATGTCTTCTTTCAAGACAAACGCCATCGGTCGACTCTTACGGGAAATGTCAGGCGCAAATCGGAGGCACCGCCAAGGATCCCGGCGCGCCGTGGACTCGCGTGTTGCCGAAGCGCACTTTGCCGCCATTCGTGCGCGTGTCAACTTTCGATACGCGAGTCGAATGAGCGCCGAAAATGTCGCCGGCTTGGCGCCAGGCCGGTGACATTTATCCAAACGTAAAAAACCCCGTGGAAGAGGAAGCTCGCTTTTTAGGCCGCCGCCAAGCGTTATGTTCATGATGGATGGACAAAAAAACCCAAAGCTGTTTTCAATTCCATCCCTTTCTTGCAAAAGGTCTTATTTCAAAGTGACAATGCAGAAAATGCATGAATGAGTTCATTGGGGTTCAGCTCCAAGTTTGCTTTGTAACACGATTGGCCACAACGTTGAGCGTCATTTTCCAAAGTCAAAGCGGCTCTTTGCAAATGTCTTAGTTGGGGGGGGGGAAAAAACCGCAATCTGCTTTCTTGCACGGAAGACTCCGGACATCTGAGATGATTTCCTCCTCTTTGGCGGCTCAAGAAGGTCTCTCAGCGGTGAAGCGATTCTCCCCAAAAGCATCAATGAATGTGATCATTGAATCACGGTTGCACTTCAACCGTCACAAAGGGATTCTTGTGTGTCGTCATGAAATCAAAGCAAATAGCAAACGATGAAGCAATCCCAGATGAGGGGGGCTGAGGCAATGTTTTTTTCCAAAAACAAAGACCTGCTTCTTGGCCGCACCTTCACTGCCTAAGACGGGGGCCGGGGGGGCCGAAGCCACCTCAACTACGCCGCGAGCGAGGCCTCTTGGGCTTCAACGACGAGCCAGTTGTCGGTTCGTCCGACGACGGCGTCCTCCAGCCCGGTGCCCGAAGACGGCCGAGATAGGCCCCGGCACGCCCGCGCCCCTCGCCAAGATCGTGCGCTTCGGCTAGCGGACGGGTGAGTGAACGCGTGGCTTGGCTTCATGGTGCCGCTCCCGGAGGGCCTGGAGGGGGCCCGGCAAGAGTTGCTCAGATTTCATTTGGGAAGAAGACGACAAAGGAGTTGATGTTGCATTTCCGAAAGGCCCTCGCAGCGGGCGGTTGAAAAACGCGCCGCGTGGTTTTCCGAGGCGATCGGGGAACCAAACGGCAAATGTTCTTTCTTGTTCCCGACTTGTGCCAAAGTGGGTGGCGACTCGGCGACAAACGGCAAAGGCGGAGGACCAACGACCGCAGAACGACGCGGCGCTCGCGTTTGCTCGGCTTCTTCCGCAGTCGGCGATGTGACGGGGCGACGTTAGCCGGCGGCCAAATGATGCGCGCATCCGCCGTGACGGGGACAGCTGGAGCGAGTGGCGTTTGGCGCTGGCATTTGGAGGAGAAAGGTGAAGGTGATGCCAGTGATCCATGCGGCGGCGGCGGCGGCGGCGGCTCCAAAATAGCCGCTGCTATTTTTAGGAGCGGGAGCCGGCCCCGACAATTGCCACGATATTGTCCACCGACAATGCGGAGTCTGGACGGGTGCTGGCGGCGCTCAATTCTGTGTGCCAATTGACCTGCTTTGGCGCTTGTCGTTTTTCTCCAGTGTTGCCACGGGGAACGCTGTGCTGTGCTGTGCTGTGCTGTGCTGTGCTGTGCGCACGCACGCACGTCCGTCCGTCCGTCCCTCCATCTGAATTGTCAAGCAGCTGCGCGGCGGCAACGGTGATGGAGGTGCGTTTGCATGTGTTAGCGATGTTCTTCCGGGACGCTCCTCGACATCAACGAGCGCGGACTCGGTTGTCGACTTGCGGAAGGAGATGAGATGAAGATTGCATGTGAGGCTATTTGGATCCCTTGTGAAAGGGACACGGCACCTCCCCCCTCCCCCCCCTTTCCTCTCTCTTTCTCTCTCAGTCAGTCCCAGCCCCTGAAGGTGTCATAGCTGTGCTCACCCCGCTCTCTCTCTCTCTCTCTCTCTCTCTCTCTCTCTCTCGCTCTCTCTCACTGCCACGCCGCCTTTCGGCTCTTTAAAAGCCGGCACGGTGCCGCGTCGCTCCGGAGCTTGGTTCTGGCGCCGCAGGGGACCGAGGATCGCCGTTGTCCTCGAAGCGGGAGGGCGAGTGCGAAAAGGGGGAGGGAGCAGAGGGGAGCCGTCGCTTGAGCCACATTCACCTGTCGGGCGTGGAGAAGCCCAGAAATGCCTGCGCTCTGTCACTTGACCGCCATCGTCTTGGTCCTGATTGTTCACGGGGGGGCGGCGGCGAGGCCCCCCGGGGAGCGCCACCTTGCCGGCAGCACGTCGCCGCTGGCCCGGGGGGAGCCCTGCGGCGTGTACACTCTGAGCTGCGCCAGGGGGCTCCGCTGCATCCCGCCGCCCGGGGAGCGCAGCCCCCTGCAGGCTCTCTTGCAGGGCAGGGGCCTTTGTGTCAAGCAGATCAGGACCGGTCCCACCGAGAGGCCCCACCCCGCAGGTAAGACACACACACACACACACACACACACACACATTTCTGTGCGGTGGCTCTAGAGGACGGCGCTGAAGGCCAGCGATGGTCCATTTCAAGCTGCGTGCATCAGAAGCAGCTCCAACATCCAGTGCTGCTCTGCAATGCCTTCCTTCAGCCCCCCCCCACCTCCCCCTCCCCCTTCTGGCAATTTGTGAGCAAGTTGCCCAAAACGTATGTGGGACAAACAGCGAAAGGCTGAATCGGCTGCTGCCACGGTGTCCCGATAATGCGATGACCCGCATCGACGCCACTGGCACGGTGCTCGGCGTGACCGCAACGGAGGCGCCGACATCCTGACGGAGGAGCCTTTTGACGGCCAAACCGAGACTCTTGTCATGTGAAATAGAAACGCCTCCACGCAAAGGATCTTAGTCACTGCCGATGAGCGCCAATCAACCCGCCCATCCGTCCGTCCGTCCATCCGATTCGTGTCTTGATAGCGTCCGTGCTCCGGTCGAGATGCTTGCGTGCGCACACAGATACGCCTCCAGGTCCTCCCGTGTGATGATAAGAAGGCAGACGCTTTTGTTCCACTCATCTAATATGGTTTTGCCGTCTGGTCTTCTCTCAGGTCCTCATCCGTCACACAGCAGTGACAGTGAAAAAGTAAGTTGTCTTATTCTCTGCCACCTGAGCAACGCCTCACAAGGTCGCCTCACAAGGTCGCACTGATCCATTGGGGATGGACGTGCACTTTTAGGAAACGTTCGGATCCGGCTTTGCCGTTTTACGTATTCACTCGCGGCGAAATGCGCTATGGTATATGCGGTCTACGTCTTTGTGGCACAATTCACCGAGTATGATAACAATTGGCCGGGTGTCAAGCCCACGCAAAACAATTCCAGTTTGACCCCGAGGCTTTTGGAAGGAAGATACATGATCAGAGATTATTGATCAGTTGGGACAAAGTCTGACAAAAACGGTCCAAAGGTCATGGGACAAATCGTAAGCATTGCGCTACAACTTGCTCACGTCACCTAATAGGAAATGTGCCACGTCGTCCTACTTTCCGCGCTTATCGCCGCGCGTGACCCGACGCCATGAAGCATCTCTCTGGTAAGCTTGGGCCCCAGTCGCAACTCCGCCTTGCGTCTCTCGCAGGCGCCGTGCCGCAAGCTGCTCAACGGCGTCCTGAGAGGCTTGCGGCTGACCGTCATCCAGTCGGACCGCGACATCTACATCCCCAACTGCGACGCCCGAGGCTTCTACAGAAAAAAGCAGGTCAGGAAGCATTGTTGGGAATGCCGTCACGGTGCCCTGCGGGACCAAAGCCGCAGCTCCCTCACTATTCATATTCATGCGTGTTATCCTGAAAAAGCACCGGCAAAGGCCCTTCCTTTGAAGACTTATTGACTCTTAATTGTGTGCACTACGACATAAACAGGGACAGATTTTAGCCCGAGTTCTTGCTTATGGGCCCCCCGTGTCAAACTTGAAAGTCTTGGACAATGTGATTTCGGATCGATCACATGACAGTTTTCTTTCATGTTGTTTTCTTTCATGATGCTGTTCAATTTGCCGCTCCAGAGTGCAGCCAATTTTTCACCCTTTCACCGCTGGTCGCTTCTCTTCTGCCTTGACGCTTCTCGATGGCGCCGCGCGAGTGGCTGCCTCTCCAGCAGCGCATATCCCCGTTTGAGTTTCTTTTCGTCTCGTTATTTTATTTATTATCTTTTCCCATTTTGGTTTGTGTGGTTTTGTTCCCCAAAACTACGGCGGGGAGATGGGCACCTTCATTTCTGCTCATCTCCCTTATTTTCTCGTATTTTTTCACATATCCTGTGAACGGGGATCGCACACGCGATCCCATTGTTTACAGTAGGGACCAGCTTTTAGCATTGCGGGCTAACAGCGGGCTACTGGCCGGCGACAAACCGGACGTCCCCCGCGAGTTAAAGAGGAGGAAACGAGGATGTCGGGCCGGGAAGGAGCGCCGCAGAAGGAGGCGAAGATACAGACATGTCCTCCCGTCCGTCATCATGGGGAATGTAAGATCGCTCCCTAATAAGATGGACGAGCTAGCGGCGCTAACGCGACATCAAAGGGAGTACCGCGAGGCGAGTCTGCTGCTACTCACGGAGTCGTGGCTAACAACGATCACTCCGGACACACTCGCCGAGTTGGAAGGCTTCCAACTCGTACGTGCGGATAGAAACGCGGGGAGTGGTAAGAGGAAAGGAGGGGGACTTGCTGTTTTTGTTAATGACAAATGGTGCAATCCTGGGCACATCACCATCAAAGAGAAACTCTGCAGTCGGGACATTGAGCTGCTAGCCATTAGCCTCAGGCCCTACTATCTCCCACGGGAATTTTCACACGTCATAGCTGTGACGGTGTACATCCCCCCGTCGGCCAATGGTGATGCAGCATGTGATGCCCTGATGACTGTCGTGAACAGGCTGCAAACACAGTCCCCCAACGCCCTGCTGATCATCTCTGGGGACTTCAACCATGTCTCTCTGTCGTCCTCCCTACCAACCTTCACTCAGTACGTATCCTGCACCACCAGAGACAATAAGATTTTGGACTTGTTTTTTGCCAACACCAAGGAGGCATACACACCCTATCCCCTGCCCCCTCTTGGAAGAGCGGACCACAACATGGTGTATCTCCAGCCTGTGTACAAACCCTGGTGCACAGGCAGCCAGCTGTGACCCGCATGGTCAGGAGATGGTCCACAGAGGCCGAAGAGGCTCTGAGGGACTGCTTCGACTCAACCAGGTGGGAGCTCTTCAGTGAGATTCATGGGGAAGATATTGATTCACTTACTGACGCCATCACGGACTATATTAACTTTTGTGAGCAAAACACCGTACCAACCAGGACTGTACGGTGTTTTTCGAACAACAAACCATGGATTACTCCCGACATAAAGGCCCTTCTGAAGGAGAAGAAGAGGGCTTTTGTGTCGAGAAACAGAGAGGAGCTGAAGGCCGTGCAGATCCAACTGAGGAGAAGCATCAGGGAGGGGAAAAAGGCCTACAGGTTAAAAATGGAGGATCAGCTACAGGCCAGTAATGTTACTGGTGTCTGGAGGGGCCTGAAAACCATCTCAGGCCACAAAAGCCCAAGGACAGAGACTGTGAGGGACAAGGATTGGGCGGATGATCTAAACCGGTTTTTCAACCGGTTTGACCAGACGTCTGTCCCTCCCCCCCACCACCACCCCCTGCAGCTGCACCCACTCCCACTGTGGACTTCACCTCCCTCCCCTCCTCCTACGACCAGCTTCCAACAACGATCACCTGGCCTCTCAACCGACACTACACCCCCAAACCCAAGTCTGTCTCCTGGTTCATGCCTGTCTTTTACGACAGCGCAGGTGAGGAACCAACTGAGGAGGATAAAGGTGAGGAAGGCAGCAGGTCCGGACAACATCAGTTCCCGGCTCCTCAGGACCTGCTCTGACCAGTTGTGTGACATTGTCCAGCTCATGTTCAACCTGAGCCTGAAGCTGGGCAGAGTTCCACAGCTGTGGAAAACTTCGTGCCTGGTCCCAGTGCCCAAGACCCCCCATCCGAAGGAGCTCAACAGCTACAGACCGGTGGCGCTGACGTCTCACCTGATGAAGACGCTGGAGAGACTTGTCCTCGACTACCTGCGACCGCTGGTGAGCTCATCACTGGACCCACTGCAGTTTGCCTACCAGCCCGGCATCGGTGTGGAGGACGCCATCATCTATCTCCTCCACTCGGCGCTGTTACACCTGGAGAATGCTGGGAGCACTGTGAGGATCATGTTCTTTGATTTCTCCAGTGCCTTCAACACCATCCAGCCCAACCTACTGGAGGATAAACTGCAGCACGCCGGAGTGGAGCACCACCTCACATCATGGATTACGGATTACCTCACAAACCGACCACAGTATGTGAGGGCACAGGGCTGTGAGTCGGACAGGCTTCTCTGCAGCACTGGGGCGCCGCAGGGGACTGTCCTGGCTCCATTCCTGTTCACCCTCTACACCTCGGACTTCAGATACACCACTTCAACCTGCCACCTTCAAAAGTTCTCTGACGACTCTGCGATTGTCGGCCTCATTACAGAGGGAGATGATCGGGAGTACAAGAGACTGACGGGGGACTTCGTGGACTGGTGCCAGCAGAATCACCTCCAGATCAATCCTGGAAAAACTAAGGAGCTGGTGGTGGATTTCTGCAGGAAACAGTCATCACCTGCACCGATGAACATCAAGGGTACGGACATAGAGAGGGTGACCTCCTACAAGTACCTGGGTGTTCATCTCAACAATAAACTTGACTGGTCAACCAACTCAGACGCCCTGATCAGGAAGGGACAGAGCCGCCTCTTCCTACTCAGGAAACTAAGGTCTTTTGGGGTTCAGGGGTCTCTCCTTAAGACCTTCTATGACTCTGTGGTGGCCTCGGCCATCCACTATGGCATTGTCTGCTGGTCAGGCAGCATCTCGGCCCGGGACAGAAACAGACTGGAGCGACTGGTCAGGAGGGCCAGTTCTGTCCTGGGCTGCTCCCTGGACACTGTGGAGGAGGTGGGCAGCAGGAGGATGCTATCAAAACTAAAAGCTATGATGGACAGTCCCTCCCACCCCCTCCAGCCCACCCTGACAGCACTGGGCAGCTCCTTCAGCCAGAGACTACTACACCCGCGCTGCAAGAAGGAGCGATATCGCCGCTCATTCTTACCGACTGCTGTCAGGCTGCTCAATAAACACACATGAAAGAAAAAAACGGACTCAACCCATCCATACATTGTAAATAGCACAGCCACCTTATATTTTGTATTTTGTATTTTTTTATCTTGCATTCTGTACTGTGTACAGCTCTATTTTGTTCTGGAACATTTATTTGTGCATGCAATACTTTGTTTTTCTTTTTACCCCACCCCCCTTCCCCCTCCAATTCTGCTGCTGAAGACTGCAAATTTCCCCAGTGCGGGACAAATAAAGGTTTTCTTATTCTTATTCTTATTGACTAACCTTTGCGTTCCCTCTTCAAACGCAGAGGATCTCACCCTGACGTCGGTTCTGGCCATTATCAACAGCAGCCTGTCTTTTGCTGTCGTTCCCCCAACAATTTAAACCTGCTGCTGCGGTGCAGGCGGCCCGGTAGCCCAGTGGTTAGCACGTCGGCTTCACAGTGCAGAGGTACCGGGTTCGATCCCAGCTCCGGCCTCCCTGTGTGGAGTTTGCATGTTCTCCCCGGGCTTGCGTGGGTTTTCTCCGGGTGCTCCGGTTTCCTCCCACATTCCAAAAACATGCATGGCAGGCTGATTGATCACTCTAAATTGTCCCTAGGTGTGAGTGTGAGCGTGGATGGTTGTTCGTCTCTGTGTGCCCTGCGATTGGCTGGCAACCAATTCAGGGTGTCCCCCGCCTACTGCCCGAAGACTGCTGGGATAGGCTCCAGCACCCCCCGCGACCCTAGTGAGGATGAAGCGGTTCGGAAAATGAATGAATGAATGAATGAATGCTGCGGTGCAACCTTTTTGTGGCGCTGCCCATATCCGAGCTGCCTTTCCTTTCAAAAAAAATCTGCAAAAGGTGGTGCGCATGCAGTCTAGACCTTTCCTGGATGAACAGAACGTCTTGGACGTCTTCCGGTCAGGTTTGAAGATGACGCATAGCGCAGAGTCAGCACTGTGACAAGCTTTGAATGGCGTCCTCCTGGCAAATGACACCGGAGACGATGCGTGTCTGGTTTTGATTGGATTGAACTGCAGCATTGGATACGGTGGATCCCAGTATTCTGTTGGCTCATGTGCAGCAGCTGGTGGGCGTTGGCGGTAGCGCCAATGAGTGGTTTAGCTTCTATTTAGTCGACAGAACCTTTTGCGTTAGCCTTGGTTGCTCTGAGTCACGAACTGCCCCACTGTGGTGTGGTGTTCCACAGGGCTCAATTCTGGGGCCTCTGCTGTTCTCACTGGCTCTGCTCCCATTGGGTTCCATCTTACGGAAACACGGGATTTCCTTCCACCGCTATGCGAATGACTGTCAGACCTACGTCCCACTCATTGAGGCCACTTTTATCCTGTCGAGAGGAGAGGAAATCAAGACCCGAATGGCACTGAATTTCTTGAATTTCATTGAAAAGAAGACGGATGCGATGGAGTTTGGTCCCATTGTACATCCCGTCCCGGGAGATCCCGAGCCATTCCCAGGCCAGCCGCGAGACATAGTCTCTCCGGTGTGTCCTGGGTCGTCCCCGGGGCCCTCTTGCCAGTAAGACCTCACCAGGGAGGCGTCCTCTCGACGTGGAGGAGAAGCGGTTCGAAAGCCGCGTGTATCCGGGGTCTCGTTCTTTCGGTCACGACCCGTAGCTCCTGACCAGAAGTGAGGGTTGGGACGTAGCTCCACCGCTAAATTGAGGGCAATAACCCCAATTGATTATCCCATTGAATTGAATCATCAGATAAACATTTAATTTCGCTTTCATGTTTTTTTTGCAAAGACTTTTTTTTTCCTCACCATGGCTGTTTGGATTGACTCTTGTTTATTCGGTGGCGTTTCGTGATGAAATAACACCAGTGAAGCAATCTCACGTTTGACTGAAAACTGAGAATAGCTTCACAGGAAGGGAGCGAGACGAGTTGGTATCACTAAACCTCTGAGGCCGCTTCAACAAGTTATTATTCTCTCTTCAATATCAAATGACCATTATTCTCTTTTCAATAAAGAGATCAGGACTCGGTGAACCATTTGGTCTGTAACCTCTGTCGGAAAATCAGCTCCAATGTTGATCGTGGTTTCCGTCAGAAAAAGTGCTCCAAAATCCTTGCGATGGCCACCAAATGATTGGGTGAATGCGCTGCACCACATGCGTGTGTGTGTGTGTGTGTGTGTGTGTGTGTGTGTGTGTGTGTGTGTGTGTGTGTGTGTGTTGTGCGCATGTGTGTCACTTCCTGGATGGATGCAACTTGAAATGTGAGCGACTCCATGAATAAGATTGGGTTAAAAATCCATCAAATCAAATCAAATCAAATCAAATCAAATGTTAAAGAACACAATCCCACGGTGGTGCGACGTGAACGTTTCCGCGCTCACTTTGTGTTTTGACGACATGCAATTTTCTCTCTTGCCATCCTTTCCCATGCCGCCGCCCAGTGTCGCTCTTCCAAAGGGATGCGGCGCGGCCACTGCTGGTGCGTGGACGAGGCGGGCGCTCCGGTGCCCTCCCGTAGCGGCGAGGACGGCGTTCTGCCGTGCGACGGCGAGTGAGAGCCGAGCCCCCCCCCTGCTATTGTTCTGCGCCCGGAGGAAGACGAGGAGAGGAGAGGTGCTCAGGGAGACGGGAGCTTTAGCGCGGCCTACAATCCATCGCCACTGCCCGGACAAGAGGCAACAGGGAGGGAAAAAGATCCGCATCAGTCAGTCAGTCGGAAAGACGCAGGCGTGTGCGTCCAGCTGCGTTGTCGCTCGACAATACTGCTTGCTCACGTTCTTGGCCGCTCGTGCGGGAACACTTTCCCTGCCTCTTGCCCCGGTTTTCGGGTTCCATTTGGATTGATTTCCCACCCCCCACCCCCAACCCCCTTTCTGTTAGGGGTGTACCGAAATAAACATTCTTGGCCAAACCCAAAATCAGAAATGAGGAACGAAATGCCAAACACCAAAACACAAAGAAACTAGAATACTTTTTTTTATTGTATTTTTTTGAAATCTTCGCCTGGATCATTTTGGGCACAAATTTGTCAAAGTGCGAGCTGTATGGTTCCTCCCGAACGACATGCGCGCTTTGTCAGCCGCCGGAGAAGAGGTGCGGTCCAACGGTGGGCTGAAGCGGCGGGAGAATTTGGAGCTGGTTTCACCGCTGCTCAGCCCAGACCAGATCGGCCTGCCCGCCCCCCGTTTTGCTTCTCGTCTAATCTTACCCCAAACTCCAAGTCAGTGCCGCCGCGCTTGCCAGCACACCCACAGGGCTTGTTTTGAAGGTTTTTTTTTTTGTTGCCCGCATCACTAAATGCCCCGTTTTGGCAGCGCTGTTTCTGTGACACGAGTGTTTTGTGTGGAAAGCCAAAATATCCCTTTGGGCCATCTTGTGGCCAGAAATGTTCAGTCGGGGGGGGGCATCCCTACTTTCTACTTTAGAATAGCTGACAGACACTGCCTGTGTTTGCTCTGATCTCAGTGGGCTTCAATACTGTTCCGCGGCGAAAGTGACACAAAGGAAAACAAAAGTGTCTCCCTCACCATCCTCTCTCCCTCCGTCCAAAGCTGCTCTCAACAAGTCGAGTCTCTATTTATTTGGGGGTCTGCTCATTGCATACTACTTACAACCTTCCTTACCTTCTATTTTTGTGGATGTTGTGTCTGGGGGGGGGGCGACCCAGCCGGGATGCTTTCATTGTCAAGTGAGTGTGGTGAATGCTTGTCGGATGCTCGTACTTTGGGCGTGTTGGACTTTTGTGCGTTGACCGCGTGATACTCGGAAGCGGCAGATAAAAAAAAGAAAAAATGTTTGACTGTTTTTCTTTTCAAAAAGTCCTAAGGCATATTTTTATACACCTCAATATATTTTAGATATGAATGATTGCTTTATTTAACAACTACAGTATATTGCCATGTATTTTTATATTGTCGGCTATTTCTTATTTAAAAACGGAGATGATTTTCTTTCACGTTGCTGTGAAGTCTTTTGCTTTCAGGGCACCTCATTTTAGGGGGGGAACAAATATCCATCCGCAGAGCTCACTCCAAGCACTGGACACGTTGATCTTCTTTTCTTTGTATTTTGGCCTTGTTGATTTGAGAGCCGAGATTGTCCGTGAAAACTTTCTGTTCTCCTCTTCTTAATGCTCGATGTGTCACGACAGGAAAGGCATAAAAATGGCCGTGCTGAGTGTGATGCCAATTGATCCGTTCCTGACCAATCTTGTGCCGACGTGTTACCGTGTTGACACGACACCTCGTGAGAATCAATCTGTCGATGAATAAAACAGACCTGAACACCGAGCAAAAGAGCGGCTTCTTGCTTCCCGATCGGCAGCCGCGATGCGCGAACGTCACGTCCGTCGAAGAGGAGCACATTGCTGCGCCCGCGGAGGATTCTTTCTCCTGCTTGTCCACAGAGCCTCGATACAAGCCAGTTTCCAAGGTAAGCGCAGACGCGGACTCAGCCCGTCTGTCCGAGCGTAAGGAAAGGCCGGCCCTCCGCAAAAGCAGAAGAATGATTCCACCACAAGGGGGACTCTTTTGGGGGGGGGGTTCTCTGCTGCAGCTTGCTCACTCTTGGCTTCACGTTACGCGCCAATGGGCCATTAGTATTTTGTGGCGTGGACCACACTTTCATCACGAGCGCGATTCATTCTTTTTCAAACGACAACGGTGGACTTCTGACCGATTCCCTTTCAGAGAGGTAAGGTGGCGCCAGGTCATTTCCAGATTTGAAAACAAACGATGGGATCTTAAAAAGAATTGTAAAATGTATCGGGAGCCGGTGAAGGGATGTCAGAGTAGGAGTGACGCGCTTGCTCCCTCTTACGAGCAGCAGTCAAGAGGCCAGCGGCGGCGTTCTGGACCAACTGGAGACGCTTCATGGAGGACTGGCTGACTCCAAAGTCAAGTGCATTGCAGTAAGCGAGCCGGGATGTGACCAAGGCATGAATTGCTGTCTCAAGGTGCTCGTGAGAAAGGAGAACTTTGACTTTAGCCAGCTGCCTAAGATGCGAGAAGCCGGATTGAACAACAACACCAATTTGCCGGTCAAATGTAAAATCACTGTCCAGTTTAAGACTTAAGTTTGAGACTGTTGACTTAAGATAAGGAGATGGGGGGCAAATGGACAGGATGGGATGTACAAGGGCCACTGGGACCAAACAGTATCACCTCTGTCTTCTTTTCATTGAAATTCAAGACATTTTGTGCCATCCACGTTTTGAGTTTTTCCAGGCAGGATAAAAGTGGCCGGAATGAAACTTTTGGGTCGCTCGAATCCTTTTGGGTCGAAAAGCTCTCCGGAAATGAGTACGTATGGACTACCGTTTGCGGCGCAGAAACAAAAGGAGGGCGCGAGGGTGAAGCGCCGCGCTCTCGCGCGCCCCCTTCGGCGTGGAGGCCGTCGACTTGTTGCGCCTCCCGTCGTGCTTTCAAGCAAATCTCACCATTTCACGCACTCATATTGAAGACATTGGCCCGACGAGGCAAAATGGGATTGCACGTCCCAAATTTACGACACGATTAACTGCAGACGTCAAAGCTACTGATGAAATTGGCCAGTGTGCAATTTGTGCAACACGTTTGGCCTCTCAAATCGAGCAGCAAGGACGTCCAATCGGCGATTTTTGCTAACTCGATGATGGACACGACTGAATTCAAGCACAGACTGGAAGACTAAAATCGAAAATACCTTGGGGGAATTTTTTTTTTTCCCTTCTTCACGTGCCGCTCTTCCTGGTTGGACGATGAAGCGTTGCGGTGGCTTCGTCATTTGCTAATCCCGCTTTAAATGTCTCCACGACGTTATCGCGGCCCCCGCCCCGACACAAATCTATTGTATTTTGAACCCCCCTCTGAGATCATCAGAGAGCGGGTGCACTCAAAGGGAGACTGGATTCCACGTGGGTGCCCTCGACCTGATTTCCATTTCTCAACATCAGTCATGCACAGCAACATTGGGTCATTCCAAAATCATCGGAGTGACCAATCCTTTTGCCTGCCCTACTTTTCACTTTTGGGATTTCTCTATATTCCAAAACGCATCGCTACTCATCTCATCTCGATTCTCTCCAAATGTCATTTGACTTGCCGACTGTGTCGCACCCGACGTCGATTCTCCGGCGGGCCGCTGCGGATGTGCGGGCAACCGGTCCAGGCGTTGCTCGGTCGAGCCCCGAGCTCGCAGATGCAGACGACCGCTCCTCTTGCGCCGCGCTTGGTTAGTGGAATGAACAACAAGAACGCAGGCTTTTTTTCTTGGTGTATGGAAAATATATTTGGGTCAAAATGGCGATTTGCAAAAATACAAGGTGTGCAACGGATCAGGCCTTCCACTTGTGTCCACTTCCACGCCAGGTTTTTGGAATGTGGCATTGGCGGAATTGTACCTAGCGCGCTACTTGGCGAGAGAGGCCAATGGCTCACCGGGTCATTGCCAGATTCCTCCGCCACATCACAGCAGCAACAAGAAACGACCACGACAAGATTGAAGGCGCATCGATGAAAGAGCCACGGCAACTATTCTTTGAGGAACAAGTAGCCTTGTCCTTTGGAGCAATCGATTCCTTTCTTGCATGTTTGTCGCAGTCAAGTGCAAATTCTGCATGCGTGACTGTGGACATGCCCCCCCCCCCCCCCCCCCACATCGCTCTCCATCTTCAAGCGGGCCACGCGGCCTCCAAAACTGCTCCTAAATGGTTTGATTCCGAAAGACAAATGCGACGCTCCGACTTTGGGAACGGGGCGTCGGCGTGCCCGCAAACAAACGACACGCAAAGTCATTTGTGACGTCGTCGACTCTTGTTTCATTTGTATTCTTTTGCTTCAAAAAAAAAAAAGAAAAAAAAAGAACGAGAACCGTTGCCGACGCCCTTCGTCTTCTGCCGAGCTCTCGGGACGGCAGCCGTGTTCCAGCGGGTGTTTCAATGGCCGGCCGGGAAGCCGTCGCCTCGAACGCCGGTGGAAGCGCGACGACGCTGCGCAAAGGCGGCGTCCGTGTGCCACCAAAGGGGGAAATTAGCGGAAGGGCCGCCGTCGCCCTTCTTTTTCTCAAACATCAACTGGTCTTTTAATGTACAAGGAAGAAAGCGTGGGGACCAACCCAGCTCTCCGTTTTCTTCCCATCGGCGGAATAGCGAGAGCGAATCTTCTAAATAAATAAATCAAGCCACCCGAAGGCCGCCAAAGACGCCAGAAGCCTTCCTCCACGTCAACACACATTCAAACGATGGCCCCTGCAGCGCGGCGGCGGCTTTGGTCGATGCGAAGGCATTTCCTTTAGGCAAAAATGTTGGAGATGAAGTCCCGGAATCGTTTGGCGTACTGCTCGGGGTGCACGGTGGAGATTTCCGCGTTGGCCTGTGGCACAAGAGCAAACGTGCGGCTCACAAAAAGAGACACCTACCTTCCTTCCTTCCTTCCTTCCTTCCTCGCTCCTACTTACCCCGTGCTTGACGGTCTTGGCCGCGTGAGCCGCTTTCTTCTTGGTGTCGTATTGAGTCAGGACATCAATCAGGCCCATGAAGTAGACCTCCCTCTGGGGGGCGCCTGCAACAACAAAAAAGGCCCCCATGCGCTTTTAAATCGCGTGCTCCATCAAATCGGGTCTGGCTTCCCAAAACAAGCGATTTTGGGCCAAATCCGGATAGAAAGCGGCCAACGTCAAGCGCTCACCGGAGCAGCTGCCGACAGCGTAGACGTCCACGTAGGGGTCAAACTCGCCGGGCCCCAGAGGCTTGCAGCACGACATGTAACCGGCGATCCCCTCGGGAGACGTGCCGTACGATCCCACGGTGGCGGCGGCGGCGGCGGCCAGGCCGTTCTCCGCCTCCGCGTCTTCCTCGTTGGAAAGCTCTTCGCCTTCCTCCTCCTCCCTCTCGGCGCGGCCCACGTCGTGGATGCCCAGCAGCAGGCTGTAGTCCATGATCTTCAGCTTGACCAGAAACTGAGGAGGAAAAAGGGCGCCGGTCTCCTCAACCTTGGTTTGGAGGGCTTTCTCTCGGTCGGCACTCGCGCCCGACCGTTCACCGCATTGGAAATCGAACGTCATTAAACCAATGGCAATTTCCAGGGGAGGGGAGGGGGGGAAGCGCAATTTGACCATTTCACCAAATTGTTCAGCCCCCGTCGAAGCTAAAGAAAATGAAGGATGGGCTGAAAATTGCGGGAAAGCAAAAAGTAGGCCTCGCGCCCCCGACGGAAAAGTCTAGCAGGCCGTTCAGCGTTCCTGCTCGCGATACCAACAAAGAGTGGGGGGGGGGTCGCACATTCTCAATGAAACTTTGGAACCAACGGCCAAAATGATCACGTGCACAGCCGCGTATTCCGACAGAGGAGGAAGAAGGCCCAAGCGCTCCCAAAAACGCTCGTATTCTCACCCGACGTCGGACGACACGAGCGGCGCGGAATTCGGGAGCCGACGGCGGACAAAGTCGGCGTCTGGCGGACAAATTTGGCTCACCTCCACGTCTCGATTGAGTTTCTCCATGAACTTCTCCTTCTGCTCCTCGGTGACGTAGACCTTCTGCATGTTGTTCCTGAAGTCCACGTCTTTGAAGGTGGGAAGCTCCTTACCCTGAAAGTTGGACGTCATTGGGACGCGCGTTTGCGGCGACGGGAAATGACATGCCGGAGAAACGGCGAGGGGGCTTTTTACTCGTTCTTTGTCGCTCGCTTCCCGATCCACCAGAGAGCCCTGCGGAGAGAAACCAGACTCAATAGCCGCGTCCTTCTCCAACCTGTCATACCCGAACGCCGGCGGGTTTGGCCTCACCTTGAGGTCGTACTTGCGGTGCACCACGATGCGGTGGCTGAACATGTTCCTCATGACGATCAGGTAGGTCTCTTCGCTGTCCACGCTCACCCGATACATTCCCAGGAACTGAGGCAGCAGGGTGCTCCCGTGACACTTGACGATGTGCTGCGGCGACGGGCGGCCATTGCGACAAACAAAGACGAGACGTGAGGCGCGCAAGTCCGCATCCTTGAATTCGCAAGCTCAAGACATCCTCGGGGTCGACGACGGGAGCCATTTTTTTGCAACGCTTGCTTGCGGCGGGCTTCCAAAGGGTCCGCGATGAGAAAAGTACAAGTCTGCAAAAAGGAAGTGAGACAACAAAAGGGGCCGGCCTTCGCAAGGCCACCGCAGCATACTTGGACCGCTCGCTCGCTCGCTCGCTCGGGGGCTCGGTCTGGCCGACGCTATTTGAGCCCACTTACACGTTTTGCACCTCAACTGTGGAGAGCGCGAAACGCTCGCTGGCTGCCCGCGACGTTGAAAGGTAACACAAGCCACACACAAACACCCAAAGTTGATTCAGTGGCAAATGGGAGGGGCCAAAAAGAAAAACAAACAAGCAAACAAACACAGCTTGCGTTTGGTCCTCCCCAGTCAAGTGGGGCCGTGGAACCACCGGCAACAAATTCCAACACGTCAAGCCCGCCTCCATTTGACTTTTCCGCCCGACTTTTTTTTTTTTTTTTTTTTTTTTTTTTTTTCAAGATGGCGCCCGAATAGGCAGCCGTCAACAAGTGCTCTTCAAGAGCCTTGCGTTTTTTGTCGTTTTTGTGGTTTGTTTTGTTATTTTGTGTTTGTTGTTAAGTCGTGTGGACCTGATGTGGACCCGTTTTCAGCATTTTTGGCCACGTCATTCGTCAAAGAAGAAGAATCTGTGCTTGGTGGTTGCGCCTTCTCGGCAGCACACGCGTACCAGCACTGATTTTTTTTTGATTGGGAGGAATGTCGGCGCCATTTGACTGTCGTTGCTGGACATCCCCGGGGCGCTTGTGTCTTGCGCCTGAAGTAGGCAGCATTTTCACAGCACTGCGTTGTTCAGCGAAAAGGTCGGTGCTGATGGACAGTCTGCATGGATTGGATGGATGCATGGATTGAGGAGCCGACGATGAGAAGAAAGGAGCGTCAGCGCAGAGCGCCGATGCATATGTGGAACTGGGAGTCGCGGCTTGGAATTGAAGCGGATTTACATGGGACAGGAGAAGAAAGCCAATCTCTCTTTTTCGTTAATGGATGCTACAGCTTCTTGTTGCTACAGCTTAGCTTGTAGCAGACGTGTGCACATTGCCGCATGACGTCTTTGATCCACTGGTGAAAAGGACACTTTGATTCGCTCCTCTTTCATCTATAACTGCTTCAGACAACAGGAATGTATGCAGGAAAGTGGTTAAGATTGCACGATTGTCTGTGTCTAATGTGTTGTCTTGTATTATTTTGTCATTTTTTTGGTCAACTTTTCTTTTGATGGCGGCGCGGACACCCGCAGCGGCTCCTCTTGTTTTATGTTGAGGGGGAAGAAATTTCATCTGTGCTGTATGTTACACATACGTACAGCACATTTGACAATAAAGTTGTATTCCATTCCATTCCATTCCATTTGCCAATGAGCCAAGCAAATGTGCCCAAGTCCGTTCACAACGCAAAGGGGGGTGGGGGTGGGGGGGGGGGGGGGGGGGGGGGGACTGAAATACAAAACATGCACGGTCAACTGGTTATTGTCCTGATGAGATGTCGCCCCCCCCTCATGAGAACATTCTGGTTTGGTCAGCTAACGAGAGGGCATTTGCGGGACTGCAGTTGACAAAAATGACACGACACGAAATGGCCGCCTGGCTGGCGAGTTGAAGATGATGTCCTCAAACCAAAATGGCTCATTCAACCAAAGGAAAGCTGCTGGGGGGGCCACCGAATGACTCCATCGGAAACGCTCCAACGGCGCAGAATGTGACGGCGGCATCCGTTTTTCTTGGAGTCCGCTCCAGTTGGATTTCACTTCACGTCATCTTGAGGGAAACGCTTTTTTGGGTTCCTCCCTCCCCAGACATCGCAGTCCACTCCTGCCTGAACTTGGTGCCTTTTGATGTTCAAAGCAGGCCTGGGGTTGCAGTGGATCAAAGCTTTTTTTTCAGCCTCTCGAAACGCGCTCCCATTGGTGGGGAGGAGGACACACACACACACACACTCTCTCTCTCTCTCTCTCTCTCTCCTTGGACGACTGACTCTCACGTCGCTCACCAAGGCGGGACTTGGAGAGCCGAGTGGTTTTTGAGAGCCACTGCTCAAAGTGAACGAGGAACACGCCTGACTGCTCGACTGGAAAAAGCCCACCAAACGATTCCCAATCAGCAACATCAATGCAAAAGAGTCCCGGTGGGTCAGAATCCCACATCTTGGGACGCCGACTGACTTTGGCAGCGAGTCGTTGCGTCAAGCGCTCACGCTTTTGCAATGTCAAAGCGAAAGAAAGCAGCCAAAGTAGGACAAGCGCGCGCCGCCGGCTTGGACTCCCGCACGCTAGCTTCCTCTTTTTGCAGCCATAACCCAAATAGGACGCCACGCGTTCACAAGATTCGCGTCCCCTTTCCATTGACACATTTCAGATTTAGTCTGCCGAGTCGACCCACCTCGGGGCAGATTTGCCGCTATGATGAGCCAAAGGGAATTTCGGAGCGGCTCTCGCTCCAACTCACCTGGTGATACTCGGAAAGGATGTTGTGCATGTCGGCCACGTCCTCGCCGGAGATTTGCTTGACGATGAGCGTGCGGTCGTAGGAGTTGAGGAGCAGCCCCTCCCCTTGGTCGTTGACGCTCCTCGTCGGGGGGCTGCGGGTCAAAGACACCTTGGGAAATTGGGGGAGAAAGACGGACGGTCATCTTTCAATCCATGGCTCCGTTTCCACAGCCGCTCCCACGCTTGAGCCACCCGCGGCCAGAAGCGTGATTTTTTTCCGAGGTGGCCGCGTACGGAGCAAAATACCGCACGACCTGCCCGGTTCTCTTCAATTCCATCGCTCGGGGGGGGGAAAACCGCGCGGGAGACGACGTTAGCGGCTCGGCGGAGCGGACGCCGACAAGTCACCTACCTGATAGTCCAGATCTTCGATACCAAAGCGCTCCCTTAGATTTCGAAAGACTTGAGGACAGTACTCCTTGAATTTAAAATGGCCGGGAAGATTTTCTCTGCGCCAAGAGAGGGAAGCACGGTGATGTCATTGAAGCGTCAACGGAGAGGAGCGGAGCGGAGCGGCCTCCGTCGACCGCGTCGGTCTTACTTGTTGAAGAGGTGGTTGGTCACTTTGATCTTGGTGTTGGCCTTGAAGTCGTCGGGCAGCAACATGACGGGCACGGGAACCTGGTTCAGATCGTTAATCTGGAGAGAAGACCACAAGCTCTGTTAGTCAATCGGGCAAAACCGTGAAATTGGCATCTTGCCGTTCTCCACGTCGTGACACCTCAGATCACGTGACTGAGTAAGAAGGACAGATCGATTCTCTTGCTGTTGACCCAAATGAGCCATTTGCAAACAAGCGCTCTTAGCTTGGAAAACAAGGTCCGGTTTTTGAAAAGGGGATTTGGACATTTGGAAAAGGCATCGGTTAATTTGCCGTGCCCGGCACCTCGCCAGTGCCGTCCTAACGTCCTAACTTGCAAGTGCAAATTCTCTGCCGGTTCAAGTGTGCCAGCTTGCCGTGTACTGGGTAGAGAAGTCGCCCTCAAGTCGCGGCTTCATTTCCTTTGCGTTATGAGTTCAAATCCCACATTCTATTCCGCTATTTTAGGGATGACACGTTCCGGTGGCCAACAAACAGGTGGTTAATAACGACAAAAAAGAGGCTAAATGTATCCCCATAAATTATTATTATTATTATTATGATGATTAGCAAACACAAAGTGACTGGACTGACATTGGCCTCGTGGCCACAGCTGGAAAAGGGAGCTGGTCAATAGGGCAGCCTTGGCATTGCCCTAAATTGAGCTCAAAGAACGCACGAGAAAGAGGCGCCTGACTGACTGACGTCATGCCCACAATTGCTCTTTCCGGCAGTTGACCAATCGGCGCGTTGACGGCAAGAGAACGCCAGCGGCCGAGTTGCCAGTCGCCACAAAATCACCACTGCCTTTGATTATTTTTTGACCGGATTCATTGACTGGAAACAGAATCAACCCATTCATCCATTAGTATTGGCATTTTTTTATCACCATTACTTGCAGCATTATCCGTAACGCTTTGACAGCAACTACTGTGTGTGTGTGTGTGTGTGTGTGTGTGTGAAGGGTTGACAGTACATGTAGACGCGCGCGCGCTTTGGGTCATAGTTTAGTTTGGCGCGGCGTCCTCTCGTGTCAAATATGCCAAGGCCCCAATAAAAGTCGCGTTTGGTTCCAATCTCGAAGGCCGTAGCGTACGAAGGCGCCAGCTAACACCCAAGCTAAGAGCGCGTAGCAGGCGCGGCGTTAGCCGGCTAGCTTCCGACCCACCGAGTGATTGACGCCCCACATGAAGACGCTGAGGACGGGGTCGCTGGCCCGAAACACTTTGACCTTCTGCTGGACGAAGTGCTTCTTTTTCGTCTTGGTCTTGGGCGCCAGCACCACCATGGGGCTGCTGGCGCCGCTCGACGAAGCGGCCGCCGAGTTCCCCAGCGAAGCCATCGCCGCGGCTCGGCTCGAGCGAAGGGCAAAGGACGAGGAAAGCGCAGGTCGTCGACCTCCGCGGACGCTCTCGAAGCGGCTTCAAAACAACTCGCGCTCCATCGGTCGCCGATCGAGTCGAAGCCTTTTCCCGTCGTCTGTCGCCTTTTCCTTGGAGTGGCGGAATGCGCCGCTCCGCCGTCCGGAGGGCGCCCCCTGCTGCTCGGGAGTGCGCGAAGGGACTCGCTTCCGGACGGCGACCTCGCGCGCGTCAAAGGTCACCGTCGGTGCCCCGGAATCCCGGCGAACTTCACCAGATTTGGCTGAAAAATCTCAAGTCAACCCAGCTGCATTTCAAGAGGATTTGAAAGAAACCGCCGTTGTGCCAAAATAATTCAGATGACAATGAATAAGAAAACGATTGTTGATTCATTCCAAAGATGGCTTTGTTCATCCGTAGTACATCGCCGCATGGTGCGAATGCACTTCCGTTCGATGGGAAAAGGGATCAGCACCTTGACACTAAGTCGAGGCCTAACAAACGGAGAGGAAGAGTCACAGAAAGGCGTGCCCGCAAACGTCCTCGGATTGGGTGCCGGTCGTCTCGTTGCTTGCACAAAAACCAAAGATTTCCTTTTGGACGTTTCGAGAAGGTCAAACGAAGTTCACCCGCAAAGGTGTTCATCCATTTTGGCATTTCACCAATTTAACGTGAAGGTTTTGTGCCGGAGGCGCGAGTCACATGCCTGGAGAGGACGAGGAGGAGGAGGAGGATGCCGACGCTGATGCCGACGTGGAGGTCAGGCACTGCTGTTTGTCTGGTTTGTGTCAGAAGAAGGACTTGTGCTGACCGCTTCCTTCCTGACGAAGTCGAGAGGACAGAACGCGCTGACTGCGCAGAGTCTCTCATCGCCGGCGCACTCCGGCTTCGGCAAGGACGCAGGAGGTTCCGAGCCGGATGAGCGACGAGTCGAAGGGTCAGCTTGCAAATTGCTGACCGTTCCCAGAACGGCGGCGAGCCAACGTCAACGTTCCCCGAGCCGACCTTTGCCTGCCAATCAACGCGCGGCCCCGGTCGACTGCCAGATGCGGATGACATCAAACTCATGAGAGCACACCGGCCCATCCGTCCATCCGTCTCTTTCCCCTTGGCTCAAGTGGGGGGGGGGGGGGCTTCAGCAGGAAGCCCGCACTCAACTTGAACGCTCGTTATCCAAGTAGAATGAAGAGGAAAAACATCCATCTGTCCGTTTTCCCCATCCGCTTTCTCCTCACGTGGGTCGCGGGGCGTGATGGAGCCTCTCCCGGCCGTCGGCGGGGGGACACCCTGAACCAGTTGCCAGCCCATCGCAAGGCGCGCAGAGGCCAACACCGCGGGACAATTTGGAGTCTTTCATGAACCCGCCATGCATCTTTTGGGAATGTGGGGATACCCGGAGAAAAGCCACGCGGGCACAGGGGGGGGGGGGGGGGGGACATGCAAACTCCACACAGGAAGATCGCTTCTCTTCTTGCCCCTCACCAGCTTCCCTTTTCCTGCCATTGTTTTGTGGTGTTTGCGCACCGGCGACATCTCGCCATTTCTCAACTCAAGTCAGCGCCGGCAAAGCGCATCGTGGGGCGCGCTGCCTTCCAATTTGATGCTCAGCTAATTCTTTGCCACAAAGAATCCAAGGGGGCAAAAGTAGTCTGAGCCCGTACCTTGTCAGAAGTGCTGCGAGGCTCTTTGTGCAGAAAAGACATTTTGCCCACAGGAGGCCCATCAACTCCTTCGGTCCAAAGAGAGCGAGCGCTGAAGTGCGTTGAAGTAGCGAGCTCAAAATTGAGACGCCAGTTCAGGGGTGTCACAACGGGGACAGGTTGCCCATCCCTCAACATTTCAAAGTCCACTTGCCCTATTTTGGCAACACAAGCAATAGGAAGGGGGGTGGGGAATCTGAGTTGCCCAAAAAGGAAAGGGTTGAAAACTCAAGTACTGTTTGGGCCACATAAGAAGAAGTTCCCGCCAGGCTTTTGGAGAGCTGGCAAGCTGGAAGGACGGCCCGCCCCCGCCGCCCGCTGGAGAAACGCGAGATCGGGAGCGTGAGAGTTCCTCGATCGCCGCCAGCGACGTCTCGCGACAGGCAGGAGGACAACACAAGTCGCCATCGAGTCAATGGCAAAGTGTCCACGTCAAAACTAAGACCAGAGCAGATTTGGCTTTTTGGTTTTCTTTCTTCAAATGAATTTCAAACGGTCTCTTTTATTCTCTGCGGCATCGCGCAAACTCAACAAAGCTGTCCAACATTTCACAGCGACTCGTGAGACTCGTAGAGCAAATGATTGCAGATCATCATCATTTGAGAGTAGTGGGGGCACTTTTTGGGGGGGGGGTCATGTGATGCCAAACTTGGCCAATGTTGCTCAACAAACATCGGGGAGCACCGCATGTGGAAAAGTGCTGAGCAGGAGGATTTTGAAGGTGAAGTGAGGAACTGGCTCCCCCCCCCCCATTTTGCAACTCCCACAGGATGTCCTGTTTGCTCTGTGGGGGAGAAAGCGAGAGATGCCGGCGCGCAGCTCAGACATCCGCAAAGCATTGGCCGGCGCTCAGCGGGCCAGCACGCATCAGCATCCCAGCGGGTACCAGCAGTCAGCCGCCGTGCCACAGGCGCCCCTTCCGACCTTCCGACCTTCCCGGGTGGAGTTTGCCGGACTTCCATAGCAGGTGCTCACTTCTCAATACTCGATTTAGCGT
This sequence comes from Hippocampus abdominalis, assembly GCA_018466805.1. Lineage (NCBI taxonomy): Eukaryota > Metazoa > Chordata > Actinopteri > Syngnathiformes > Syngnathidae > Hippocampus > Hippocampus abdominalis. The sequence goes on along the minus strand of CM031694.1, from coordinate 35,986,313 downwards.
TGACAAATTTGAAAGCAAACGGTTCGAGGTCCAACCCTAAAAGCTCCCGACCGTACTCGTTTCTTCAATTGAAAAAAAAAAAAAAAAGAAATCAGGTCAAAGCAGCCGAAACGTTGAGCCTTTGGGGTAGGCGGCTTTGACCGAGAGACGCTTGGGGGAAAACGGGTTCTGGGTGTCAGGGTCTGATCGTGGGGGGGGGGTCTCTCTCTCTCTCTCTCTCTCTCTCTCCGGTTTCCCTCAGAGGCGTCGGAGATGAGCGTCGCCGAGCGCAACGGCTCGCGGGCGGCGGGGGGCAACGGCACGCCGTGGTTCGTGTACGAGTGCACCCTGGAGCTGGACGCCGAGTACCGGCGCATCTGCCTGTTCCTGCTCTACCTGTTTGTGTTTGTGGCGGGCCTGCTGGGCAACGCGCTGGTGCTGTGGGTCAACTGGCGGCGGCGGCGCTCGGCCGGCGGCGTCCTCTTCTGCGTGCTCAACGTCAGCCTGTCGGACAGCATGGTGGTGGCCGTGCTGCCCTTCTTCATGATGGAGGTGACGGTGGAGCGCGTGTGGCTGTGGGGCCGCTTCCTGTGCAAGCTGACCACGCTGGTCTACGGCGTCAACTTCTACAGCAGCTCCTTCTTCCTGGCCGCCATGACCCTGGAGCGCTACCTGGCGCTGAGCCGGCCCTCGGGGCCCGCCCTGTTCCCGGCCGGCGGCCGGCGGCGCTGGGCCCTCTGCGGGGGCCTGTGGCTCCTCTCGCTGCTGCTGGCGCTGCTGGAGAACGTGCACGTGGACCTGCTGGAGTGGGACGAGCCGGGCTGCTACATGCTCCCCGAGGGCAGCTACGCCGAGTGGTTCGCCTCGGTGGCCTTCCTGTGCCTGATCTTCCAGTTCCTGGGGCCCGCCTGCGTCATCGTGGCCTGCAACGTGCTGATCGCCCGGGCCGCGCGCCGGGCCCCCGAGGCGCGGGGCCGGCGGCGGCGCTGGCTGGTGCACGTCTACTCGCTGGTCTTCCTGGCCTGCTGGCTGCCCTACCACCTGGTCATGATGCTGATGATCGTCAACGACCTGGCGCCCAACCTCTTCGGCTGCAACGTGGTGGAGTTTGTCTACTTCTCCTTCAGCGTGGTGCAGAGCCTGTCGCTCTTTCACTGCGTGGCCAATCCCGTCCTCTACAACTTCCTGAGCAAGAGCTTCCGCGACCACCTGCTCAACGCCGTGGTCAGCCGGCTGCCCCGGGGGGCCGACGCCGGGGGACGAGGAGGAAGAGGAGGAGAGGCGGCCGGCGACAAGGGCCCGCCGCGCAAGTTGAGTGACGTCAGCACCAGCCATTCTGAAGTCGGGTCCTGATCGCTTCCTGGCTTGGCTGCTCAAGCCGGCCCTCAATGGACGGACTCCCTTCCTCAGTCGGACTCAACTCAGAAACATACGAAGGCCCGCGCATGACAAATCGTGGCTACGAAATCGATAGAACCGGCAAACAGGATGCTGGGTTGTGACCGCAAAACACATTTCTCAGGACCCCCCCCCCCCCCCTCAAAAAAAAATGAGTGGTCACATTTCCAGATGAACCTAAAATGCACAAAAGTGGACCGAGGCTATGCTGCTCGTTAGCATTGTTTGACGTCTATTTTCCCATTTGTACTCTTCAGGGCAAAAATGGGAGCTAGGTTAAAAATAAATATTTAATTTTGGGGTGGGGGTAAAAAATTGAAATAAGCGGTGGGTTTCGGTTCAAACAAAAAAACAAGACACCTTACACGATGAAACTTGACATGCTAAATGTTGTTTTTTTTTAACTCCTACGAGCAAGCAAAGGTGTTTTTCCCGCCTGACTTGATGCTTCTCGCTGTGCATGTTTGCTGTTCGGCATCCAGCCCGGATTCCAAGCTGGCCATGCGCCCCCTCTTGCAACCCATTTTCTCCTCATCCAAGTCCTGAACGAGCGCCATCTCATTCCTCCTTCTTTAAAGGTCAAAAAAGGTCAATCAATGCAATGTCCACAGATTGGAGCGAAACCTGAGCCGCTTTCGTCACTATTTTGGCAAATCTTGGGCCAAATGGAAGAGCTTTGTTTTTGTTTTGACCATTTCTTTTCCTTGTTCCGCTTCCAATGTGGAATTTGCCCGACTTGACAGTTTGGAACGATAAGCAAGAGGAAGCGCTGGCGTTCATACAATGGCAGGAAGAGGACAACGGGAATTTGAGGAGGTGCAGGGGTCGCACAAATGTGCCAAGTCATCACCAGCCTGCTGGCGATGGACGGTTTTGTGTTTTTTTTTAGGGGGGGGTGGGGGGGGGGGCAATCCTACATTACAAGCTGTCGGCCTTCATACGACGATGCATGACGACGCAACTTCCTCAGTACATTTATTCTTTTCTTGTCAATAAAAAGACATTTACAAAGACAGAAACGCTTTTGTCTAGGAGTGTCCACAGTCCGAAATAACGGTCACAGTATCTTCAATATGAGGTAAGACTGCTCACAAAGTCAACGCCAAACATCGCAAACCTTTCCCTTCTTCGGGGGAGCCCGTTTCTGAGGTCGCACGAGCACGGCACAAAACAGCAATCAATCGGATGGGAACGCAATTGGTGGTCAGTCGGGTCAGCGTCAACATGGACGCAACCGACGTCACACACGACAACAGCTAAGCTAAGCTAAGCTAAGCTCGCCGAGACGACACTCCAAGTCGGACGGACACCTTTTTTTCTGCCAGTCTGTGTATTTCCCTTTTTTTGTCCAAATATATTTTTTGCGACAACAACTGTCTTGTCCACGGCGTCTTTTATTCGTTCCACTGGGCTTTAGCAAGTGTGTTTAGAAAGAGACGAAAATCTCTTTACCGTTACTCGTGTTAGTGCCTCAACGTGGCGACGCTTGTGAAAGCAAAACAACAAACCCAAACGTCCGGATTCAATTTAGGCAAATTTTCCTCAATTCTCCAGAGACATTTTCATTAAAATTTGAACATCTGGAATTCATGGGGGGGGGAAAAACAAACCCAAAGATTTCTACACTCAGTCTTGCGTTTCTGATGCACATTCTGCCCCTTTTGTGTCCAGAACGATTTTTATTTTGTAGGTGGCCGAATCCCAGGAGAAAACAAAATGCTGAGTGCGCTCAGATCGGCCGGAGAGCATTCCGGAATAAAAATCGCTGCCATGGAAAATCCCTTTGGGGCGGTGGCGAGCAAACGTGGGGTTCCTTCCTGACGCAAAGGGATGTTGGAATTGCCGTTTTGGCCTTTGAACCTGCGACGTGTCGCTCCGAGATCAAGAACCAGGCTGGGCCGCCCCCCCCGCCCCCCCACCGCCCCGAACGTTCAGGCGTCCGCAAGCGGCGGCGCTTCTTTGGAGCGGTCGTTGTACATGAAGGTGTGCTCCATGTTGAAGTCGGGCGGCAGGCGGTCCCTGTGGAGCTCCACGTGCACCGCCATGCTCTTGAGCGTGGAGCAGTAGAGGCCGCAGACGGTGCAGCGGTACATGAGGGCGCCGGCGTGCGTCTTGAGATGGCAGATGATGGTGGAGCGGCCCCGGAAGAAGCGCAGGCACACCTTGCACTGGTACGGCTTCTCGCCCGTGTGGATGCGCAGATGGTACGTGAACTCCCCCGAGTGCGCAAAGCGCTTGCCGCAGTAGCGGCAGCGGTACCACTTCCCGCGCAGAGGGCGGGCCCCGTCCTGGCCCGCGCTCACGCTCCCGCTGGCCAGGGCGCGCGCCGGCCCCGGGAAACACGGCGGCGGCGGCGGCGGGCGGCCGGGGCCCAAACCGAGACCCGCGAGTTCCCGCGGAGAGGAAAACGAGGGCGAAGGGTCCGGAGGCCGCGGGGCCTTCCGTTTGCCCGAGCGGCCGGGAGCCCCTCCCGCTTCCCCGGCCCCCGCCAAGGACTCGGACGCGCGCCGGCCGAGGTGGCGCGGGACGGCAAAGGAGGAGGGCGGCGCCGAGCAGTTGAGCTCCTCGCTTCCCGAAAGGTTCTCTCCCCCGACCGTCACCACTCGGATGTCCCCGCGGCCCTCGGTGTCCCGGCCGTGCGCGGTCGCGTGCGCGTCTAGCAGGGGGCGGTCGGCGAAGCAGCGGCCGCAGCGCCGGCAGGTGAAAATGGGCAGCAGCAGGTGGGCCAGGGCGTGCCACAGCAGGGAGCACAGCGAGCGCTGGGGGAGGTGGCAAACGCCGCAGCTCAGGCTTTGCGTGCACACGTGACTCAGGACGTGCTCTCTCACCGCCTGCGGGCAGGAAAAAAAAAAAAAAAGACAGACAAATCACACGATTGCCACGTTGGACAAAGAGCGCAGAGTTGGCCGAGTGTAGGAATTGCACCCGCAACCAAAATAGGGTTGCGTATCGGGGGAAAAAAAAACAGCCTCAGGCCTTAGCGCCGTTTTTCAAGCCGTGGAAAAGCATGCATGGCGGCCTGATTGAGGATAATGATGAAACCTTGAAGTCCTTGCTGAGGTCTTGCGCGCACACGGCACACCGCGGCTCGCGGCCTCGGCGGGGCGGAGCCAAGTAGCGAGCCGAGCCGCTGTGCCGCTGGTGGCGCAGCAGCTTCTTTGGGCTGCAGAAGTCCAGGTGGCACATGTCGCAGGGGAAAAGACGCACGCCCGAGACCCCGGCGGCGGCGGCGGTGGCGCCGCAAAGATGGTGCCGGCCGGCTCGCTCACGCGGCGTCTCGGCAGGGCGGCTGGGTCTGCGGGCAGAGGAGCCGCGCCTCCCGGAACCTGCGCGGGAAAACAAAAACGTCACAAGAGGGTGGCGGTCACGCCAACGGGGCAGAGGCGCCGCTGCTCATTTTGGGGCTTACGTTCCGGACCAAATTGGCGTTTCAGCATTGGAAATGTCTCAGTTTATGATTTAAATACCGTATTTCCTCAAGATAAGTCCCTTCTGAGTCTAAGTCGCGCCAGCCAGCAAATGCCTGATCAAAAAAAACAAACATCTCCAAGTCGCAGCCGAGTATACGGCGCCTTTTGGGGCCAAATGTATTTGCTCAAATCCAAGCCTGAGAACAGACATGTCGTCTGGAAAGGCAAATCCAAATCAAGAACGACAGGCTGAAGAAGTGGACGCTACGCTAACGTGACGACGAACCGAGAACATGGCTGCTATGCTAGTAGCCAGTAGGGGGCGTGTTTAGGGGAAGGTTTCGGCGCAAACTGGCGATTGTTCAGATCCGCGTGTTGGCAGAAAGACGTGTCTGCAGTCAGTCGTTTTTTGACAACGTAACATATGAAGAGTTATTCCGAAAACGAGGGCAGAAAGAATGAGGGCACCGGCGTGGCTCCAAATCGCTCACTCCGATGAAATCTTCCTCCTCGGTGTCACTTTTAAAGAATCCGCAAACTCCAGAGGTAGAAAACGCGGCGCGGCGCTAATGTCCGAGTCATCGTCACTTGTTTGGCTCAGTTCCCGCCAATGTGGAAAGTGGGCAACGCGGGCCTAGAGCGCCCCCTTGCGGCTCAATGTGAAAAGAACACGTGAAAGGACAGAAGGCGTTCATCATTTCATCCCAAAGTGGCTCCAGAGTAGAAATCGCAGAACCGGTTCAACTGCGCTTTCGAAAACCCGCCCGATCCATTTCTTCCCCTTCACTTGATAGAAACAAACAACAACAAGGGCTTGGAATTGAATTCAACTTTTTTTTAAATTACTTCTCTGGCAGTAACTTTGCAAACCAGCATTTTTGTCTTTCAGCCGACAAGAAGTTGAGATCTGGAGACAACCTCCTGATAGACGAGCAATGCAAATGTTACCTGGCCGCCCCGTTGGCTTCCATGGCCGTTTTCCACGCAGACGAGGTCGTCTTCCTCCTCGTCGTCTTCCTCCTCATCCTCCTCGTCGTCATCTCCCTCCGCCGTGAAGTTCTCGTCATCGCTCAGTTCGATGATCTCGCCGGCCAGTCGCCCCCAGCGCTCCTCCTCGGCGTGTCGAGTGGCGCCGTCGCACGGCGGCTCCCGCCGTTCCTCGCGTCCCCACGAGGCCGTCGAGTCTTCCGCGCCGCTCGCCAATTCGGGGAAGGGGCGGCGTCCGGACGGCTCAGAGTCGCCGGTCGTCTGGGAAACCGCCTCCTCCCCCCCCGTCTGCTCTTCCTTGGTTGGAAGCTCGGGGCCCGTGGGCGGCACCTCCCCGCCCTGGCCGAGAATTTGCCCGTAGCCTACAAGAGAGCGGATGTCTTCTATCTTCAGGTCCGCCGACGCCGTCCCGGCAGGGGAGAGGCGGCCCGCCGTCGCGCCGGCTTGCGCGTGAGGCGACGGGGCGGCGGGGGACGACGACGACAGAGACGACGAGCGGGACGCGGCGGAGGAACAGACGGAGGGGGCGGCCGCGAGCTCTCCCGGGCCCCCCGCGGGTCCCCGCAGGTCCGGGAGGGTGGCGTGACAGGCTCCGGCCAGCTCGCTCACGCCCAGCCTCTCGGCCAGCTCGTAGAGGACCCCCACGTCCAGGAGATCCGCCAGGATCTCCCCGGTGTACACGAAGCTCAGCACCTTCTCAAAGTGGGCCGGGGAAATAAAGTCCAGCGAGACGGCGGCGGCGTCGGCGGCGGCCGGCGCCGAGGCGGCCTGGCCCAACAGGTTGCCAAAGTAGGTGCCGGCGCAGGCCAGCACGGCGCGGTGCGCCGCAAACGTGCGCCGGCCCACCTGCAGGAACACGTCGCAGTAGCGGCCCGACTGGCGGCAGCGGTTGAGCTCGGCGAGGAGGCTTCCGGCGTGGCCGGGACCCCGCAGACGGATTCTCATCTCGGTCGCCGGCCTACGGGCCACCTGGAGGGAAGAGCGGCCGGGAAAGCGCAGGAGTTACGCAAACTCTGAATTTGAGCAGACGCGTCGGACACGCTTCCCCCGACGCGTCTGCTAAAATTCAGGCACAACGTGTTGAAAACGTTTTTTGACGCGTGCGGTTCTCAGACGGGGCTCCGTCACCTGAAACGTGGGGGTGGCCAGTAAGTCATGTTGTCAACAATGAAAACGGCGCAGGTAAGAAATGTGACCCATTGTGATTTCCAAAGGTACGAGCGCACGTTTGCAAACGCCTTCTTTTAATTCGGCGGTCTGCGTTGACGGAGGACGACAGAAAACGGAGAATATTCACGACTTGAGGGCCCGAACTCTCCGAGGATTTGGACGTTTGACTTTAAGTTCAACAAGGCCTCGAAACAATTCATCGATGATCACACGAGTCGTTGCTTCATTTGATCAGCGATGAGTTGCTCAACGAAGACAATCGCTCGTTCCGCCTCCTTCTCTGCCTGACGTCCTTATTTTGACGGGAAGCTTTTTGGTCCGAAACTGGTGACTTTGTAGAACCAAGCCATGTTTTAGTGACGAAAGAGCAACAAAGAGACTTTTTATGTGAATGAAGAGATTCGACTCTTGCTTTTGGTAAGGTTCGGTTCGGTTCTTGCGTTGGCGCAGAACATCAAATGTGGTGGATCTTGACAGACCCGTCCAAATGCTTGAAAACTGTTGCCGAGTAACAACAATAGCGAACATTCAAAAGAAGTACAGTACAAGGGGACTTTTTTGGGGGTGGGGGGGCTGAAACGGAACAATGGCATTTGGGTTCATCTCAACGGGGGAAACAAGGACAGCGTCAAGATGCAGCCAGCTTAGCCGCTGCTCGTCGTCGCGCCGCTTCCCAAACGTCAACCGATTCACGTGCCGGACGCCACAAACAAGACGGCGATTCACGAGCGCGAGTGGAAAACGCCGAGCGATGACACATCGGCGCGTTGCTTGCGTCGTTTTGCGTTGGCGAAGCAAGCGAACGGCAGCTGGCGCGATTGAACAGAAACGTACCCAGTTCGACCGTCATCGGGTTACGGCTCGCTCGCTCCGCGATCGCGTCGACGAGATGCATAGTTCCAGGGGCCGTGACGTCACTGACGCCCGACAAACCAAGCGTTCGCGACACGCGTCGCGTGGTGATGACGCAAACACTAGGAACCATTCGCTCGGGCGGGCGGGCGCCCTCTTCGGACGCAATGAATAATGCAAGGAGGAAACATTCCGGAGCGGAGCGCCTCGCTTGGCACGTTTCAATCGCTCGGTGACAGAGGACACGCACTCCCCGCCGTGCGTATTCTCGTCTCCTCCGTCTCGTCTCGGGCAGGGTTGTCCAAAATGGGCGCTCGCGGGCCGCCGTCCTGGCCTGTTTTCCGGCTCTCCCGGGAGCAACGCACCGGATTCAAATCATCAGGATGGTTCTCTTTGGACGAGACTGGCCTGTCTTGTTAAATGTTGTTTATTCCATCGTTGTGTATTCACAACCCCCCCCTGTCAAATTTATTTTGTGATTTCGTCACTTGATTTTCTGTTCCGGCGGATTATTTCCGATGTTCTTTGTGTCATTGAAGTTGTCGTTAATTGACGTTTTTTCGGAGGCGGTCCTTGAACGTCTCTCGAGTCGAACGCCGGAAGAGAAGGTGGAGCGACGCGAGCACGCGCACTCGTTCAACCAATCAGCGCTGACTCAAAGGACAGGACAGATCCAAAAGCTTTGATCTCTTTCAACAGCGAAGCGAGTTAGTTGAGACGACGGACACGCTCTCTCCCCAGTCATCTGTATGTTTCTCTTCTTTTCTTTTTCTATTCAAATATATATTTTTCTACAAACCGTAGCTGTCCTGTCCACGTCTTTTGTCGTCCCACCGGGGTTCCGCCGGTGTATTTATAAAGAGACCTAAATCTCGTTAAAGGCAAGAGAAGGAGACGGAGAAGGACGTGCCCGTGGATTGGTTGAGATTGTGAAAAGTGTGAATAAACGATCCGTTCCAAAAACCCAACAGCACAGCTTTCCTTGTTTCGGAGCTGCGACATCTTGCTGTCTGATGAGCTGATCATCTGCGTCGGGTGCGGACGGTGGCCCTCGAGCGCCGAGCCTGCTTCGACGAAGAAGAGGCTCAAGTGATGGAATCACAAAAGAAAAACAACCAAAGAAGTGTTTGCATTTTCACATGGCAAATTGTACAAAGGTCCTCGAAAGAGTCCCACTGTCCCGTCCCGTCACTATTTCCGAACAGGACCTCGGGGTCACGGCGGCGGGAAGCCCCGCTCTGCATGTAATTCATTTGACTGCGACTCTCTCCATTGCTTTTGCCTGATCAGCATGGCAGGTCGGAGCCCGTCAACGGACCCCTTTTCTTCCAACTTCAGCACTTGTCTCGATTCTTTTGTGGTGCTTTCCCGTTTGTGTTTTTTTTTTTGTCTCTATGCTGCAGCTAGCCAAACGTGTGGCGTACAGCTGGAGCGCTGGGCCTGGAAGAAGTTGGAAACCGCATGGGTACCCATGCGGTGATCCATTTTCTCTGATGAGGTATATTTCCAAGCGCTACTCTCCGAGTCGCCCGTATCGTGTGGTGAGAAGCGTCAACAATGAAATGAAAGCAAAGTGCATCAATCCTTTCGATCCTGGTGTTTTTCAAATGTGGCCAAAAGTGGAAACGGCAATAATCATCATAATCATAGCTGTGATGATGCTTGTATTTCTCTCTCATGAAGAAATCTTTGCATCCATCCATCCGCAGGGGCGTCGCCGCGCGCCACGTTGCGCGTCCAATTATTTATTTTTTTTCTCAGAGGGCCACGATGAGGCTTAATGAGTCAATGCATTTATTCAATCTCTGGCCACCGCACAAAATGAGTCTACATCGGTTAGGAATTCAACATGAAAACAAACAAACAAACAACCCCCCCCCTAAAAAAAAGAAAAAGTTGCTTTTAATACTGAATACTGGGATTCACACGAGCCACAACGCGTCGGCAAGCACAACTCTTCGTTGGTCACCGTCAACTGGTGGAGTCGAGGCAGACGACAGGAACGGGATAGCAAGCGTGGAATGGCTTCTCCTCGTTTGGGGAGGTCTCAAATCACAATTCATGACAAAGTGACGGAACGCGGACGTTGCCGTGGAACTAGAAAAAGACAACGAGGAAGACAAAAGTCAACGGACGCCTTTAAAAAGCGCATTGAAGACGTAACTCCTTGGAGAGAAAAAAAAGGGATTTCCGTCGCGTCTTTGTGACCGTGAACGGGAGTGTCTGCAGTTTGGCCCAAACGCTTCTCTTGGAGGCAACAGCGTTTCCCTTTTTCCGAGGTGTTCGGCGTCGGAGGCCGGCCGGGCGCGTCTTCGGGCCAAGGCCGCCGCCGTCGGGAGGCAACGGACGGGCAGGCATTTCGTAGCTCAGACAAAGGAAGAAACGCTTCTGCGTCGCAGCGGACGTGAACGTGGTGAAGGGATCCTCCCCTCGGCAAGAATCGCACGGCGCGTATTATTGCACTTGTTCGAGAAGAAGTCAAACGCGAGTAGGACGTCGGCTACAAAGATGTCGACTGAAGCGCGGGATGAAGATTGCTTGCTTGAAGCGCTTCCATCTGTTGCTCCGTCTTCACCGGCGCACTTCACTCGACTTCGAGCGGAGGTGGGAGGAAGTGGCTGGGAGGAAGTCGGCTTCAACAAGTTCAACGCTAAAGCTCGCTGGCGGCAAATAAGCAAGCGGTCCGTCCGTCGCTCGTCACTCAGCTGCGCTAGCACGTTCGCGGTAGGTTGCGAATGCTCTAAAGCCGGCGCTGGTCTGGCCTATTCTGTGACTGGCGTCTCAACGGAACCATTCGCCGACATGACACCGAGTTCATCTTTCACCGGCCGTCGCCGAGCCAAACCGTGAGGGTAACGTCGCCGAATTTGTCTTGGAAGTGAGACGTTATAGCGTTTCCCAAGTTTATTGCTTTGTTCTCTTCTCAATGAAGCAAATAATTCGGGTGGAGTTCAACCAGCTATCGGGCGGCCAAACGCCGACGTTCCCATCTGGTGGAAGGAAGTCAGACGTCAGATCGTCGGCGGGTCTTTCAGTTTTTGGGCTGCCGGGCCCGCATGTCGTCATTTGAGCTTTCCCCCCCCCCCAGAGCAAAATCCCCAAAGTGGAACCCAAGAATGGTCGGCGTTGATCCACGGAGGGCCTCATCAGAACTTGCCAAGTTGGTGTGCGCCAAGCATTAGAGCACTTTTCTCTCTGGAGAACAAAACAAACGTCCCGCTCTCGCGCTAATGAACATTTTCAAATGTGAACGCGGCAGACTGGCCGAGGCGCGTGACTCGAGCCTCGCTCGAAAAGTACAGTCCGGTGTCATTTTCTCGTGGCAAAAGGGGCGACGCAAGCGGCGTCCCCCCCACCTGCGCTCGAAGCTCCGTCGCTCTTTTCTCTTGCGGCCTCCTGGGGTGCGTTTGACAAGAGTCGCCAAAGCGGCCGGCGCCCGCGGCCGGGCTACGAGGCGTACTTCCTGGAGCCGCCGCCACCCAGGCTGGCGCTGCTGGAGCGGCGGGAGAGGACCGGCGTGGCGCCGGCGGCGGCGGCGGGGGCGGGGGCCGTCTCGTCGGGGCAGCCGTGTTGGAGCAAAACATCCACGCAGCCTCCGCTCCCGACTTTCCTGGCCATCATCATGGCCGTCTGGCCCTGCCGGTCCCTCGCTTTGGCGTCGATTCCGTACTGCGGGCGGAGAAATGACACGGTGTGACGTCGGTACGGCGAGAGAGCGGCCCTGCTCCTCGGGGCGACTCTTTTGCCAACCCCCCCCCCCCCTCCTTGTGCCGCGGCATACGTCAGACGTCAGACAATTCTCACGGCGCGCCGCCGACGAAAGGACAAAGACGCTGGCGGCGCTGCTTGTTGAGAGCTCGCGCCCATCAACTGTTAGGCCGTCTCGCTTTCATGATGTCAGAAGGTGACCGAGAGGACTGTTGAAATCCCAAATGGAGGCGGAGCAGCTCCAGTGGCGCATTTGGACAATTTGGCTCTTCCTTCACTTCCTTGTGCTCCAAATGAGCAAATGAGATCGATTCCGTGCTCAAGCATTGAACGGTGAGTTCACCAACTTTAGAGGGGCTCCAATTAGAAAGCGGTTCGCCCGGAAAGCAGAATGTCCAACGCATTTTGGGAAGAGTCCGGAGACTTTTTGGGACCTTCTGTTTGGTGCCGAGCTGTGAGAATTGCCTGATGTCGCATCCGCGCCTTGGCTCAATCAAGGATCAGCAATTTCATCAATAACACACACACACACACAAAAAAAACACGTTTGAAGGATAACCCCCACCTCAGCCATGTTTGATCACAGATATATGGAGATGATATCGATCTCGATAGATCGAGATATATCAAGACAGAATGACAAAACGCTGCAAAGGCAAGCTTTCGTTGTGACGCAGATGCTGATTTGCCGACGCGTGAGACCGCTTGCGCCAACTCCCGCCGCCGAGGAGGACTTACTCAGTGTCCGATTGTCCATAGCCTGAAGTGGCGCCGGCTCGTATCGCGAGAACACCGGACCCCAAAAAAAAATGAACGCCGGTTCCTTCCTGATTCTGCGACCTGGTCTCTGTGCTTGCCCATCGTGACCCAAAATCGATGCCAAAAATGGAATATGTGGAATTTTGGGGTGGGGTGAGACGGCTGTCCTGAAATAAGGACGCTTTTGGTTTCCGTTTCTTTTCAAATCGACGTTGTCAGTGAGAGATGTGGGCCGGTTGAGGTCGACACTTTTCCATTATTCGAGCGCACAGTCATTGTATCGACTGTCATCTGGTCAACGGGCAGTGAAATTCGGTGCCTGTCATGAGACAACTTTGGCGTAGATGTAGGAAAAAAATCAATAGCAATTTTTAGGCCAATTAGGCGCAAGGACTGGATTATGGAGTGCTTGTTTTTGGAACGTGGTACCCTGAGGAAAATCCAAATAATTTACACCTTCAAAAGAAAAACAAAACAATCACCAGCACACTAGAAGAGCAATTTGATGTGGTCGTACCCCAAGAAAACCAAGGGGGGAAAACATGTTGATTATTTCGAGTTCAAGAGGAGTGGAATATGCATTCGGATCAATAAAAACGAAGGAAAGACGAGGAGGAGGAGGAGGAGGAGAAGAAGACGCAACGCACCCAGATGAGCAGTTGCGTCATGACCACGTCGCCCAGCTGACAGGCGGCGTGCAGGGCGGTGCCGGCGGGGGCGGGCTGAGCATTGATGGCCTCCTTGCTGCTGTGGGCCAGCAGCAGGAGGAGGCGCGCCAGGTCTCGCTCGGTCACCGCCGAAAGCAGTCGCGCCGGCATGTCGTCGTCGTCATCGACGCCGTCGTCCGCTTGCGGCTGGAGCGGCGGCACGAACGCCCGTTGTTCGTACTTGGCGCGGATCCACGACTCCCGCTCCTCACTTGCAAAGAAAAAACAAACAAAGAAGTCACGCGCCTCCACCCGACCGGGATCCGCGCCACTTGAGCCTGTCTTCGGGCAGCGGGCGGGGGGGGGGTTGGGCGGGGCACCCTCAATTGCCAGCCAATCGCAGCCATCGATACGCGCAAATAGGAAATACGGCGGAACCTCGGGTCGCAAATGGGGTTCCGTTGTCCAACCCAAACATTTCCAAGCCGAGGTCAGCGCTTGTTTCCGGCCATCGAAACAAGCGAGAAGGCAATTGCTCGCTTGCGCCAGGTTAGATCGACCTCATTTTGATCGCCGTCTGCTCAAAACTAAACACGGTGCCACAAAGAAGTAGGCGGAGACACAATCGGTGCGGGGGCGTGGCCATTTTCACGCTGATGACTGACGGCCCGAAACGGTCGCCGCCCCCCACGATGCGACTGAAAAGCCGTGTTGCATTGCGGCGGCCATTGTAGGCAAAGCGCCAATGACGCATACGTGGCACGAGGAAAGATACCCCCCCACCCATCCCCCTTGTGTCTGAGAGCGAGCGCACCCACCGTGACGCGTTGGGCGCGGGCTTGGCCCTGCCCAGAGTGCGTCCCTCCCAGACGCCGTTGGCCGTGCGGTTCCCGATGGCGGACAGCACTTGCGTGAGCTCTCCGGGCCAGTCGTCCAGGTCCAGCGAGCGCACCCGAGACAGGTGAGTGCCCAGGTTGCGGTGGATCCCCGAGCACTCGATGCAGATCAGCGCGCCCAGGTTGAGACTGGCCCAGGTGGGGTCTTCGAGGGGGAAGGAGACAAAAGCGGCACAGGTCCTGTCAGCAAAGCGCGTCCTCCCATGCCCTCCCGCCGCGGGTGATCAGACGGGACGGCCGGCCGGAGAAACCCGCGAGCACTCACTTGGCGCTTGGCAGTCCACGCACAGGTCGTTGCCTTTGGTGTTCCGGATGGCCTGCAGCGCCACCGCCTCGCTCTGGCTGCTGCGTCGCGCCTGCACGCGCACACACACACACGCAGAGCTCGAGGAAATGCTTTGGACACGTCTGCTCGGTCACCACGGGGAGCGCCATCATTCGGCGTGTAACATGAGAAGTTAACGAGAGCGTGGTGGCACTTTTACCTCCGCTTACACGTCATATCAATCCTGTGTCAAATGAACTTTCCCCCTTGGAATGAATGCAATTGCCAATTATCCGCTCAAGAGCTCCTGTCCCCCCCCCCACCTAAAACATTTGGAAACATGTCTTCTTTCCAAGCAAGGAGTCCAATGCTTTTTTTGGGGGGGGCAAACCTTGCGCTTCCTCGGCAAGTGGCGAAGCGCACGCACGCACCTTGTTTCTGCCACTCTCGCACGACTGCAGGCTGGCCAAGATCTGGCTCTCGATGGCCGCCACCCAGGCGTCCCTCTCCTCCAGACCGGGAGCCTCAAAGTGCCACGTCTGACCCGTAAACGACACCACGATGAAGTCGGCGTTTTCTTCATCTGAAAGGCAAACCGCGCGCGAGTCAACGGGCGTCGAACGACGACGGCAAGACCGGCCGGACCGACGAGGACGTCGACCTCGGCCACCGAGAGGCGGCTCAAACGGAGGCAACCCGGGCGCAAACGTTACCTGTCCTGTTAATGTTTCTCAAGCTACCAAAGCTCTTTAGCTTCCACATTTTGCGCTTGGCTGCAGAGCGAGAGACAAACGCAGAGGCAGAAGACAAAGCAGAGAAAGAAAGAAAGAAAGAGAGCACAGGTGTTAGAAGTCGGCAGAGGAAGGCACAATTCATTTGCAAGCATTTGGAGCCGGAGCCTCTCCCGCCCCGAGTGACTTTGGGACGGGAGGTAGGGAGACGAAAACGCGCGTTCGCAGCTTGGAGCCGGTTGGAGAAACCTGCGGCCCGGCGTCGGCCGCTTCCCGGTTTTGCGGGACTCTGTCAAGGCGGCCGTCTTGAAATTATTTGCGATCAGCTACGCTGTGGCGTCTCCGGTCGGATGGAAACGCCGGCAAGGCAGATAACTCGCTAGCCGCTAGCTGCCACGCTCGCCTTCCATGAAGAAAGCGCGACTCCGATCTGGGCTGCCCCGACGCATAAATGGGACGCCCCTAATTGTGGGAACGTTTTGGGACCGGCAGGCTTGGAAAAGCCGCACGAGAATCGAGAAGAACGCCCAAATTGCAGAGGAGCGCTCCGAACGCTGAGCTACTCTCCCGTCCCAAGGCGTGGATATTCCCGCAGAGCTTCGCAAGGGGCCCCCCCCCCCCCGCTTACCTTCGGCCTGCCCGACGGCGCCGTCTCCTTTTTGATTCATGCTTTTCTTCCTCCTGTTCTTCTTGCGGTCGCTCATGGGAGACGATTGGCCGACGCCTTTTCCGGGAAATGGTCCGGGCGCCCGCTCGAGGGCATCTGACAAGAGTGGGCACAGGCGGTCAAATCTTTCATCGCAGACTTTTTGGGGCACAGGTGAAGAACAACCAAGAACATTTGGAATTTTGTGGCCTCCGTTTGAAGAAAAACAAACCGCTTTCTGTATTTTCTCCTGCTTACGTTGTCCAAAAAGGCTCATTCCATATTTTTTTCTTCCCCACCTGCGACCACCCGTCCGCTCCCGGCTAGCTCATCAAATGCCATCAATAAATGCCGTCGGTGGCCCAATAAGACACCGATGGCAATGATGCTCCTCGTGAAACATCAAGACTCTTGATACGCGCTGCTCCAAAATCGACGCGGCGAGCAATGAGCGGGATATTCCCGGCAAAGGAAGGCCATTGAACGCAGCCACCCGTGAGATTGAAGGGACAAAATGTTCTCTGCTCCTTTCGAGGTCAAGTCAACTCCATATGTATGCATGAAGATCGCCAACTCAAGCCCCAACGATGTCTTTGTCGTCAACGCCCATCGAGTCATTTTCTCGGTTTCGTGTTTCATTTGACGGTCCGCTTCCATTGTTGCCCATTTCCCGAGGTGCCGCTTCTTGCGAAGCGACTTGAATTGACCCGACTGCCACCGGCGAGTTGGAGCTTGTGAGTCCAAGGCAAAAAATTGGCCAACAGAGGACAAGAACTCAGCTAGGAGGCCATCCAATCTTTTGTGGCGCGGAGAAACCTTCGCCTGCTCATCTGTGAGACAATGGAAAGACGGGAAACGTCCTCGGTACCTGTGCCGGTGGCCTCGGCCGCTGCCGATTCCTTGGTGAGCCCGTTGATGCCGGAGGAGGCGGGGGCCGCGGGCGAGGGGCCCGCCGGCGCCACGGCTCTGGGAGGACGCTTGCCGGGAACCTTCACCGTCACGCGCAGCAGGTCGATTTCCTTTCCGTGCGCATTCTGCATGTAGTCCTGAAATCCGCAAGGCAACTTGATTTTAGTTTGTCAAATATAGACGGACGGGTGCATACGTGGGGACACACAAATCTATGCTTGGTATTCTCTAGTAAGGACTCATATTTTTGCGTTGTCCAATCTTTCCCGGACCGAAGTCTGGACACCCCCTGCTTTCGATGAAACCGACAGTACAGAGCAATTCAGATTGCTTTTGCGTGGCGCCAAAGAAAAAAAAAACCCCGAATGCTAATCCTTTTTTTCCAAAGGGATGGAGGGCCGCCATTGTGCAGCGTTTTGGACAATCGGAACGGCCGCCGACTCGATGACGGCGAGGCAACGTCTCCGGTTTCCAGAGGGTGAAGGGGAAGCGAAATGCGAGCGGGACGCCGATGCGCCGTTACGCGTGGTGTCGTCTTACACTGGAGCTGGAGTGGTAGCACAGCGTGCCGTTTGTGGACAGGGTGACGTATTTCTTCTTCCACTCCTTGTTCAGAGAGCTGCCGCTCCTCTTCCACAGGACGCTCTGCGGAAACACAACAAGACCGAGTGGGCAATCTCTCTCTCTCTCGGCGACAGCACCGAAAGCACGCCGGGAATAGAAAAGCCCCCGCCGCAACTCCATTCCGGTTCCTCGCGTCAGATCAAACGCCGCATCGGGTGGACCGAGACGTCGACACGCAGTTCCTCGCGGATACGTCGCAAGACGAATGAAAGTAACATTCTTGTTGGAGGGATTTCTCCACATCTGGGGGGTCATGAATGCTTTGAGACGGCGGCAGATCCTTCGAAGGCCGTTTCAATGCCGCCGTCATTCTTCCCCCAAAAGTGGTGGGCCGGCCGGCGGCGCACGCCCTCCCTTTAGTGATCGGACGTAGAGCCAAAAACTGTCGATTTAGTTCATGTTGAAACTGGGCAGATGACATTGAACCTTTCTTTTCATACGGTATTTTGATTTCCTTTTTGACTGTACTTGAAAAAAACGGTTCTGTTGTATTTCACTTTTGAGTACAGTCCTTTTTTTTTTTTTAACCCCCACGCAGTAATGATCCCAAAATTGGACATTTCGGACACTTTGGACGTTTTTGGACTGTTGGACAAATGGACACCACAGACAAATAAATAGTAACTCCACGAAGCTGAAATGTTGCATAGGATGTCTATCGATGTCTTGGCCAATTCCCACTGAACATTTTGAGGGGTTGAAAGTGAAAAAAAATGAAAAGTGACAAAAGTTGTTGCACATTGGAAGAGGGACATTTTTGGGACGTAATACCCTTCATGCAGCCGCTTCAAAAGACTGCATGAGGGTTAAATACGTTTGCACTTTTGATTGGACTTTTAGCTTCTCGCTACAATGTCACAGTGGCTCGCGCTATTGAATCAACTTCTTCCAAATAAAACTTGAGGAGCATTCCTGGCGACTGTATTTGAACGTCACTCACGATAGTGATGCAGGACAGAGCCGAGATTTTTTTCATTCTATTTTTGCTGCCAACGTTTGGAGAACCGCTGACATTTGGGACATTTTTACCCGTGACATGAAAAACGGCCGGCGGATCGTCGGACGGACGCCGGTCATCCGGCCTATTAGCGGCGGTCAGATCTGGACTCACTTGTAACCTCCAAGCCGATCGATGAAATGTGACAAATGCGGCGCGTTTGCCGGCCGAAAACGGAAGGAACATTTCCACTCTTCGCTGTTGATTTTGCGGCCGCGCGGTAAGCCAACGGCGGCCGACTTTGAGCGAAGAATGAGCGCGACGCACGGACGAAGGCTGGCGCCAACCTGCTTGATGGGAACGGCCCGAGTGGCGCCGGCGTCTCCTTTGGCCTCGGCGGCTCTCTTGTCCGCGTCCCGGTTCTGAAAGACAAACGCAAGCGCGGGAGTATGCGCGGACGCCCCTTCCGACCCGCCCGAAGCGCCACGCGCGGACACGGCTGGCGTGAAATGAGGACAAAGGCGTGAGATGGTGGCGAGCGGGCGCCGGGACTGACCTTGAAGAGGGAGGGTCTTCGGGGGATGCCCTTGAGGGAACGGGAGCTGCCGCCCCCCTCCCCGTGCGCCACCCTCAGCTCCCTGTGAGCGAGCACGGGGGTGGAGGGGAGGGAGCAGGCGTAGCCGCCGCTCACGCCGTTACCGACCTGGGAGGAAAGGTCACAGGGTGCGGCGGCAGGTGATGAGGATGGAGACGCTGAAGGTGGAATGTGACGCGCCATTCCTGCACCCGAGAGGCAAAGTCCGAGACGCCGACGGCGGGAAGGTGGCGCCGAAGGGGGCCGGCGCCGAAGGAAAGACGTAACGATAGCGGCGGTATCGGCGTATTCAAATGGCCAACGATTTTGCGTGGATGGCTGCTGAAGTGGAGGATGAGGAGAGAGGAGCGCAGATGCGCATTTGGAACTGAGAGTCGCCGCTCGGAATTGAAGCGGATCGACAGGAGAAGTGCGAATTTGTGACGAGTTGACTTTGAGCTTGTAGCACAGAGCGCGGCGGATCCAGACACGACAGATCGCAACTGCTTGACTTGATGTGAACTGTTTGGTAAAGCGCTTTGTTACCGCCGCAGCTGTTGGGAAAGCGCAATCTCAAAAAAGATGGATTGGATTGGATTGGATTGTATGATAACCCTGCGATTGGCGTGCAAGGGGTTCAGGGTGTTGAAGACGGCCGGGACGGGCTCCGGCATGCCCCCCGACCCTTGTGAGGAGAAAGCCGATCAGAAAATGGATGGATGTATTCTAACCGCAATGAAAACATTTCTTTTTTTTAAAAATAAAATCTTGAAGCTTTTCCGGTGAGCCGTCACCTTACCGTGGTGGAGGGGTTTGCGTGCCCCAATGATCCTAGGAGCTAACGGGGCTTTATGCCCCTGGCAGGGTCACCCATCAGGTCCTAGGTGAGGGACCAGACAAAGCATGGCTGATCCCTTATGATGAGTTACATAAATGGAGCCAAGACGCGGGTCACTGGAGCCAGGCCTGGAGGCGGGGCCCGTTGGCGAGCGCCTGGTGCCTATACCCATGGGGCCCGGCCGGGCTCAGCCCGAAGAGATAACATTCACCACCCATGGGAGGGGCCAAAGGGTCGGGTGCAGTGCGAGCTGGGCAGCAGCCAAAGGAGGGGACCCTGGCGGTCCGATCCTCGGCTACAGAAGCTAGCTCTAGGGACATGGAATGTCAGCAGGGAAGGAGCCCGAGCTGGTGTGCGAGGTGGAGAAGTTCCGACTGGATATAGTCGGACTTACCTCAGCTGGGTTCTGGTACCAGTTCTCTCGAGAGGGGTTGGACTCTCTTCCACTCTGGAGTTGCCCACGGTGAGACAGAGCAGGTGTGGGCATACTCATTGCCCCCCGGCTCAGTGCCTGTACATTGTTCACACCGGTAGACGAGACTTCAAGTGGATCCTGACTGTTGTTTGTGCGTCAGTTCAGCGTCTTTTTGGAGTCCTTGGAGGGTGTGCTGCTGCACTCCCTTGTTCTGCTGGGGGACTTCAATGCTCACGTGGGCAATGACAGTGAGACCTGGAGGGGCGTGATTGGGAAGAACGGCCCCCCCGATCAGAACTCGAGTGGTGTTTTGTTATTGGACTTCTGTGCTCGTCACGGATTGTCCATGTGTTCAAACATAAGGGTGTCCATACGTGCACTTGGCACCAGGACACCCTTGGCCGCAGTTCGATGATTGACTTTGTGGTTGTATCATCGGATTTGCGGCCGCATGTTTTGGACACTGGTAGAAGCTGTCAACTGCTGGTGGTGAGTAGGCTGATTGGGGAAGATGCCGGTCCGTCCTGGCAGCAGCGTCTTGCGGAATCCCTGTCAGAAGGAGCTTTAACTCCCATCTCCGACAGAAAGGTGGGGGACATTGAGTCAGAGTGGACCATGTTCCGTGCCTCTATTGTTGAGGCGGCCAATCTGAGTTGTGGCCGTAATGGCGGCAACCCCCGTACTCGCTGGTGGACACCAGCAGTGGATGCCGTCAAGCTGAAGAAGGAGTCCTATCGGGCCTTCATGGCCTGTTGACAGGTATCGACTGGCCAAGCGGAATGCAGCTTCGGTGGTCGTCGAAGACTCGGGCATGGGAAGAGTTCGGTGAGGCCATGGAAGCCGACTTCCGGACGGCTTCGAGGAAATTCTGGTCCATCCCGTCTCAGGAGGGTGAAACAGTGCACCACCACTGTGTACAGTGGGGACTGTTGACCTCGACTTGGGACGTTGTGAGCCGGTGGGCGGAATACTTTGAAGACCTCCTCAACTCCACCAGCACGCCTTGGAGGAAGCAGAGTCTGGGGACTCTGACAATCTCTGTGGTCGAAGTCACCGATGTGGAAAGGCCTCGAGATCCGCCCAGTTCCTCAAGGCTCTGGATGTTGTGTCCAGGCTCTCCCTTAGAGATAAGGTGAGAAGCTCGGTCATTCAGAGTCGAACATCGAGAGGAGCCAGATGAATCTGATTAGGATGCCTCCTGAACGCTGGTGAGGTGTTCCGGGCATGTCCCACTTTATGTTTTTTTTAATAAAAAATAAGCTTGAAGCTTTTCCGTGAAAAAAAAAAGTGCAAATGTGAAACTGCAAAATTGTGCGGGTCCACTGCACGTACGTTTGCAATTTGGGAGTTATTTTGTCAGGAGCTCACGCGGTGCCCGGAAACATCCTTTTGCCGTTGCCGTGCGATTCAAATATCAAAGTGCAGCAAAACGATTTCCCGAAGATCGGCCACTTCCCAAAGTGAGCGGCAGAAGCCCGCGAACGCTGGCGCGGGTTCAGTCTCGGGCAGAAGCGGGTTTGGGTGAGAAACCAAAAAAATGAGGGTGGAGGACACGGCGCCGTGGGGGTTTCCAACCTGGCCGGGGAAGGAGGCCGATCCCGGCGTGGAACTTCCGGAGTGACTGGGAGAGTTGGGGAGAGACTTGCAGGCCAGCAGCGCCGCCTGCTTCTTCTGGGCCACAATTTTCTGGGCGGCTGGAGAAGAAAAGCGGGTGAGGCGTTTCAAGCCGCGTTTGCCGGCTCGGCGGACTCACCCTCCGAGAACACTCGATCCACGTTGAAGCCGTAGGTGGCGCAGGTCTCGAAGAAGAGCGAGTGCCGCACGTCCACGCACAGCCGGCGGGCTCTGTGGTCCTCGATCACGCGCGGGTTGCCGCTGCTGATTTTATCTGAACGTGGAAACATTGGTGTCGGCGCTACCTTTCTCCATGCCGTGGTTACCGCTTTCACAAATGAAGTTAGCAAATCCAGATTGGAGAAGAAAGAAATGGGACAACGGTGGGAGGGGGTGGGGGGGGGGGGGTGAAAGTGGGTCTGCTGGACAGTCAAAAGCGTTGGAGTTGGAAGGGCTTTCCCGCAAAAGCCCGCCTCTTGCCCAAAGTGGGCTGCAGCTCACCTGAGAAAATGGCAAACTGGTGGGGTAACGCCCACGACCACGCCCCCTCCCCCCGATGTCATCACGACAAGTGAAATGAGGAGAGAACAAGTCGTAGGGCGGACCAAACCAATGGATCAGCGGGGGGAACGCATCGCCATTGCGTTTGCATGATGGAGCAGGCCTGTCATGATTCTGTTTGTGACCAACAGGGGGCACTGTAGGGCTCGCCCTGCAGCTGCACACCTGTCGCTCGTTACGGAATGATTGCTTTCAAAGGATGGGCTCGTCGTTTGTTGGTTCTGTCGTGTTTCGGTTCCTATTTGTTTGGAGCTTCTGCCATTTGATACTTTGGTCTTTGTTTTGGATTCCGTTTTCTCTGGTTCTTCTCAACACAATTCGTCCAGCACAACCTGCCCCTCCCTCCTTCCTGCTTTTTGGGGTCCACCACCACCACCACCACCACCACCACCTCGCATCGTGACAAAGCCCTCACTTGCCGACCGGCGGCAATCGGGAGAACGCGCCGAGCTCGCTCCGCCGCCACCGGTCGCTCTCACCTTGTGTGCCAACAACGATGACGGGGACGTCGGCGCACAGCGAGGCCAGCTGGCTGTAGAGCTGGTAGAGCTCCTGGAAGCTGCCTTCGTTTTCCAGACTGAACACCAGAATGACGGCATCTGCCCAGCTGCTGAACTGAAGAAGGGCGCGGATGATCAGATCGGGGGGGTCTGGGGGGCTAGGGGGGGTTAGGGTTAGGGTCCACAAACCTGTGCGTCAGGTGCCCCGCACTCCTCTCGAATCAGTAATAAATAACTCTGCCCGTCCACCAGCACCTCCTTCTTATACCGGCCACCTGACCAAGACAAGTCGTCACGGATCACACACACACAAATTCATCTTGATTTGTCCTTTGGAGACGCCTCCAAGGCTTTGTTTTCAAAGATGCTCATTTTACAACCTGAGACGTTGAAGACATTCCGACTCAACTGGATTACGACGCATCGTACGGCAGTTGCAGTCATTTGCACGAGCGGCGCTTGTGAAGCGCAAGCTCCGGTTGAAATGTTGAAATGCACGCCGCGAAATGAAGTTCCTCTTACCGTCGGGTTTCTCCAGCGCCACATAAGAGCCGGTGATGTATTTGGTCACCAGCGCCGACTTGCCGCTTTTCACGCTTCCCAGAACGCCCTGAAAGAAACGGACGGAATATTTGAGACGCGCCAGCGTTTGCCGCCGGGTTGCGGCGGAAGCCTCACCAGTCTCAGCTCCGGAAGGGGTCTGCTCACGCTCCATTCCTGACTGTTGGCGATGTGAACTGCGGACGTCCAGAGAGACAAAGACAGTCAAGCGAGCTTGCCACGTGACCGAGGCTTCGTCGCTTTCATCGTGAGCGGCCAAGGCGCTGCGGCCACACTGCTCGCGGGCAGTGGGCGGGGCAAGCCCCTGCACCTGGTCGCCAACCAATTGCGGGGCACGCCTGGACCAACCACAACCATTCACACTCACGATTGCAGCTAAGGACAGGATTCCGTTCAGCTGCCATGCATGTTTTTGGAAGGTGGGAGGAAACCTGGAGAAAAGCCACGCAGGCGCAGGCGCAGGCGCAGGCGCAGGCATAGGCATTCACTTGGAATTCATGTTCAATGAAATCCAAGTGAATGCTGTACGAGCTCCGAGTAGTCGCCATGTGCGTGTTTTGCTCCGATTTTGCAATCCCGTCGAGAAAACAGACGCATCTGGAAGCCATCCATCCATCCATCCATCCCTTTTCCGAAGCGCTTGATCCTCAAGAGGGTCGCGGGGCGTGCCGGAGCCTCACCCAGCTGTCTTTGGGCAGTAGGCGGAGGACACTCTGAACCGGTTGCCAGCCAATTGCAGGGCACACAGAGGCCAACAATCATTTGTTCTCGGGACAATGTGTTGAATCAGTTCGCCGTGCATGTTTTTGGAAGGTGGGAGGAAAGCAGAGTACCCAAAGAAAACCCACGCAGGTCCGTAAACTCCACACAGGGAGGTTGCGATTAACCCTTGCGCCTCCGCATTGTGAGGTCGACGCGCTTGGAGCAACCCGTTTTCAAATCATTTGATTTCTATGAGGCGGCGTACACATTGGATCGATCACGTTGTCAGTCAGTCACGGGACTGGAACAGAGACCCAATCGCACCGACACACTCGTTGGTCTTCAATGAGGCCAACGGGTTTTTTTCAACTTGGGGAGGAAGCCAGGAGCGAGAGGAAATGACACGCCGATAAACCGCAGCTCAACCGAAATGCCTTCTTTCACGTCAGAGTCTTTTCTTTTTTTTTTTTTTGTGGTTTCTTTCAATTGACGCCGATGTCCACGTGTCCGTCTCAGACATGCACAACAGCAACTACTTTGCATGTCATTCTTTTGTGACATGCAACGTGTGTCACTCTGGCAGGCACACACAAACAACCCCCCCCCCCACCCCCGCTCATCCTCCGCCCTTCTGTTTCATCAGACTCTGCCTCACCAGCAGCAGCAGTCGTCCTGCCGGTTGCCATGGCAACACTTCCTCCCGCCTTGGGCAAAACTGCGCGCGCATGTGTGTGTGTTTGTGTGTGTGTAGTCTGACTACTTGAGTCAACCCACCACATCTAACCGTGTAAATGCACAATGAGTGAATGAAGACACACACACACAATTGTGAAGGATTTGTCAGTCGTGACAAATGTGAGGTGACTGAACGCAAGCGAAAGCTCCTGAGGGTGACTTCCCCTCTTGACGTGGGTGAGAGTATCTCGCCTCATGCCTCTGGCCGACGCCACCGTTTCAGCTCTGCGAGCTCAAAATTTGCCCCAAGCGGTGAGACCCATCTGTCCCCCTAAACCCCCCCACCCCCCCCAACATCATCCGATGATTTGGAGCGACGCTGGGAACGCCGCTTTGGCACGCATGCAGATTATCCCTCCAGCGGCGTGAAATCAGCCCACGCTGAGAGGGGGGTCGAGACGATTGTATGCCCCCCCCCCCCCACTCAGATGCTTTGGCGGTCATCGGTCTGAATGCGGGAGCCAATAAGTAACCCTCTTTCGAGAGCGCCGTCAAGGAGCTCGCCTTGTGGTGACCCAACGGGGGCCTGCGCCTCTGGCACCCAGAGCGGAGTTGCCCTCGTCGCCAAGGGCGGAGGACGGCGAGAGGCCGCGGGAGTCGGCGCCGTTAGCGGCCGGTCACCTACCTTCCTCCTCGCTGGAGTCCCTCCGAACGAAGACGGGGGCGGCCGACGCGGCCGAGCCCACCGGACCCGAATTGCTCTTTGTGAAAATGCCGCTGATGAATTTGAGCATCTTGCGATCTTTGGAGGCGGCGCCGCGCTGGCCCTGCTGGGCCTCGCCGCTGCGCGCCAGGTCCTCGGAAAGGCTGTTCAGGTCGCTGTTGTCCAGAGTGCGACTTTTGCCCTTGCGCGGGGCTTTGCCGGCCTGGGTCGCCGGCGCCGGGAGGGAGGCGGACCCCGACTTGAACCTGTCCCTGCGAGGCACGTCTCGGAGACAGGCGGCGGGGGCCCCGCCTCCTACCTGGGCCCGGACCTCATCCCGCGCGTCCCTCCACGCTTCGGTCCCGCCGGCCTCGGCCCAGGAGGCTCTGCAAGGGCCCGGGGAGCGCGCGGGCGTTCGGCAGTCCTTGCGATCGAGACTCTGGGCCGAGGCGGGGCTGCGATCCCGACCCTCCCTGGAGTCCCGGCCTCGGGGGGCCGCGCCGCCGTGGGATTTCACAAGACTGACGGGCCTCTGGCCCAGCGGACGGATGGGCAGGCTGGTTCTGGTGGGAGTGCGAACGGGTTCGGGGGTCTCCGTCGGGGGGTTGCCGGTCAAAAGGGGAGGCCGGGAATGCTTGGCTTCGGGGGCGCAAGGTATTTTCTCCGCTTCGCTCAAGTCCAGGTCGGCGGACTTTGGAGTCCGGGCTGGCTCGGGCTGTATGGCGACCGCAGGTCTGCGGAGCGGCGGTTTCTCGCCGGCGGTTCGGGGGGCGTCGGCATCTTTCGACTCGCTCGGTGGTTTCCCGCCTTCGTCCGTGGCTTCATTCGCCCCCGGCGCTCGGGACTGGGTTTCGCCAGCCATGCTGGGCGTCCGGGTTTCCAGATCTTCCGCCCGGCTCGCCGCCGCCGCCGCCGCCGCTGCGGCTTCCTCCCCTGAGGAAAGGCTGCGGACCGCCCCTCCATTCTCCTCCAGCGCCTCTACCTTGACCAAGGTTAGGGAGATGAGGTAGGTGGTGCGTTGCTGCAGGGAGCCGCCTTCGCTCATGGGATCCAGCTTCGGGGGACGCGCCGGCAGACGAATGAGAGCGGATCAGCGAGCGTTTGTCCGCGTGTTCGGATGCGGAAGGATCCGACGGTGCGACGGAGGCAAAAAACTGGCAGAGGCAAAGTTCCTCCTTACGTCGTCGGCAAAGGGACGCTCGGCCCGGTCCATGCCCCAAACGTGCCTTCTCCTTTGTTTGGGCTTTCAATTGAAGTCGCGGAGAATCGGCGCATTCCGGCGCTTGTTCCCGGGAAACGCACCTCTGCTACTGAGGCTGATCAATCTCGACAAATGCGGACGTCGTGGCGCGAGTTGAGCGAAAAAAAAAAAGATTCCGTCGCCCTGCGCGCTATCCAAAGGTGGAAGCGGCTGCGCGGTGACAAGGGAGCAGTGGTTGAATATTCCGGAGAGTCAGCTCACAGCAGCGCGGTCGGAGATGCGGCCCGTCAGCTCCGGTTGCCGTTCCTCCAGCCCTCGCGGGTGCGTTGACGGCGGCGCGGATTCAAAAGGCGGGCGCGCGGGAAGGACACGGACGCGGCGCGAGCCCTGGCGGAAACGCGCTCGCCGCGCATTTGGCCATCACGCCCCTCTCGTCGTCGTCTGCCGGCTCGCCCCAGTCCCCTTCGGCGCAGGAGGTGTTGTCGAGCGAACAACGGAGAGGCGCCTTATGAGCTGGGAGCCCGTCTCGCCATCTCCGTCGGCGTCGTTGCACGATTGCTGTGGCAGGGCGCGCTCGCTCTCCGCTCTTTCTCGCTCATCCCTCCTCTCCCCGACTCCCCTCCATCTTTCTCCCGGTTTGCCGCCGAGGCGGGGGTGGGGGTGGGGGTGGGGGTGGGGTGTCTACAGGGGGTGGGGCGGGGGGGGGGAGATTGGAGGAGAAGGAGGGGTGCGGGTTGGGTGTCGGAGGACCCGCTAAATGAGCGGAGACCGTGGAAAATGTCAGGGGAGGGAGGGGGGGGGGCCCTTCAGCAAGACTCAAACTGGGGGGCTATTTTCCCCCCAGAAATCATTTGGATGGGGATCATCCGTCTCTCCTCAGCCGTCTGCGCGCGGCGCCACGTAGCTCCTCCTCAGTGGGAGGCTCGCCTTGTTTGTTGCTAAGGTGTCCCAATCTTCCCGGCAATGGTGGCGCAATCATCCCCCCCCCCCCCCCCTCCCCACGTCCTTCCTCCTCCGCTGCTGCCACATTCCGTATTGCCGCCTTCCCCAGCGTATGGCTGCGGAGCCGCACGTGTTCACCAGCGGAAGCGGGAAGCCCGGGGTCTCGGCAGGCGGATGGCAACACATTGGACGTCCACAGCTGGTTAGGGCGGCGCGCGTTGACGTCCATCTTTGTGTGGAAGTCAAAGCGAGTCAATGGAACCCAGAGCGCAGATGTTTCCAATCCTTTGTTTTTGGTGTGCGATTTGTCAAGCGGGTGCGGAAAGGAGACGTCGTCCTGCGCTTCCTTGCCCCTCGTTTCTGACCAATCAAGGATCCCTCCCGAGGTGCTTGATCGGCTAACGTTAATTTTTGGGCCCGTGACGCATTTTTTGCAGCGTGAACGGGATCGTGCCCAAAACGGAAGACACCTTTTGGGTGGCGGGGTGTGGCTTGTGTGATGACTTCGTGTCCATGACATTGTGGAGCCCGTCCGTCCTCCGACGGTTTTTGTGTCATGTAAATCAGAGCCAAGCGATCCACGGCAGGCCTCTGAATGCAACACACGTGATCGCCATGTCCAATTTTCGCCACGTAGTCAAATCAGAGAGTCGCGACAATCGTGCGATGGATTTCGAATCGATTCGGATCACGTGCGCAACACAAAGAGAAGAAAAAGGCAGGATTTTCTATTTTTAGTCCGCAGCGTTTGAAAAGGAGCAAAAGGCAGCTGCCGCGCAGACAACGGCGCGTCCGCGTCCGCCTCTTGAAAAAAAACTCGCTGACGAAAACGAAAACGCTTTGATGTGACATCTGAGGATTCATGCAATAAGCCATCGTCTCAATGCGATCGTTCACCTGCTCTGCCTGCGTGCCGCCCCCTCCCCCCCCCAGTTTGCCCAGTTACGCCTCGCACCGAATACAAAAGAACCGTTGGATCAAGGGGACAGGAATGCAAAATGTTGCCATCCGGGTTGGCAAAATTGAATTCAGAGGGAAAAAAAGGCACTAGTTCAAGAGCGTCCTGCATCCGGAGTGGGGCTGCCTGGAAACGAGCAGCGGCCAAAGGAAGCGCTCATACCAAGCGAGCTTTTGGTTCTCTTTCAGTCGTCCTCTCGCCCCCGTAGTTTGTCACCTGAAGCATGTTGACAAACGCGAGCAGACATCTCAAGGTCTTCTGTGGCCCCAGGCAAGACTCTTGAGAAACTCAGGCACATATTTTCACCAACCGGGTCGCCGGCCGGAGCCTCTCCCGGCCGACTTTGGACTTCAGACTACACCCAGAACCGGTCGCCTGTCGGTGGCGGGGCACCTCCACCGACAAACGACCGTTCACAATGTCACGCCGCCGGCACACAAGTCCGCCGAGTGGACCGCTGCACCCTCGGCCACATTTTCCACACCCTTGTGACAAAACACTTTGCACAAACTTCATGATCGACCGTCCGCCATCGCGCGGTGGCCCGATGAGTCCAGTTGGATGCGCTTTTTCGACGCGTCGTGAGCTTTTTCAGCTGCGATTTGACACCCTTTCCATCGCTTGGTCCCTCGAAGGTTGCGGTCCAACCCCCAAATTGCTCCGGGGGGGCCTGGCGCCTTTTTTAACGAGAGGGGATGAGAAAGTGACGCAAGTGCGCAGAGGAGGCACAATTCAACGGCGTGCCTGTGCAAGAGGAAGTGGCTTTGAGAGCGGTTGCGCAGCGGCAGACAGGAAGTCGCTAGGCCTGCTCGTCACTCTGGTCCTCCTGCTCGTGGAGCTTGTCACTTTGTTCGCTGGCGACTTCAAACCGACTGTGATGGCCGACTGTCAAGTACTTTGATAAATGTTTAAATGGGGATGGAGGAAGCGATCGTCCGACGGGACAGGCAGAAGAAGCGATCCACCGGCTCGGCTGTCAATCTTCAAATCAAAGTCGACTGAAATTGTCCCCCTTGGTTTCTTTGTGTCCTTTTCAACGAGAAGCCGATGAATTTCTCCATGGCAGTTGCGTCTCCTTCTGCCACGTCCCACATGGGGACGTTTTCCGTGTGTGATTCTACCCGACTGTTGTCATGACTCAAAGTGCGCTCTGCGTCCTTGGCCAGATCACCGGTGAAAAAGCCGCCATTTGTGGCTTTCCCGCATAGCTGAATTTCGGTTTTCGACGGACTCGTTGATGCTCAGGTGCTCCAGATGATGGACGTGCCACACTGGAGTCTTGTCATGCTGCATCTTCCAAGGCGATTGACGCTTTCTACCGTGCACGAGCGCATTGATTTGCTCGAGTCGCTCTGAAGAAGCCGATTAGGGTCCCCGCCGAAAGCCACAAAATGGAGCGAACG
Source organism: Hippocampus abdominalis (assembly GCA_018466805.1). NCBI lineage: Eukaryota > Metazoa > Chordata > Actinopteri > Syngnathiformes > Syngnathidae > Hippocampus > Hippocampus abdominalis. Next base: position 35,956,748 of record CM031694.1, on the reverse strand, counting down.
CGCGTTTTGCCGTCGCATTGCCTCCGCGCACACATGCACACGTTATTTGCGACCCCCCCCCCTCAAAAAAAAGCGCATGAATAAATGAAGAGCGTATTGAAGAGCGTCTTACCTTCGATACTGCGCAGGTAAACTCTGAGGCCCGAGCGCAGCTGCGGATCCGAGACCCTTTCCAGCTGCTTGGAAAGTCTGCCGATGGCGCCGCAGAGCGCTTGGTAGCGCTTGACCTCCGCCTTGATCGGGGCCGCAGAGTGGAGCGATTTGCCGTTGCCGCTCATCGTCAGGCGTGCCGCAAATACGAGCGAGGACCCTTGGGCTCGCCGGGGCCCATGGAAAGGCCGGAGCGACTCGCGAAACGGGGTGCAGGTTCTCGAGCCGCGGGGCTCTGAGCTCAACTCGACTCACTTCCTCGTCTCTCGGCCAAGCGTGACGGCTGGCGACGCTTCTGCGGTTCAAAGCGTGACTCTCGCAGAGCGTCGCCCTCACTTCCTTTGTCATCGAACGTCGAGAGGAAATGCGCTCCACCTGCACTTGTTGCGTGTCCCGATCAGGGGCGGCCCGGAGGAAGTCGCATACCGTTTTGAGGCAGGAAGGACTCCCGTCGCCGACGCCAGTCATACAATTACGGAAAATACACTCGCATACGGGAGGTCGCCTTCATTTCTGGCAACATAATCCACACAGTCAATAATGCAAGTACAGTCAAACCTCGGTTTTGGAACGTCTCGGTTCTCGTCCAATTCGATTTTCGACCAAAAAGTTCGAGTTTTTTTTTATGCCTCGGAAGATAAAACACATTTCGGTTGTCAAACAAACTGAGCGCACTTGAATGCACCATTTGACTCCTCCCGCCTTCCTTACACGAGGAAGTGACGCTTCATCGGGTTGCTTTCCATTGTGAGCAGACGTGTTCAGTCAACATTTTGATTTGAAAAAGAGCCTGGTTTCGGTTTTCCAACCATTTCGGTTTTCGAACAGCCTTATGGAACGCATTATGAACGAAAACCCAGGTTTGACTGTATTGGCAAAGGTGGAATGGGGACATGCCCCTGTTCAAAAGGCGGGTTTTTTGCGATTAGCAATAAGAGCTCATTTGAAACCCGTTCGTCTCCACAATTCAAATGAAAAAGAATGAGATAGGGGGCAGAAAACTTGTGGTTTTGTTGAATGTTGATGAACGGAGTAGCAAGTTGAATTGGGCTGACGGCCCCTTTGTTCACGCGGAGCAAAATGAGCGGCAGCTTGAGCACCACCTAGTGTCCGTGTGCGCACGTGCCCGCTGCGGGGGAAGGAGGCTCCGCCCTTCTTCACCACCTTCCCAAGATCGCCTTGCAGAACGCAAGAGAGTGGAGTCGAGTTCGGATTTGGGGGAAGCAAATCCGAAATCCCAACAATGGCCACGGGGGCTATTTTGCATCATGAAGGGTGATTGCAAGTCGGGTCTTCAGCCGGTGCCGACAGCCATCGCTCACGGAGAGTCGAGACTCTGAGCAGAGCGAAAAGGGGGAGGCCGAGTGCAGTTGAGAACATGACACGAGAAACAAGTCGATACATCGATCATATTTGAGGGGGCAAGCAGGACATTAAGACGATACAAAGTGGAGTGGAAGAGGGAGAGGCGTGAGATCATGAAAAGATGGCAAATGTATTGGGGGGGGGGGGGGCGTTGGTGGCACAACATTGATTTGAGGGGGTCGGGCCCCCTCTTGCCTCTGCCTCGACCCGGCCCTGCTTTGAAATCCGAAACCTTCCATGAAATTCCAACACTTGCCTTGAAAGTATACCACCATGTACGCCTACAACCATGTCGTGCCTTTGGGCTGGAAGATAGACTTTAAAAAAACAACAACAACAACAACAACAAACGTAGCCGAAGAGGAAAAGGAAGTTTGGCTCCGGTCACGTGTCGACGTCACGCCCGCCGCCGACGTCACATTCGCCCTCCGCCCCCGTCTGAGGAACAGCCGAAAGCCGAGAGCCGGCGAGCGCGCCTTGTCTTCGCTCCTTGTGTTCGTTTGGCCTCGCGACGGTCGCCCGGCCGAGCCGAGCCGAGAGAGCCGCGATGGTGTGCGGCGGCTTCACGTGTTCCAAGAACGCCCTGTGCTCCTTGAACGTCGTCTACATGGTGAGTGTCTTGGCGCTAGCTTGCCCCTCGTTAGCCGCTAGCCCGGCAGGCTAGCGACCTCGCCGCAACGCAGAACAATGAGTCAGACTTTGGCTTTTGGACCTCCGCGTCTCCGGTTTCAAGTCCGACTCGGGCCTTTCTTCAAACGCTCGTAGCAAGTCTTGAATGCGCCCGCGAGCCCTTACTCTGGAGGTTGGACGGAGTCGTCGCCACTAATCGGGAAAGCGACGCGCACCACGGGACCCTCTTGATGCTGTCACGCTGGCCGCTCCACCCCGTACCGCTCAGCGGCCACGTTTTTTTTTTAATGAAGGCCGATTATTCGCGGAAGGGCATTTCTGACCGGCCGCTGCGCGTGTTGCGTGCCGTCCCTCGAAAGTAGCCTTAAGCGGACAATGCGCGGCCTAACTCGGGCCTGGGCGCCAGCACTGACTCGCCGACGTCGTGTCACGCGGCCCACCGTCACGAACGGCACGGGAATAGCGGACTTGTTTATCGAACCGCTGAGGTGGAAAATGGTCTTTGGAGCAGCATCGCGCGAGACGGGCAGCGCGTCCTGGAAAACCCGCAGGTCGCTTTCACCTCAAGTCACTGCCACAAGATTTAGTTTTCCCTCGCTGACCATCTTAGGTGGCTCGCATTTGATCGCATAAGGCGCTTCTCGGTTGCCCGTCGAACGGTCGTCGTTCTCACAATGCAGAGAGCGAAAAAGACCCGCGTGACTTGAGATTCGTACAGATCGAGATGCGTCAGCGTGGCCGACGAACGTCTCCCATGCAGACGTCCGCGACCAATCGGCGGTTTGGGCTCCTGTGTGCGCGACCATGACTTTGCGAGGGGCGGTTTGGACTTTGAAACTTTGCGAGGGGCGGTTTGGACTTTGAAATTGGAGTGTTGCGAAATGACTTGGTATAGACCACCAGAAAAGAATCCTACTCAATAGCAAGCCATTTATGTTTGGGATTTATCCGCAAGCTTACTAGCCGGTGGACGAGTCCAACATGAGCTAAAAGCTAAACCTCGATCGCAGCGATTTATAGAAGCGACGAAATGAAGCGGGATGGAAGGAAGCCCCAGTTAAATAAGCCACACGACGTCGTCCGTCTTTCATGGCCACTGTCAGGAGCCAGTGAAGGGATGCCAGAGTAGGAGTGACACGCTCCCTCTTACGAGTAGCAGTCAAGAGGCGAGCGGCGGCGTTCTGGACCAACTGGAGACGCTTCATGGAGGATTAGCATCAATGTGTATTGCTGAGATCATCTAACATGGACCAAAACAAAAACCCATCTGGAGTTATTGAGGTCAAGTTTCCTCTTGCAGTAGGATAATGGAATCAGAGAGAGAAAAATGTCGCTAATGGGTGGAAATAGGAGGAGGATGAGCGGTCCAGCCGGGGCGGTTCTTGCTTAAGTCGCTGCCTTTTTGTGCCGCGCAGCTGGTGGGCCTGCTGCTGATCGGCGTGGCGGCGTGGGGGAAGGGCTTCGGCCTGGTGTCCAGCATCCACATCATCGGCGGCGTGATCGCCGTGGGCGTCTTCCTGCTGCTCATCGCCATGGTGGGCCTGGTCGGAGCCGTGCGCCACCACCAAGTCATGCTTTTCTTCGTATCCTTTGCCCGCGCCCGCCGCCGCCGTCGCAAATTCAAAGCCCGTCGCGCGCTTAACCTTGACGCCCGCCTCGCCAGTACATGGTCATTCTTTTCATCGTCTTCCTCTTTCAATTTGGAGTGTCCTGCTCCTGCCTGGCGATGAACCGCAGCCAGCAGGTGAGTCGACTCGGGCTCGTCGCGTCGGGCTTGCCGCCTTCTCCTTTTGGCTTTGGGAGGAAATTTCAGGAGCGAGCTCATAATGCCGTGTAACCTGTGCGGCCCAACGCCTTGGACTCAACTCAAGTTCGCCTGGAAGTGTGCGTTTGATTACAGGGTGCGAATTTTGAGTCCGTCCTGAAATTTCCCACCGCAGCCAAACGGCGGAAAAGTTTTTGTGCCAAGTGTTTGCCGTCTCGGTTCCTTTATGATTTGTCCGTTGCTTTCGATACATTGAGCTATCTCTTATGGAGCCGTTTTTCGTGCGACTCCTACTCCGCCTGTTGTGAACAAAAACGAGAGCCGACTTTTCTCAAGGTCTCTCCGTTCGATTGTGGAGACGTCTGAGGCCGAGACCCCCCCTTGCTCTGCTTTTCCAGGAAGTGCTTTTGAACTCTGCGTGGGGAATGTTGGAGAACAACACCAAGACGGACTTGGAGAGTCAGCTCAACTGTTGCGGGCTGCTCGACGTCGCCAGCAAGCGAGGGCAGTTTGAGCAGGATCTGCAGGGTTGTCCCGCCGTAAGTCCGCCGACCGGACGTTGAGCTTGCTCCCGTCGCGAGGCTCCGTCCTGCCCCGAAATGCTTGGCGCTTTGCCCCCAAAATGGGCCGTCGTTTCATCTGCTCGGGCCGGCGACCCCGGGACATTTCTTGTTGACAAACTGTCGCTCTTTCTGAGCAACATCCCGCAAATGAGCCGGATGAATATTTACGGCGCGTGCCCCGAAATCTTTGACTTGTGCCCTTAAAATTTCAGGTTGAGCCTGTATCTCGCCGAGCGAAGTGTGCACGCACCAAACCAATGATGTTGGTTTTTAGGTTTGTTTGGGCCAGAGTTCATTCAGTGTCGCAAACCGTTGCACAGACTTTGAGCAGACATTCCCAAACGGTTTTTGTGTTTGCAAAGAGTTTGTTTTTGTTTTTGCGCCGCCATGGAACATGTTTAAAATGTCTCTGCGACGGAAAACCCGTTTGGCGAGCGTATTTGTGACCTTGAAGGCTCCCTGACTGCAAAGCATGGGCGACGTGCGCTTGTAAACCGCCGCCACCGAGCGAGATACGGGGGTGGGTCACCAAAAACGGCTCGCTTAGTCTGGAGCCCCGCGCCGCTCGATAAATCGCGTCGTGAGCAGCTCAAGAGCGCACCAATCCTGGCTTTTCCCACACTTTTAGTCTTACAGTTTGTCCCGGTGGCTGGAGCCAAGTAAGTAGGCCACATTTGAGCTCAGCTGACAGCTTGCCGATGCGCAGCGCCGCCACCGCCGCCGCCCAAAAGCCTCATCTGCTATTTTTGTGTCTTGGACTGCAGTTATGCAAGAATACGAGTTCCTGCTACACCTGCGGGGATATGATGCTGCACCACGCCAGCGAGGCTCTCAAGATCCTGGGAGGCGTCGGCCTCTTCTTCAGCTTCACCGAAGTGAGCGGCACCCGCGCTAACCCCGCCCCATCTCTCGCTCACTCGGGGACGGGATCATTTGAAAGGACTAATTTCACGTCCTTTCATGTCCCTTCAATGTTGCCGCGCATAGCAAATGTCGTTCCCCCCCCCCGGTCAGCGATTTGTCCCCAGACAGCCCCCAGAGGTGACCTTTGGCAGCTGACTTTGATGAATGTCCTCCTCCTCCAGATTTTGGGCGTTTGGCTGGCGGTGCGCTACAGGAACCAGAAGGACCCCCGAGCCAACCCGAGCGCTTTCCTCTAAGTGCGTCCCTGCGCTCGGGCGGCGCAGCGCGGGACCCGCCCCCTTTCTGACCCGCCGCTACACGACGCCGCCGACGCAAGAACACGCCTCCTTCACCCGAGACCGAGAAGCCACCTGAGCTCACGCCCGGCCGCTGGGGCGTGACTCGTACGAGCGCTGCGGCCCCCCCCCCCTCGCCCGTATCGCCCCCCCCCCAGCCGACCGAGCGAGTGAGAGGCGTCTGGCAAACGGGGCCACCGCGTGCGCCTCGAAATGTTCTGCGTGACGGGGAGACGACGGGGCGCGTCCAGCGAAAGTAGCCTGGATGTCAATGATGTCGCCGCCGGCTCGGAGGTGGCGACCTGTCAAATGGCCGCCATCTTTGGGGGATCTTGTCAAAGGGCGCCGACGGTGCCCGCGTTGCTCTTCTTGATGTGGCGCGATTCCTTTGCGAATGGGAAGAAATGACCGGGAAGTGGCTCAGAAGGGCCCCTGGCCCTCAAATTGTCCACAGCTTTGCAATTGCCACCACTTTGTGTTGCGCTTCATGAAATCCGACTGATGATTGTGGCTGATTATTGATGTTGAAATCGTCAGGACGCGATTGCTCAAAGTGGCCATTTTCTGGCAAGTCGACGGCTTTGGGCGCTGGTCCGAGCCGCGGCGGCTTTTGGGTGGACTTGGAAGCCATTCATAGCAGCGCGGGAGTGGAGCTCCCTTGGGGAAGAACCGGCCTCCAATTTGATGAACAGATGAGAAAATGTCTTGGGGGGGGCTCTGGATTTCAAATGTGTTGTTGCAAGCATTAAAGGGGAAGCCAAGTCCAAAATGGTCCTCACACCACCACTTGTCGAAACATGAAATTGGGATTCATATTGCGGCCGTGCACTACGAATTTGGCACAAAATGGCCGCCCCCCCCCCCCCCTGAGATGAATTTGCAAAAACGGGTCTTTTTTTGCCGAACTCATTTTGCACAAACGTAACGTCATCAGACTTGTGGGGGTGCAGAGAATGGATTCCTGCAAACAACACTTGACTTCCCCTTTAAGGGACCAAACATTTTTTCTTTTTTTTTTTCTTTTTCTTGAATCAGGCTGTCAGTCGCATGTCTGAATCATTCCAATTTTGCAATGTGTCTTGTACTCGGCTGGAGGTGGCTTGTTCCCGCCCACGCTTGACATTTGGACTGCCCGTCATCTTTGTTTCCTCCTCTGGTGATGCACTTCCTGTGTTTGCAATCATTTGTTCAATTTGCCCTCCCGCATCACGACAAAGCCATTCGAACTGGACATCTTCCTTGCAAACAGAGTCCACAAGTTGCGAGGAGATGGAGCATTTTCACAGACTTTTGTGTGTGTGTGTGTGTGTGTGTGTCATGTTGCTATTGAACTTGTGTTTGGACGATGAGTTGCCAAGCCAACGGCGTTGAAATATTTCTGAACTGCAACTGAGCCAGCCGTCACATGTTGGAAGGCCAACGGACGGCAGACGTGATGATGCACATCGAGTCAACGTGCTGTTGCGCGACGGCGTCGCTTTGCGCAGTATGTCCCGTCCGGTGCGTCCGTTTGGCGGCCATTTTGCGTCCTTTTCTGAAGCATCGCAAGCGGCCAGAGTTTTGACCGTTGAATGTCATCTTCTCCGCTTTGTCGTCAAGCGGCACTTGCAGAATGATGTCCTTGCGCCGCGTCTCCACCAGATGGCGTCGGGCTCGCTCCCGAGCCGACAACCCCCTTGTCCTCATTCCCAAACGATGCATCTTTCTGTTCTGGCAGCATTTTGATGAATTCGGTCATTTGGAGGGAAAAAAACCCCGCGAAGCACTGAAGCCGCAAAACATGAAGCGGTGAGAGATGACCGTCTCATTTTTGAAGCGATGGGGCGCTCAGTCGCCAAACATCGGAGCCTGCGTCCAAAAATCCGTCTCGGTTGGGGCCCCTGCTACGTTCGCCGGAACAACAAGCGGCGACAGGAGCCATCGTTTGGCATGGCGCACCCAACGGAGCGCCTTTGTTGTACGGTGCGGCGAGGCCTCGCTTCCGCTCCTTTTTCATCTTTTGTCCTTTTGTTGGTGGTGTTCAAGAAATGCCTTTGTGCAAATGTGTTTGTGAAAAATGTTACGGGTGGATTTCAAGTTGTCTTTGACGAGCTTTGAACTTGGAGATGAGCGTCCGCTTTGAATTCCGTGTCTTAGTTGAACTTGCCAGCTTGCAGCCGGCACCCGTTTTTGCCGCCGCCGTTTCTCCCCCCGCTGCGTGCAGGCGCTTTGCCGTTCGTTTTTCCGCATTTGTGCTGGCGTTGTATTTCCCTTTTCCGTCTTTTGGGGGATTCTAATTTGACAAATAAATGTTGAAAATGGTCCCTACGTTTGGAGTGCCTCTTCCCTGTTGCTTGTGAAGACAAATCTCAATGACGTGGCGCGTTCGAATCTCAACGCCAGGATTTCCAGTGAGGCGCTGTTAGCTGCTATTTCTGCCCTCTCTCCCCACACCGCGGAAGGGGACGCCAAGGACGAGGATAGAGTGCATATGGATCCCCGGGATGTTTCTTCAGATGGCGCTTCATCCCTCCGACGAGCAGAGGGAGGTCGTCGACCATCTGCCGAGGAACGGGGGTGCTTTTTGGGCTAAAACGGTTCCCAACCAACAACCGGGCTGGACCCAAACGTCCAGATCCACCGCGAAATCTAGTTTTCAGTCCTCATTCTCAACTCAACTCAAAGTAATCCGTTACGTGATGCTAGTGGCTAACGACATGTTGAACAAGCAACTGGTAAGGGCAACTGTATGGCCATGTCTTGTTCAAGAAAACCAACTGCAGGATCTCAATCCATTTGGTGGCTGCGGGGAATGATGGCTCCTGAGGGCCCTCTGCCAGCCCCCGCCCCGCCCCGCCATGCGGGCCCATATGCCGGCCGGGCTCTGAAGCTGGCAGAAGCTGTGGAGGATCGGAAAGAAACCGAGAGGGAGAGCGAGAGATGGCCATCTGTCCTCTCGCAGCTTCAAGAGACGCTCCGCAAGCACGACGGCGATGCCTCTGCAACGGTGTCGTCCTTCGGCGTAACGTTGCGGCCCCGTGGAATCTTGCCACCGTTTGCTTTTAATTTGATGATTCTTTTTGTAGGAGCGCTCATGAAAAGAACGGCCCTCGGTCACACGCAGCAACTGCTAAAAGCTCTCCTGGCCAAGGGCAACGTCTGACACGTTGAAGGGATAAAAGGGAGCTTCTCGATCAATAATCTCTTCAATGCGCATCGCGGCAAAATATCAGCCGCCTCGACCTTCTGAGTGACGTCTTTTGACACCCCCCTTCCATTGGGGCCGGCGACACAGACGGCAGCACGAGCGGCGCGCTTTTGGGATGGGGGGGGGGGTGGAAGTGGTTCTCACCGCTCGGCTAATCATTCTCTTCACTGAGGAAAGGCAAACGGCTTCGAGAAGGCCCATCGAGAAGGAAACGGAGCAGGAACGCTCCTTGCTTGCTTGTCGGAGAGGAGGCCGGCGTGCGCATGTGTGTGGCGGGGGAGGGGGGGGGGATCAGCTGCAAAATGTGGCCGCCGACATTGCGCCACCTGTTTTCTCAAGAGCGTCATGAAATAATGCGGTTGAGCGGAGGCTCCGATCGATGCCTTCATCTCCGGAGCCGGATGACGAGATTGATTGTGTTTGGACCAATTTGGGCTTGTTTTGTTCCCTTTTTTTTCTGCCTGCGGCGTTTCCGTTCGACTTTGAGCTTTTCTCTGCAAGTGTCTGTCCTCGGATCCGTTTCAGTCCATCTATATTGACCGAAGCCCCGCAGTGGAAGGCCGGGGAAGCGGCACGGCGCTGCTTGCCACGCGTCAGGAGCTGCTTGACGGGGTGCAGTCGAGGGAGGCCGGCCTTGGGCGGGCCCCGCCCCCAAATTCTGGTCAAAGGCCACGACGGGGCCAGAGGAATCACCCGCCGCTCTCGACGGCGGCGGCGGTTTCCGATGAGACGGACCCTCCGGACGACGCTTTGAAGCCGAGCCTTCATCATCTCCTGCGCGGCCGCAAACCGGCTCCGGCTCGCCGGAGGTATCGGCGGTGACGCGGTCGTCTGCAAAGGGGCGGGCGAGGGGGCTTCATTGCGTTCTGCGGGAGAGGAAGACGGCAGAGGAGCTCGGCGGGCTGCCGCCGGGTCCCGACTGAGATCGCCAGCGCATCTCGGCGCCTGAGATGGGCCGGCTTTGACTCACATCTGTCATGATTCTGTTTGTGGCCAACAGGGGGCACTGTAGGGCTCGCCCTGCAGCTGCACACCTGATGGTCGTTATCGAATGATTGCTTTCAAAGGACTCCCTGCACGACCGCTCGGTGTCAGCTCATTGTCATGTTTCGGTGATTGATAGTTTGTGTTTCCGTCATAGTTTTAGTTGGCTACTTTGGCTTGGTTTTGTCTTTTTTTTTTCCATACTTATTTGTCATGTCCTTGTTCATGATGATACTAATGCAGCGTGTGATAGCGCAGACAAATTCCTTGTGTGTTCGACGTACTTGGCCAATAAAGATTCCGATTTTCGGACTTTGATTTGGATTTCGTTTTCCTCTGTATTCCATCAATACAATCCACATGAAAAGGGCGATGAAGGAGGCAGGGCAGACCACGCTTTGTAATTGGCGGGGGGGGGGGGGGGGCGCTCAGCACCGCGGACAGCGCCCGCTCAACAAGCCGACCTCCCCTCCGAAGGCTTCACCTGCGCTCTCGGCAGAAAAGAAAATTGGATTTAAAAGGAAAAAAACCAACGAAAAAAAGTCCCTTGTTCGCCGACAGGATGCCAGCAGGCTCGTTCCGGAAGTAGCTGCTCGGGCGAGCGACCATTTGGAGGAGGGGAAGCGAGCGAGCGAGCGAGCAAGCGAGCATCCTGAACGGGAGCGTCGACGCTCCTGGGGTGGCGTTGTTGTCGCGGGACGCCGTCTTTCGAGGACGCCTTGGGTCCTTTTTTTTTGGGCGGGGGGGGGGGGGTGCGGTGGTTGTTTAGTGTTGTATTTTCGGGGCCCCTCCTTTCGCCTTCTTCCTCCTCGGACGGCGGGCGGGGAGCATCGCAAACGCTCGTCTTTTTGGGAGGAGATGGAGTGAGAAAGCGAGCGGCGGCGTTGGGCCCGACTCTTTTGTTGTCCGGAGGGCGCCACGCGGCTCGCCAGCAGCCCCCGCTCGGGCTCGCTCGGCTCTTTCGTCGGATGACGACCGCGTTCCGGGCTGGCAGATGTGAGCGCGCGGATGGCGTCGGCGTCGGCGTCGGCGTCGCTCGGTGTTCCGCTTCGGCCGGCGAGCGTGTCGGCTCGTCGCTCTCTCGCTTCGACTTCGACGCCGCCACCGCCGCAAGCCGCGCATCGCCGCGCATCGACGCCGGCCGTCTTGTTTTGGTTGGGGCTTTTTTTCCGGACTTGTTTTTTCTTGGGGGGTCGAGACCAATGACATGGCAAGCGCTCTTTGACGGACGGACGCGGGCTTTCGGCACGCTTACGCCAGCAGTGGCTCATTTTTCGGCCGCCAGCGAGCGCAGAGCGTAAACACGCATCGGGGCGTATGGGCGCGTAGCGGCCCAGCAACATGTTCAAGTATCGGATCCGCATGTTTCTGAACGAACTGAAAGTGCTGGTGTTGACGCGATCCGAATCGAGCCCGTCCGGCAACGGCGGCTCCTCCGAGCGCTCGGCGGCCGCCATGCGCGGCTTGGGGGTGGGGGTGGGCGTGGGCATGGGCATGGGCATGGGCATGGGGGGCTGCGGCTGGCCGCCCTTCGTCGACTGCCGCTCGCGCAACGACGACGAGGACTACTACGGCAGCGGCGAGTCGCGGCCGCGCGGCCTGCGGGCCTCGGACGACAAGGAGCCCAAGCTGCAAGCGGGCCTGGACGCCGTCTCGCTCGCCAGCACCGCCAGCGGCCTGCGGAGCCCCCAGTGCAGGATCTGCTTCCAAGGCCCCGAGCAGGTACCGTACCGCACCGCATGCCTGCGCGCCGTACGGCCGCCGAGCTGACGTCACGCGCGGCGACGACAACACCACCGCCGCCGCCGCCGCCGCCGTTCGTCTGGCCCTTCTCTTCTCCTGCGAGCTGACGAGTTACGGGAGCGCGCTTGGAAAAAAAACAAAACCAAAAAAAACAGTTCAACAGCACGTCACGGTGGGTGACGTTTCACATTCCACCGCGCGAAGGGTCACGTTTTCACGCGAAAAGTTCACGTTCAAACGTGGGAGGTGACGTACTCCTAACCCGAACTCCCTCGGATCCAAAGTGCTCGCTCCGTCAACAAAATAGCTTCCGAATAAATCCGCGTGTTCACAAAAGACTGACAAAGACACACGTCCATATAGCGCCGCCATGGGACCAGTGGCGGATGCTGCTCTGTCAAGGAGGGGAAGCTCAAGTTCGTCCAATTTGATTTAGACGTGATTTCTACTCTCCGTTCCTTTTCTAGAAAATGATCTGTGACCCTGTCAGACCAACAAGGCGTCTTTTCCAGGGACTTCACTAGTGTCCTACAACTACAGCAACTACAATAAAACCCGGCAGAAATAAACGATTCATTTGTCGCTAGTCGTTTTCAACAAAGAGAGTGTCGCTAAGATGATTCGAAAAAGTCTCCCGTTCAACTCGGAACAGAACGAGAATTGCAAAATGCTCCCACGGATGCCGACACTAAAAGATGGTCGATTGGCTCATTTTGCTGTCAATCCAAAAGAGATTCCGCCTCAGAGAGATCGTCCAATCATCATGCAGAGAAGCTGAGCGTCCGGGCCAGCCCATAAACGCCCATTGCCCCGTAGACTCCCAGAGACACCGAGCGTCCGATGGGCGGGACAAAAGCAGCATCTATCCAATGACTCGTCTCCTTTACAATGCATTGGGACAACCTACCCTCAACTCTCTCGAAATGCCCAGCGTTCGAGCTGTAGGTGCTCAGCGTCCACACAGTTGAAAGCGCAGTGAAGCTGCAGGAATGAATGAGAAGAGCAACGCGTCGTAACCAGTAAGAAGAAGCTGATTCGGAACAAAAGTGGAGTGCGTTGTAGCGCAGATTTAGTCAATGACACGTTTACACAATTGTATGTCCACACCTATATTTGATCACTTATCTTTTGACGTTTTCGGGGAAGCTGAGCTTCCCTTGCAGTCTGAGAGCAAGCAATCGCCTCTGCATGGGACCCCCCCCCCCCCACAAAAAAAAGTTTGGCGTCAGCATGGCCCCAATTGTCCGTAAAAGCGCCAGATGCTCCATTTGAGCCCATTTTGGGGAAGCAACCCAAAAGATCGGATTGGTCTGTGACAAAACAAAGCAAAGTCATCGTATTCTCACCAATTGTTTTTGTTTTTGGAGCCAGCGCTTTAAAAGGTGTGCGGGGGGGGGGGGGGGGAGCGCTTTGAGCCGTCCTTCCCGGACATCCAGTGGAAGGTCCGTGTAGCGGTTTGACCTTTGGCCTCACGAGTAAGAGAATGTCGGCTCACAGGATGGGTCTGGCCCCGGGCAACATTGCAACACTGTTCTCGCTAGTGTCTCACGAGGAATGTTTGACTGGTGAGGCACGACTGCGCACTTGTTGACTTTTGGCTAGCATGGTGAGGGACATTTGAACACTCTACGAGTTAACGTTTGACGTTTCCCGAGCAGTACGCGCAAGCACGAGCGCAGACGCACGGTGCCAAAATGTTGGGACGCCGTGAAGAAAAATTCATTTCTGGGATCACAGTCGACGCGGTCCCTCAAAAATATTGACCGAGGAGAAGAAGGGAAGCTGCAGCGGAGCTGAAAAGTCTCTGCGGCCGTGTTGAAAATTCAGGGGCTTGTTTGCTGCAGCGCTCATCGGCGAGCGGCACGATTGTCTCAAGATGGCTAGCAAAACATTTGCAGAGTTAATTGATGACAGAGTTTTTGGTTTGTTGTTTTGGTTTAGTTTTTGAATGGAGAGCTCCGGGCCTTCGCTGATTTTGGTGCAGGCTCGCTGCGCCCGTTTGTCACTTTGGCAGAGCCCTCGACAATGCGTCCGCCCGGCGGGATGACGCTCGGCTGGCAGAAAGTTCAGAACGATGGAGGATGGCGACGGAGAGATGAGGTGTGCGGCGAGGTTGAAGTCGTCTGCGCGTGTTTACATGGACTTTAAAAAAAACAAATAACAGGATAGCGGCCAACATTGGGCTTGTTGACTGCATGTCAACAGAATGAGTTGCCGCGCCTTTTTCTGCACACAGATGTCACCGTGCGAGCGCGCGGTTAAAGGCCATGAGAGGAGCCGCTTTGATTGGCGGTGAACAACGTGTCCGCGCTCGCAGCGGCGCAAACCGCCCCTCTGAAAGTATGCCAGCTCGCACGGGTCCGCGGAACGACGGCACGCGGTCTTCGGCTCCTCCCGCGTCGATTGACGGCACGCGACGCGCCCGCTTTGTGTCGCGGAAGCTTATCTCCATCGGGGAAGGCGAGAGGATTTGTCGTCGTTTGAAAGCTCTTCCGGGGCGGGAAGAGCGGCAGCCGCCTCCTGTCAGCCTAGCAACAAAGAAGGCTGGCCAATGAGACGGAGACGATGACAAAGGGACGTGGTGAGAATGAGTCACAAGCGAGGGACCGGCTCGGCGCGGCGCGTCACTCGCAGCTTTTCGGTCATCCTAGAAACACGTTGGCAGTTTTCTGCGGTTTGGTTTGTCCACATTTCCCAGCCAAAACGCACACGGAAGTTGCGGCACGCATCTTTGGCCCAAATGTCGGCAGATGTGCCGAGATGCATCAAGCGGCGGCTTGCGGCCTGACGACCGAGACGCCGCTCGCAAACGCTGAGGGGGGCGCAGATGGATCCTTCCATTTCTGCCCCCCCTCCCTCCCCGTGCGCATACGTGTCCTTGTGGCCCATCTGCCTCATTGAGGCGTCTCTGTTGCGAGGCGTAGTAGAGCGGGCAGCCGCCTGCGCTTCCAAAGGTCTGGGCTCAGGCCACGGGAAGGTGACTCCTGGCGTATCGGGGCCCCGAGTTGCCCGCGTCGACTCGGAGCGCCCTTGCTCAGCTGACCTGGATGGAAGGGTCAACGTTGCGCAAAATGAGCTCAGCTGAGGCGCCGCCCAGCCCAAATGGGTCCGTGACCCACTTCCAGGTCGGAGACCCGCCGCTTGAGAATGAGCCGGGCACATACGACACTATACCAAGTCGGGCTTCCATCCGGATGAGCGCCAAGTGGCAGGCGGGGAGCACGTCTGCCATTTTCTTGTCATTTCATCATTGAAGAGGTCACATGGGGGGGGGGAGCGCTGCAGCGGCTTCCTTCCCTTGGGGGCCACGCGTGTCCGTCTCCTGGCCAGCTGACGAAAAGCGTGTCAGCCTGCCGGAAAAGCTTCCATTTGGAAAAACAACACAGGAAGAAATCTTCTGAGCGTCCTCGCTCTCTTGGAACTCAAATGTCATCGCGCACCAAGCTTCACCGTCAAAATGTCCACACTCTACGTCTCTCTTTTTTCCCCCCCCTGACATTGAAATGAGGCGCTGAAGTTTCTTCACGGTCAGAAAATGGCTGTCAGCGGCTCACTTCCCCAACACGACAAGCAATGTTGTGGCAGCCCGATGATGCGAAGATGAAAATGATGCGAGGATGAGTCACGTCTGTTGTCACAATTGCACTCTCGTCATCGTCACACAAACGTTGGCGACGCCAAAAGTTGCGTCAAGCTAACGGTCCAGAGAGTGGGCCGTGCTGAGCGGGAAGAATCCAACTTGGGAGCAGATTTTGGAGCCCAAGTCCATGGAGAACGCCGCCCGACGTCTTGAGTCACAGCTGCCGACTCCTCCATTGACGCTCGCTCAGCGCGGACGCCGCCGACGTCATCCAGCAACAGCGTATCGCTGCTCGAGCTGGCACGCCCTCCTCGCTCCTTTTAGCCACGGCGGACAGCGACGTTTCCGCTCGGTCTTTGGCGTCAATCTGAATCCCACAAGGAGGCCGTCGCTCCTGCTTCGTGCTTCTGAAAGGAGCTCGAGTCTTCAATGTGGCGCTGGCGCAACCCCGCACACCAAATGCGTTTTTGTCACCGTTTTCAGAGGACATCAGGGGTGCCCATGGGAGCGAACGGTGCCCGAGCTGGCGAAAAGTCCCGTCCAAACATATTTGTTGACGTGACCGACAGCGTTTCCGGTGGGAACATTGGCGTCCGCGTGAGCAATCTCCGGACCAGGTGTTCTCTTTTTATTCGCCGGAGTGCGCGTTTGGGTTCCATCGAACCCAAACTACAAACAGGAGCGCTTGCGTGCCACCGTCTCGCCGATGCGATGCTTACTTGCCGAGTTCATTCCGATTTGAAAGAACGTAGGCCACATTGGCCTCAACGTGTACGAGCTACAATCGCGAATGACACCTCATCTCTTTATGCTGCTTTTCGGTGCACGTGGCGCACTTTGCCGCTGGTGGAGGGACTTGTTACGTCCCCCCTTCATCCGGCGATGAGCGCAGGTCTTAAAAACGTGGCCGATTCGGATTCGGCCCGCGCCACTAAACTCGGTCGCCGACGGGAGACAATGCGGCCCTTTGAACAGAGGCGGCATCGCTTGTTGTCAGGTGACGGGGCCTCGGCGATGTCCCGACCCGAGCGGATGTTTTTTTCCCTGACTTGCCGTGTTCCCGCAGGGCGAGCTGTTGAGCCCGTGCCGGTGCGACGGCTCGGTGCGCTGCACCCACCAGCCCTGCCTCATCCGCTGGATCAGCGAAAGGGGCTCCTGGAGCTGCGAACTCTGCTACTTCAAGTACCAGGTGCTGGCCATCAGCACCAAGAACCCCCTGCAGGTACGGCCTCCGCCGGGGTCTTCCCGTGCCCCTTTTCAGTCGTCGCCGCCGCCGCCGTACACGCTTGGCTGCAAAATCAGAGCGGTCTTGCAACCGCGTCGGATAGAAAATGTGTCACTGCGGGGCAAATGATTGACTGGGCGAATCGCAGAACGGCGACGGAGGTCAGCATGGCCGCTCCCGAGTCAAGGGAACTGAAAGAAAAAACCAAAACGAGTGAAAAGGGCGTCTTGCAAAAAAAGAATCGCCATGTGGAATCTCATCGGCCGAGCATGATGCTCACTTAAGATGTTTTTTTCTGTCCAATCTTTTTGGTGTCGTTGGACTTGTTGCAACAACAACAAAATAGCTTTTGGTGCATCGGAGGCACTTTCAAGGCACCTTCAGTGGCCCTAACCGCGTATCTCTCGGCAGCCTGCCAGTTGTCGTTCCGACGGATCCCTTTTGAACAAGCCAGCCTTCCTCAAGTGCGGGTCTGAGGTCACCGTGTCTGCTAAAACGTGATCCACGGGGAGAGATGAGTGACGGAAATCCCACCGGTCGATAAGAATTGCACCAATCTGCTCATCGCAATGATGTGATCAGTCCCGTCGTCATCATGACCGTTGTTGCGGAGGGGATCCGGCCATTTCCTTCCGGCCCTCCCTGGACACGGCTTTGTTTCTTTGTCGACGAGGTGGAAGAAAGAGCCGACACTTGCGCCATCTTTCCTGCAGTTGATTGCATCATAATCCGAATCGATTCGGGCGTCTGACAGTTTCAGATTTCGTCAGAAAGGCGTCCAAAATGACAGTCGCGAGTACATATCGAGACGATATGATCACGAGAGGCGGGCAGTGACGCCTCCACGCAAATCCCGGAAACAAAGAAATCAACATGTCCTCTGACCCGGTGTGGCTGGAAAACGTCGGGAGCGGTGAGGTGAGAGCAGACCGCCGCGACCCTCGATCGTCTTTGCTCTGAGCTTTGATGTGATGGCAGCAACGCAGATGCTTGAGAGAACCGTTCCCTCTTTGGATGTTCAACGTGTCCTCTGGAGCAGTCCTAAAAACGGGTGGGGGGGTCAAGGGGGCACAAAAGGTGATTGTCATCACAGTGAGCGGGAAATACCTTCATCGGCATCCTCCGTTCTTTCTTTCAAGTGTTTGAACGAACGGAGAGGGGCTCGGAAATCCATTCCTGAAGCGGCACGCCGATCGTCATGTTTGGAAAAACCTTCTTGTGCTTTTCAACGAGCAATATCTCAACGGTTTGCAACCAATCCCGAAACGTTCAAACATGGATTTGAGCATCAATTATCATCCAAAGAAAAAAAAAAAAAAAAAAAAAGCAATTTCCCCGAGACTTTCCCTTCTATCTTGGGCTAACGCAATCACGATGACACGCTCACTCGCCAGGCCCCCGAGCACCAACGTTGATCCCTTTGTGTGGCGTCTTTCTGTGGCCGTCTTGACCATGCGTTCGTCTCCTGGCGCTTGGAGGGGACAGAAAGCTTCAAAGCCAATATCGCAGATGGATGCGCTTATCTTAATGGCGGCTGCCAGAATCTAGCGAGCTCGCTAGCTCTGGCTGGCTGGCTCTCCCTCCCTCCCTCTATCTCTTCCTCCATCTCTGCCTTTGGATTGCACACGTTTCCATGAAATATTGCGCAGCCTTCTGTGGGAAAGGGGGGTGTGGGGGGGCGGAATGAGCGCGTTTGTATGAAAAAGGCCAAGGTTCCCCGCACACTGCGGAGTGCGCGGCGCTCATCCTCTCTGATCGGGGGAACTCGCCGTTGCCATGGAAACGCGTGCAAGTCAGAAGCCAGGACACGCGGCGTTTGTCTCCGTCAATGGAACGTTAACATGGATGGGAAATTCGTGGGGGGGGGCGACCATTGCTAGGATGGCCCACGTAAATCCATCGAGCAGCGGGTCATTTCACCGTGTGCGTTTCCTGCACAAAGAACGCTGTGACCGGGTGGTCGGCAAAGTGGTCCGAGGGGCTCTCTCTGGCCCGGTCCCCTTCCGTTGTCTTGGACACATTCGACTGGCTAGTTGATTGGATTCTTTTTTCTTTTGTTTTTACGTTTATGTGCAATACATTTGAAGCGAGTTGTTATTTTAGCGCCGTTTGTGTGTTACTTTTCAAACTTTGCCTAACGTTGCGCTGACTTTCCGACAATCTGAAAAGTACTTTGTCGGAATTAAAACCGTAGTGTCAATTTTGATGACCGTTCGGGCCTACTTGCGCGACTGTATCTGACCGTCGGCTTTTGGAGGCGTCAAATGTTGGAATCGCACAATATTGCTCTTTGGAATTTCGGACTCCATCCAGTGATGTGTGCGCGACTTCACAATTCAGCTTCTCTTTGGGCGCCAACATCGCTTGTTCGCCGATTGTCCGAGTGCGCGAGGAGTAGCGCTTGCGCTAGGCTGCCCTGACGAGAAGCAAGCGCCGAATGACATATTTGGACCGCTGTTTTACGGAGGGCAGGGGCTCATCCGGTGCCGACAGTTGACTGGTCGCGACGGGAAAGAAAATCAAGCGTTTGGAACGGCGAGTGTTTTTGGCGGCGGCACTCCGAGCCCCCGGGATCAACGCGTGACGTGGAGCCCTTTCGGCATCGTCTGACGCATCCTGACCGTGTCCTCGTTTGCGTCGGCGCAGTGGCAGGCCATTTCTCTGACGGTGATCGAGAAGGTGCAGATCGCCGCCATCATCCTGGGCTCGCTGTTCCTCATCGCCAGCATCTCCTGGCTCGTCTGGTCCTCCTTCAGCCCCTCGGCCAAGTGGCAGCGGCAGGACCTGCTCTTCCAAATCTGCTACGGCATGTACGGATTCATGGACATCGTCTGCATAGGTAAAGTGCGCCGTCGCAAGCGCCCGGATCGTTCCATGTATTGATGCCGCGGTCGCTCAATGCACGGCAACCACCCCCCCCCCCCCCCCGATCGGGTCCAGTACAAAGTGACACGAGGAAGCGTCACTTCCTGGTGTAAGGAAGGCGAGAGGAGTCAAATGGTGCATTCAAGTGCACTCCGTTTGTTCGACAACCGAAATTTGTTTGTCATCTGAGGCATAAAAAAATTGACATTTTTGTTCAAAAACTGAATTGATCGAGAACCGAGACGTTCGAAAACCGAGGTTTGACT
This sequence comes from Hippocampus abdominalis, assembly GCA_018466805.1. NCBI lineage: Eukaryota > Metazoa > Chordata > Actinopteri > Syngnathiformes > Syngnathidae > Hippocampus > Hippocampus abdominalis. The sequence goes on along the minus strand of CM031694.1, from coordinate 35,937,226 downwards.
GTACTTTTTTTTTTTGGGGGGGGGGCAAAAAAGAAATGACTAACCCTAACCAGCCTACTTCAATCGTGACGCAAGAGCTTGGTTTCAATGTCAAATGGGTGTCCATTTGGTGGGTGAGCCACCCCCCTTTTTAACAACGAATCGGTGTAACATGGCCGACGACACGGGCGATGACATTAGCGAGCGCTGTTGCTGCAAAGCCTCCGTTGGGTTTGTTACACCGTCCCCAAACATTCAACTCTGGCCAATTGCGAGCGCACGATCGCATCGTTGAATCGTGTAAAAAAGATGGAGCGAGCCCGTCTGTTCAAAGTCAAAAGGGAGCGCCGCCCCCTTTTCCACGACTCTTATGGTCATATCTCAAGGCAGCGCTGCGGGCAAGCGGAGAATGTGCGTTGTCAGCAATTGCGAAGGGCTCCTCCTTGCTCCCCCGCAGGCCTCATCATCCACGAGGGCTCGTCGGTGTATCGCATCTACAAGCGATGGCAGGCCGTCAACCAGCAGTGGAAAGTCCTCAACTATGAGAAATCCAAGGACCTGGGCGAGCCGGCGAGCCTGGCCGGCAAGGCGGGGGCCCGGGGGGGCGCCCGCGGGGCCCCCCGCGGCCTGGCGGGGGGCAGCGCCGGCCGCCACGGCAGGCGGCTGAGAACTATTTTGAACCGCCGCTGCGGCTACACCATCTTGCACATCCTCGGCCAGCTGCGGCCCGACCACCCGCGGCTCGGCGGCACCGCCGCCGCCAACCGGGAGGTGGTGATGAGGGTCACCACCGTGTGAGGCCCGGACGGACCTCCCCTCCGCCCGCAAAGTGACGCCCGCGGCGCACCCCCCCTACCCGTCGCGCGGGAGTTCTCTTGTTTGGGACGACTCAAAAGGAGGCCGGATGCGCCTTCTCCATAACGGAGTCACGGCACCGGGACCAAATCCATTGACGAGACAGCGAGGAGGGAGGGCAAGCCAAAGGGGGGGGGGGGGGGGGGGCGCCGTTCGGGGCAGGAAACAGGCTTCCCGACCCGTTTTTAAATATCAGGATGCGCAGAGGCATTTCTCTCTCTCGCTCGGTCCTCGCTTGGCGCCTTTCGTTGGCATCTCCTCTTCTGCTTCTCTTTTCTACTCCAACGTTGATTTTGTACGGCGAAAGAAAGCGCGTCGCGCGCCGAGCCTTTGCGGACGCCTCCGCCATGTGGAATTCTTCACGGGAACAAGCTTCTTCTCCTTCCCAATGGCGGCCCGTCCCGCCGACGGAAAGGAAACAAACGGGGAAGAGGAAAAATGGTACGCTCGAAACCAACGAGACGTCATCTCTCCGCAATAAATTCCATATTCTGTACATTTTTTTGCATGACTATATCGTTTGATGGATCACATAACACCAACACCTATTTGCTCTGTTTTCCAATGGTGCTTGCCAAAATAAACACTTTCAAATCATCCGCTTGCTTCGCGCCAACTTATTTTGCTCACCCGCAAGAAAGTGGCTCTTCGGGCCGCCCGTGGAGTCCGGGTCGTCGCCACCCGCCGCCGCGTGTCCGATCCCATTTGAGAAGGATTCAAACCGGCCATCGAATCATCTCCCCGTCTCCGCTTCAACGCGCAAAGGTCAATCGTCGCTCGGAACGGCCATTGGGACCGGCGGCGGCGGCGGCTTCGGGATCAATCGACAGGCACAAAAGAGCAAAGTGAAAGACGCGACGGGTTGGTCTGAACGCAGGGGGGGGGGGGAATTTCCGTCATTTCAATGATTTCATGCCAGTGTCAAATGTGGGGGGAAATATTTCAATAATGGGAAGAAGATTGGAAAGCGTTTTATTTTATTGTATTTATTTATTTTTAGGGGCGGGGGTATCGTCCTCCATTAAATGACATTAGAGCAACTTCTTGTTTTGAAAAAAAAAAACCGATTACTGTATAAGATGTACGACCTTGTGTCACTGGGCGTGGAAAGAACTTTCTGTAACGTCGACTCGTGGAATGACAAAGAGGTTCGTGGGCACGCAAGCCCCCCCCCCCCCAAAAAAAGGTCGTTATTTACTGACGAACTGCTAAAACGCCAGTCCGCTAGATGGGGCTCGTGTGCCGGAATGCTGGTTGCCGAACGCCATTCAAATCGGACAAGAGGAAAAAGCATCAGCAGCAGTCGCGTTGTTCACCTGTCGTCCCTTCGTGACTCACTTGGGCCAACGTTTATTCGGGGGGGGGCTCTCATCGTCCAGCAAAATGTCATTCCGATTGCAAACATGCCGAAGCTACGGCCAGCATTTAGTCTCCTCCCCCGTGAAGCAAAGTGGCAATTCCCTCTCTGGAATGACCCCCCCGCCCCCTGACACCACGTGACCGGTCCCTCCTCCTTCCCGGCCGCAAGGTGGGGGAGTCGCTGGGTGGGGGATGAAACACCTTGCCCCCCCCACCCCACCCCTTCTCTCAGGGCCGATGTCCAAACTCAAGGCGGGCGTCCTTCCACTTGCTCGTCGGAATAGCGCAACTTTGTCCAGTCCGCCGCCGTCGAAGCGCAGACGAAGACTGCAACCGATCTGGCCCCTCGGTCGCAATGTTCTCCTTCCTTCGACCAGGTGAGTTGGCTTTCGCATGCTTCCTTCCTGATTTGGGGGCTTGGTTTGGGGTTTTTTTTGCCGACCCCCGTCAGCCATTTCACGCGATCACCGACTAGACCAGAGAGGAATCATTGGAGTTGAAACGAAAAGGGGGCATTTTTTTTTTCTTTTCTTTCTCTTTTTGGAGGGAGGGAAGGTCAGGGGCCACTTTTGATGTGAAACTTTTCGATGTAAAAGAAAGAAATTGGTATTTTCCCCTGAATTCTCATCTGTTTGCCAACTATTTCCAAACAAAATGTCATGTCAAATTCTGTCTTGTAATAAGCCAGCAATTGCCATCCGAATTTCCCCACTTTTGTCCGGTCCTCATTCATCTATTGGTGCCGGTGATGGATCATGACAGGCAGACCCCATCCAACGCTTCCGGTCGATGGCAGAAGGTCCGTTGAATCCGAAATGTCCGACCGTTGCCATTCATGCAAGGGGCCCATACCAATTTGTGACGAGCTTATCAATGAGGATTTTCAAGAGTCATTTTTGATTGACATCTGTTCAAATTGAAAACGGATGCCTCGCCTGAAGAAACATTGGGAAACACGGTGCCATCAAAGAGCATTTCTTAAAAAGCCTTAAAACAAATCCAACGTGTGTGCTTTACCAATCATTTAAGATTTAAGGGGCGGCCCGGTAGCCCAGTGGTTAGCACGTCGGCTTCACAGTGCAGAGGTACCGGGTTCAATTCCAGCTCCGGCCTCCCTGTGTGGAGTTTGCATGTTCTCCCCGGGCTTGCGTGGGTTTTCTCCGGGTACTCCGGTTTCCTCCCACATTCCAAAAAAAAAAAAAAACATGCATGGCAGGCTCGTTGGGCACTCTAAATTGTCCCTAGGTGTGAGCGTGAGTGTGCATGGTTGTTTGTCTCTGTGTGCCCTGCAATTGGCTGGCAACCGATTCGGGGTGTCCCCCGCCTACTGCCCGAAGACAGCTGGGATAGGCTCCAGCACCCCCCGCGACCCTAGTGAGGATGAAGCGGTTCGGAAGATGAATGATGAATGAATGAATTTAAGATTTAAGCTCTCCTTTATTTGTCCCACACTGGGGAAATTTACAGTCTACAGCAGCAAAATTGGGCGTAGAAAGAAGAAAAAAACAAAGTGTTTGCATGCACAAAAAGAAATGTTTCAGAAGAGAGTCGCCCCCCCCCCCCCCCCCCCAACAGCCCAAAGCTCAATAGGTGACAATCCATAAGTAGCCAAGCACAATTCTGCGGATGAGCGCTGGACAGTCAAACGCGGCTGTTTGTTTGCAAAAAAAAAAATCCCAATCCAAAATGTTGACAGCTTTTGTTTCAAATGTCACGAGAGCACAAGTGGTCCTCCCGAGACACTTTGCAAGACTTTGGTTTGCAACAAAGGCGACTTTTCGCATACATTGTCACCAAGTGAGGAGCCTGCTGGAAAAATGGCCGCCCTGCAATCCAGCGGTGACAAGGAAACTGGCCCTGCTGCTCAGTTTCTTGTCACGTGGTCCTAGCTTGGCTCGCTCGATGTGGTTCACGAAGCGTTGTTGGGCCGAAGCGGATGGGAAAGTGCTGCGTTTTGACAGAGATGTGCGGCTTTCCATCCCCTCACACGACGGCCACCATCGAAATGGCAACATTGACCGTCACGTCCCTCCTACGTCTTGCCTTCCAGCCCGGGCGGGGGAGCTCCTGCCCGAGAACGTGCACATCTCCTCTCTGCCCCCCAGCGTTCCCGCCGTGGATGAGCCTCAAGACGCTGACAGACACGGTAGCTTTTTTTCTTGGGGGGGTGGGGGGGGGGCAACGTATCACAGAGCACAAAAATGACGGCTGCTAACCGGTGCAAGTGGCTCATTCAGAGGGTGGCGTCTGCGGGACCAAGGTGGTGATCCAGACGGGGCGCACGCAGCGGGGCGCCTTCCTCTACAGACGGGACCCCGGAGCCACTCCGGCCACTTATTTGGAGGAGAGCGTCCCCGTGCCCCAAGAGGACACCGAGGTGATTTTGTGGCTCCGGATCATTTGATCGGGGCCGCACTTGAGGATCTTGCGGCTCCAGAGGAGCATTTGGATTTTTTTGGGGGGGCCGTTTGCTATGCGACTCTTCTTCTTGACGTCGTATCTGCGCTCCGTCCAGTCTGCGTGTCTGTCGTCCGCAGAGGTGCTTTAGTCTGCGCAAGCTGTGGGCCTTCACCGGGCCGGGCTTCCTCATGAGCATCGCCTATCTGGACCCGGGAAACATCGAGTCGGACCTGCAGTCTGGAGCAAAGGCCGGCTTCAAGGTACGCGCGCGCCTTTCGGGAACACTGGCTGGGGAGAGACTCCGCCACTGCGAGTTGGACCCTTTTAGTCGGCCCTTTTCGAAAGGTGCCTATTTTGAAATGGGCTGGAAAAGATCAGGCCGGCCCGACCCGCAAAACAGGTTAGCGGGCTATTCCTGTGTGTCGCAAGAACGAGCAAGACGGATGACGTCATTGTTTGAAAGCGAACTCGCTCGTAAAACAAAGAAATCCATGGCCGGCCGGGCTCTTCAGATGACAGTCGCAGACCTCCGCATCATTTATTTCGGCAAAGTACAACGACTTGGGCTCAGGTCACCTTGCGTGGCTCTTTGGTAACGTCTCATGTTTGAAAACAACCCCCCCCCATCTCCACCAAAGTTCCTATGGGGGATGCGTGATAGGCGAGACCAGCAAAAACTCAAATTGGTCGCTAGATGAGGTTTTCATCGCAGAACATTTCCAGAGAACTTTGTTTTGATTGCGCCCCGGAAATGAGCCCAAATGGCTGCCAGAACCTTTGGTCACTTTGCAGGATTGGCTTTTTTTGCTCAATGGAATTTGCTTCCCCCAAGAAAAAAATCCAAATCCAAAGAAAGAAGGAAAGTAAAAAAAAACCCAAGTCCTCTCCCCTCCCAATCTCATTTTGGTCCACGTTGCTCTCCGTCAGCTTCTGTGGGTGCTGCTGGGGGCCACCGTCATCGGCCTGCTGCTGCAGAGGATGTCGGCCCGGCTGGGCGTGGTCACCGGGATGCACCTGGCCCAAGTGTGCCACCGCCACTACCGCACGGTGAGCGTCCCGGCGACCTCTCTCTCTCTCTCTCTCTCTCTCTCTCTCTCTCTCTCTCTCTCTCTCTCTCTCTCTCTCCGCCACGGCGGCTAAGGAGCGAGGACCGTGTTCCCTGCGCGCCCGCAGGTGCCCCGCGTCCTCCTGTGGTTGATGGTGGAGGTGGCCATCATCGGCTCCGACATGCAGGAGGTGATCGGCTGCGCCATCGCCTTCAACCTCCTCTCGTCCGGCAGGTGGGAGCGCGCGCGACGCCAGACGCGAGTCCGGCCGCCTTTTTCCGCCGATCCCCGCTGAGCGCTCTCGTTGTTCCGCCCGCCGACAGGATTCCTTTGTGGGGCGGCGTCCTCATCACCGTGGTCGACACGTTTGCCTTCCTCTTCTTGGACAAGTACGGTAAGTGCTTTTGCACCCCCAAATTCAGGCGCGCGCCCGCCCGCAACCAAACTGGTCTCTGGTGGTCACGCAGGCCTCAGGAGGTTGGAAGCCTTTTTCGCTTTGCTCATCGCCGTGATGGCCGTCGCCTTTGGATACGAGGTACAAACGTGCCGTCCAACTCTTCCCATTTCTTTCTTGCTTTGATTTTGGGTTTTTTTTTTACTCGCCTGGACGCGCATTTCCGAATTCACGATGGACGGCCGTGGCTGAAATAGTTCCAATCGAGAACAAAAATGAGTCTGGCCCCAAAAGCCAAAAGAAACCAAACCTGTCAAAGCGGGTTATGGCTCGGCTCGCAGAGGAAAGCTGCTTTTCATATTCAAATGAAGGAGAACAGACATCCAATATTGAATATTAATGAGGCAAAGCGGCCATTCCAGATGGCGGCTGTTTGAGACCAACTCTAATAGCTTGAAAAGGGGCATTTCCAACCCCAAAACCCGATCGAAGGATAGGGTGGTGGGGGGGGGGGGGGGGTGAACAATATTTCCCTTCCTTTCACTGGGGGCAGATGATTTGGGCGTCGAGTGTTTTGAGTTCCAAGCGTGTCCAAGAAAGGAATTCAACTGCAAGGCAGCGTTCTGTGGGCAGTGATCCCTTCTGGTACCACTAGAGGGAGCCACGCTGACCTCGCTGAGGGCGGGAAAAAACTGCCACAGATGATTTGGTGCGACGCGATGCAGCTTTGTTGATGTGGCGCTTTCACGCCGGCTGCGGCTGTAACAAAAGGACACAAAGGCAGCGGTGAGCAGCTTTTTTTTTTTTTTCTTCTTCTTCTTCTTCTTTTTTTCTCCCGCCAGTACGTGACGGTGCGACCGGACCAAAGCCAGCTGCTGATGGGGATGTTTGTGCCGTATTGCCAAGGCTGCGGCGCCGTCCAGCTGGGGCAGGCAGTGGGCATCGTGGGGGCCGTCATCATGCCCCACAACATTTACCTGCACTCGGCTCTCGTCAAGGTGGCGCCCAGGCGGACGCCCCGCCTCTCCTTTGCGCTCCAGCCGCCGCCGCCGCCGCCGCCGCCGCTAATAGTTCCCGACGGTCCGTTTCAGTCTCGAGAGGTGGATCGCTCCAGCAAGAAGCGCATCAGCGAGGCCAACAAGTATTTCTTCCTGGAGTCCTGCGTGGCCTTGTTGGTGTCCTTCATCATTAACGTGTTTGTGGTGGCCGTCTTCGCCGAGGCCTTTTACGAGCGCACCAACGCGCAAGTGGTGAGTTGCTCCTCCCGCCCGGCTTTTCCCTCCTGGCTTCAGTTGCGGGGGCGCTTTCATTGCAGAACAGCGTCTGCAACCGGACGGGGAGCCCCCACACCCACCTCTTTCCTCTCGACAACCGCACTCTCCAAGTGGACATCTACAAGGGGGTACGGCACATTCGCCGCTCTTTTCTCACGTCTTCAGAAACTCCGTGCGGTTTTTCCGTCCAATCGCACCAAAGAAAATGAAGGCCAGACCACTTCCGAGCGGCGAGGGGGCCGGTTCGGTCCCGTCGTCGTTGGTGTGCCCCGCTTGGCCACCTGGTGGCAGTATTTGGCGCTCCCAGGCAGGCAGGCAGGCAGGAGCCTCCGCTGAGAAGATGCGTTCGCTTCTCTTCCTCTTTTGCGTCCACTCCCCGCCGTCAGAATGGTTCTTGCGCGTCTGGTCGCCTCCGCCGGGCCCATTTGAAACGCCGTAGAAGTTCAACTATCAGCGCCAAGTGTCGGCAGGCGTTTTTCCATCGTGGATTGGCCGCGAGTTGCTTGCCGTTCGCCGCATCACGTGTCGCCGTCCTGATTTGAGGCCGAGTCGGACACTCGACTTGAGGTCGGCGCGGCGCCAAAGAGCTTGACAAATCCTTAATGTGTTCAGGGAGCGGTGCTGGGCTGTTTCTTCGGGCCGGCGGCCCTCTACGTCTGGGCCCTGGGCATCCTGGCAGCCGGTCAGAGCTCCACCATGACGGGAACCTACTCGGGCCAGTTTGTCATGGAGGTCGCTGCGTGCGTGCGTGCGCAAAAAAGCCGCTCTAAGCGGGCTGCGACGAATAACGCCGGCGACGCCTTTTTTTTTTGGGGGGGTCCCCGCAGGGCTTTTTGAACCTGCGCTGGTCTCGCTTCGCTCGGGTGTCGCTGACCCGCTCCCTGGCCATCGTGCCCACGCTGCTGGTGGCCATCTTTCAGGACGTGCGGCATCTGACGGGCATGAACGACTTCCTCAACGTGCTGCAGAGCATGCAGGTGCCTCGCGTTTCCCCCATCCTTCTTCTTAACTCGCTTTCCATCAGATACGATGCATACGCTTAACCCCGAGAGGTCAAATGTGGCTTCAACCTAAAATGCATGAGGTCTTTGAATCCGAGGGAATGTTCTCACTGAATTTGAAGCGGGATTTTTTTCCCCCCCAATATGCAACCGTATCACTATTTTTTTTTTTTTCATGCATGGTAAACAATACAATTACGACCCCCCCCTGTGCCCGCTCATACTGTATGTATCCGATGCACCTGCAGTACCAATGCTCGTCAGTAGGTCAGCAAGAGTGTAAGATGCGATGCGCTCCACGCGGGCGTTTGTGTAACGTTGTTGATTGGATATGGAATGGCAGCTGAAACGCGAAGCATAAAGTGGCCGTTTTGTGGCGCTTCATTGGCTCCGCGCGACGTCGTCTTTCGGAGACGTTTCCACGACGCCGCTACGGCGTTTTGCTCTTCCATCGAGATGAGATGAGCCCATTGGCGCGGGACCAGATTTACGTCGCTAAACGTCGTACCGCGCCATTTGGCGTTTTGTTATGCAAACAAATGCGCGAAAGATGCGACGAAACCAAAAAAAGGTGAATTGGGCATCGCACGCCGCAGGGTCAGCGCAGCCTTATTGGACCTTCGCTCCACTTAGTCTGTTACTGTTTTGACGACCCCGCCGTTGGACATCAAAGATGACAAATCCGCTGCCTGGGAATCCAGCGTCAATTGGCGCTTATGGATAAGACGCCGCCGTATCAGGAAACTGGGCAGAGGCGGGCGGTCCGAGTGTGTTTTTTTGTGTCCCGCAGCTTCCGTTCGCCCTGATCCCCATCCTGACGTTCACCAGTTTGCCGTCTCTCATGAAGGACTTTGCCAACGGCTTGTGAGTGCGGCGCCCTGCGCGTTTGCCCCGCTTGCGCTCGAGAAGCAAAATTGGGAGCCCGGCGCCACTTTTTGTGCCCGCAGGTTTTGTAAGATCTGGGGCGGCCTCGTCATCGTGGCCGTCTGCGCCGTCAACGTCTACTTTGTGGTGCTTTACGTGGCCGTGCTCGCCAGCGCCTGGCTCTACGTGCTGACCGCCGTGCTGGCCGCGGCCTACCTGGCGTTTGTGGGATACTTGGTGAGCTACTCCTTTTACACACACAAATGAAAACTCGGGGGGGGGGGGGATTCAGGGGGATGAGCGTTCATATTTTGAGCTGGTTTCTTCCAGTGGTGTCTTGTGAGCTTTTTTGTTTTTGAGGTCAAATCTGTGCCTCGGCTTGCTAAATGGGTTGAGTTGAGGAGGACCAGCGGATGACGCTCAACTGAAAGTGCTTCAAACCAGCCTTGCCATGAGACCCCAAAAACTCTTTTTTTTTGGTCTCGGGGAGACCAAAAGCTGTGTGAATGGAGGGGGGGGGCCCGGCGGGCCTCCGCAACCCCCCCGAAGCCTATTTTAGCACACAAAACGCGGCTTTTGACGCCGGGAGCTCCCGCCGTTCTACCTCCGCCATTGAAAATGAATGGGCCTCCAGCCCTTAACCCTTGGTACCTACGCCGTCTGGCGGACACGGGCGGTACTGCACGCCCTTGGTACCTCTGCCATTGACAATGAATGGGGGATTTTTTCCCATTCTTTCAATCCGACCAAGAGGCTTCCTTCCCGGCCACTCTTTGCCTCTGGCCGGCCCCCTCCCACGGTGCTCAATTTAACTTCCGCGGGCCGCGGCCCGCCCTTGGTCAATCCGACCGCCATGCGCGTTCGGCGGACACTCCACTCCTCCTTGACCGAAGCTGGTGTGCGCGTGTCGCAGCCCAAAGAGATTCCTGCGCAGCCGCAGCCGCAGCCGCAACTGCGACAAACGCAAGCTGCAAAAAAAGTGGCCTGTTTGAAAGCGGGGCCGCTCACGGCCGCCTCTTTTCACTCCACTTCTCGCCTTGGTTTGCAGACGTGGTTGTGCCTGCTGGCTGTGGGAGCGCCCTGCCCAAATCCCAGCGGCCGCAGAAGGAACGACGCCGGCGTCCTGATTGAGCCGCGGCCCGAGTTGGATTCCTGAAGCGCGCCGCGTGCCTTTGAACGGGTCGCCCCCCCCGCCCCCCACGCAGGTGATGATGCTTCGGAAGTCGGACTGAATTCCTAAACGGCTGTCGAGTGCTGGCAAGCGACACCATCGAGGGCCCTGTTTGAATGGCAATCTGCCGCTCATCTGAAAGGAAAAAAAAGCCGTCTTTTTTTTCCCCACTTGTTTTCATGAGCCAAGTCGGCGTTTTTCTCGCTGAGGTCACACGATTTTGAGGACATAAAAGTCGTGCTCCTCTTTAAAGCCCTCCTCAAAACTCACTTGTCTTCTTTGGCATTTGACCCCAGCATGACCCAAAATATGATCTTAGTTGGACTGTTTGGTGCTTTTCTACCATCTTGGTTACTGATTCAAGTCGTGTCTCGAGGCGGCGCTTTCTTTGTGAGTCCTGCACGTTTTGTCCACGTGAAGGTGTCGCACGCTGCTCCGAGCAACAAAAAAGCTGTCCGCTTGCGTCACGATAAGATCGAAACGACGCGTTGAGTTGCTCGCAAGTCCCGTATTCGGTTTGAGAAATCTCCACCCAAAAAAAAGCCACGTGCGGTCAAATCGTTTGGATGTTGGCTGACAAATGGACTCGCTGTCCGAGTGAAATGAGCCCCGAATTTCTGCTCATGTTGGATGAGCGGCACGGGCGAAATCGTGCCATCTTTACGCCCGAGTCTCATCGCCTGCGTGCCGAACCTTCTTTACAGTCACGCCATCAATTCGAGCCAAAGGGACAGCACTCTTTCCGTTTTATTTGGAATGTCTTGGCGATGAGCAACTCGACACGAGTTTTTCACGACACAAAAATCGCATCGAATCAATCATCCTCCATCCATTTTCTGGATGGGCTTTTATCCTCACGAGGGGTCGCAAGGGCATGCCGGAGCCTCTCCCGGCCGTCTTCGGGCAGTAGGCCGGGGACACCCCGAACCGCTTGCCAGCCAATCAAAAGCTTTGACTTTTCCCAAATCCTCGCCACGGGCATGGTGGGCGGGACCCGAGAAACCCAGCCAGCTGATTCCGGGGGCACTTCTCTGATTGTACGCTAGGTGGCGGTGTTGCTTTTAAACCCATCCTCTTGAGATGAACTACTGGCGTGTGACGAAAATCGTGTGTTCGGCTCCACTCTGGCAGTGTTATTTTGCCTCCCGAGACCGCGTACTGTACTTCAAATACTCGGGACGATTAAAGGGAGCGACGAAAACCCCCTTCTGTCCTTTAAAAACAAAAAACTTGGGCAAAATGCCCATCTCTGTTTAAAAGGTTTTGACCTTTTGTTTGTGGCGTTTCCCCGCCCTAGCTTAGCATTAGCGTAAAGTTTGCAAGTCGAAAGGCTAAGCTAGGCGGTTGTTTTGAATCCACAACATGTCATTCTGTCAGGTTTTGTTTTGTGGCCTTGAAATGTTGACAAAGCGCTGCAGTGACGCGTCGACTCCCTTTCCGTGCGGCGACGGTCCCCGGATAACGACTTGATGAGGGCTCGCTAAATGTGGTCTTTCTCGGAGGCGCCGTCGTGCGCTTTCAACTTTTGGTCGTTGCATTCCATGAGGTCACCACTAGAGGGCAAGCGCCTTGAATACGAAAGCATAAAACAAGGCGACATACGCGGCTGCTGCGTATTTCAGAGAACCACGTGCCGCCGCATCGCCAGACTCTTGTTCCGTGATATACGCCGACATGTTATTCTTTGTCATAGTTCGCATCCGTAGTTGCGATTTTTGAAGCAATGGCTATTTGAACACAAACAGTGGAGCAACACACGTCGACCGTTCCGATAACGATCCTCGCAGGCGTACGTTCTTCGACCTCGATGGGGGAGAATGGCGACGATTGCGGTACCCGTCCGGAGTAGGCGAGGGGGAGTCTTGGTTTCTTTCCGTAGAACGGCATTACACTTCCCCCTGGTGGCCGAGCGAGAAGAGCACAATCAATTGCATCACAGCATGAACTCGGGAGCAGCAAACGTTGAATTGCCCGCATTCTATTTGATGGCGTTGTACCTTCAAGAACAACATGCGTGACACCCTTTTGGAGTACGCTTTTTTTTCCAGAGGAGGAAAACCGAGGCCAAAGTGCTTGTTTTTGGCGTCGAGACGGAGCGGGAATGGAATCTTGGCAGTTGCCTTCATTTCAACAGTCAAAGATGAATTGAATTTGAGCGTGTTTTTTTTTATTATCTCGGGGCCCCACCGTGTCCTGACTGCTGATCTCTTGGACGAGGCTTCCGTTTCGTTGGACGTGCGGCAACGCTCGCCGAGACACGTCGTCAATGGCGCTTGTGACAAATTGGTCACATTCCAATCACTTTGGACGTGGAAGTGGCAGCGCGCCATTGTGCAACTGCCCGCGCGGCCTCGTCGCTTTCCCTTTTGCTGGCCTTGCGGTCGCCTTGCGCGCTCAAGTGAGCCGAGGAGTGGCGGCCGGACGGGTTTGTCTCCTTTGTTTTCTTCTTCTTCTGGTGTCACGGAGGCCGACTTATGTAAGAGGGAGAGTCTTCCCGCCTGCGTGTTTTTGTTTTTCTCAATGAGCCAAACGTCTCCCCGCCGAGGCCTCACAGCCTGTCCGCGAGGCCCCTTTCCTGGAAACTTCCAGCAGAGGCAGCTTGGGAGGGGGGGGGCTGGTGGTTGCGCGGCTCGGGTAGTGGCGGAGGTTGTTGGGAGTGGGCGTTCTCTTCCAGCAAATCACATGACTGGCGACCCTCTCGGCGAGCGAGCGCTTCCTTTTCAGCTGTTGCATTTTCTTTTTTTTTTTGTTTGCCATCCTTGCATACGCAATATTATTCCACACCCAAAAACTTGGATTATTGTTCCCCCTTTGGAACAATTCACCGTTGACGATCAATTCTGGCTGCCGCAAATCTGCTCCGGGACAAACTTGTCATCTGCAAAAAGCACCGTTTGAAAAATGTTAAGAGCCTTCTTCCAGCTCTTCCCGGGGGCTCCCAAGGTGTTTTCGGGCCAGCCGGGAGACGCGACCTCTCTCCAGCGTGTCCTGGCTCGTCCCCCGGGGGGGCCTCCAGCCGGTGGGACGTGCCACCAGGAGGCCTCCTAAACAGACGCCCGAGCCACCTCGTCTGGCTCCTCTCGACATGAAGTAGTAGACTCCACTCCAACCCCCTTGACCCCCACGCGCACGGGTGAGCGGCCTTCGCACCTTTGAACGAGCTTCTCATCATACAACAAAGAATAAATTCATAACAAAGACGGTCAAAAGCACATCAAAAAAAATTAAAAAAAGGAGAAAGCATCTTTGTTGCTGAGCGGGGCGGAGATCGGACAGTCATCGGCATAGAAGACCTCCAAGACGTCATGTTCATCCAGGAACGATTTCAACTGCAGGCTTTCCAAATGTTGCTGCTGTCCATTGCACATTTCACCATTGTTAAGACAAATAAAGTTTTGGGGATCTGATCTTCACCACTTTTTCCAGACTTTTTTGAAACGAAAGGCGGGCTTGGAAATGGGCCTCAAATTGGAGCGGACATCTTGCTCAAGGCCAGGTTTCAATTGTTGGGTGGAAGCACACCTGCTGTTGATCAGGGCCAAGACCGACGTACTCGGACCTCTAAGAAATGCGCAGGAACAAAGTCGCGAGCGGGGCCAGGTGGCTTCGTCTGGCAAACCGCCTCTTCTAAAAAAAAACGTCAAGGACACAGTTTTCGCAAGAATTCAACACAGCCGAACACGGGACACGAACGAAGGGGTCAAATGTGGTATTGGAAACGAGAGTCTGGGGTTGTAGAACCTTTCTCAATGAAAAACCGAAGGGGGATCTGTTGCACATTTCGGGTAGAGAGTCCGTGCAAAGAGGCGGATGGGGTTTAGGTACTTTTCAATTGTACACGTGAGCCCCAATTAGGTTTGATCAATGTTGTCTTTTGGCCTCTTGAAGTGTGTTCATTTGTTCCAAATGTCATAAGAGACTTGCAACTCGTTAAATCGAGTCTCCGCTCGAGGTTTTGACCGCGCCGTTTTCAATGGAGTCACCGAATCCAGTCTGGCACGGCAGGAGGAGTTCAACCGAGAGCTGATTTTCCTCTGCGCTTGAGGAGGGAACGCAAAGGCGTCGTTTTCATTTCAAACTTGACACCGATCAAGGTCGAAACCAGGTGGCGAGCCATTCTCACAGCGTCACCTCCACGATTTCACGGGCTCTTTTATTACCTGAGGGATGTTCCATTTTCAGTATCAATACTGTGGGTCGATCGATGGATAGATCATTTGTATGACGATGCGCGGAAGAGCCTCGATCGTCGTCGGTTTGTTGTTGCTTTTCGGACGTAACGATCAAGTTAGCAAATGACAGCGGCTCTTGGTGGGGCTGGAATGTGACGCGTGCGGGCCTGGGAGGAATGCCTCGACCACGCCCCCCTCTCCGCGGCTCTTCCAATCAGAAAAGGTGGCCGGTTTCAGGGCACCCGCCGGGCGCCAACCGGAGAAAAACAACGCGCGGGCTCTTGGACAAAAGTGCTTTTTCGGTCATTTGGGGCCGAAGTGGACTTTTTTCGCGCGGGGGCAAAGTGTAGCCTCGACGGGCTGCTGCTTTGAGAGCCTTCGGAGGGCGTCCGGCCGAGGTTGTTTATGTGTAGTAAGGGGGCGGCTTGAAACCGACCAGGCTTGCCCCATTTCCTCGCTTGTTTTCCTCGTCGGCTCGCTCGCGCCCGCTGGATTCTACTCCATGTTGACGCCGCCGCCGCCGCCGCCGCCGCCGGCGCCGCTGCTGCAAAGGTGACGACTCGACGGCCGCGGGAAGCCGAAGAAGGACCCCCCCACCACCACCACCACCACCACCACCCCTCCAGCACCCCGCCCACTGGCTCGTTGTTATCGCCGTCGAAAAGCTGTGCCCGGGTAGCGGCTCCGGGCTTTATTTATTTATTTAATTATTTATTTGGGTGCGAACTAAAAAAACAAAAAAAACAAAGTAAAAGCGTCGGGGAAGAAAGACAGACAGAAAGAGAGCAAGGGAGCCACGCGCGAGGGCTCGAGAGAGACGCCCGTGACAGGCGTTCTCGGCGAACCATCGGCTGGGTCGGAACCGTCAAGAGAGAAGCCAATGACGGGCGCCCGGGGGCAGGAATTGAGGATTTTCAGGGCTCCGCGATTGTCCGATGGAAAGTTCGGTGATCACCCAAGTGCACAAAGAAGACGTCCAAGTGTCGCCCAAAACAGGTGAGTGGCCCCGGGGAGGGGAGGGGGGGGGGGCGCTGCTTCTTCTTCTCGGTCCCTGCTGCCGTCCCGCCACTTTGAATCGGGCCGCGCTCGTTTGACACTTGAAAACAAACGACGAGAGGCTCGAGTGGCGCTTCCGATTCAAGTCGCTCGAGTAACGTTGAAATGGCCACGATCAAAACGTCGCGTTTCAAGTGAACTCTGAACTCGAGCTCTCAAATGGAGAACGTCGCTGTGGGTTTAGCCCAACGCCGCTGGAGTTTGGTGGCCGAGAAGAAAGAAAAGCCGTCGGGGCCTTTGCGAGTGTCCGGTTGCAGCTCGTTCGGTTTCGTTTCGCCAACAGTGCGCGACAACAACAACATGCTCGCTCGCCTTTTCGAACTCCGCTCGGCAGTTGGAGTCGCATTCTGGGGGTGGGGGCGGGGGGGTGCTTGTTTTTTTTTTTTCTTTTCTGTGTTTGCATAACGCCAACACACACCGTAAATAATCTCGCTGTTGCGCTGGAGAAAGTGTACGGATGGGGGGGGGGGCGCTGACAGCGGAATGCTGCAACCCCCCCCCCCCCCCCCCACTCCGCCACCCCGGGCCCTACCCGCACACGCCCAAAAATAAAAGATACGATTAATCAATGAAGTTACTTTTGGAGATGGGATCAATAAGCACCCAAATCGTCAATTGAAAAAAAAAAAAAAAAAACTCCGCCTGCGTGTGCTTGTGAGTAGGGGAGCCCTTGAGGGGCTTTTGTTTGGGTGTGTGAATCAACAAATGTTGTTTGTCTCTTTGAGCGAGTGCGTCTCGATGGTGGCGCCTTGCCGGCGCACTTTTGGCCCGTTTCTCCTTCCGTTCCTCTTCCCGGGAAGCTCGACGGCAGGCTCGCCGTCGCAGGCACGCCGTGCCCCCCCAGGGTCATTGTGACTTTCGTCTCGTCCGCCAAACAAAACTCCAAGCCGCATAGCGCGCGCGCCGAGGTGTGACCGAGGGACGCTCCGTCCCAGCGCCGGGCGGGCGGCCTCGGAATGTTTTCTGTCAGCGCTGCGAAGCGTTTTTTTTTTTCCCGCCCTGCCCGCGCGATTATATAACCTGCCCCTGCGCCGGCCATTTCCAGCGGCGGCATTGGAGCGGATTTCATGCGGGCCGACGGAGCGCGAACGCTCCTCTTTGCAAAAGGTCGCAAGCCCTGTTAGGGATCTATCGAGCTATCGATCGATCGATCGATTGGCTCGATACATAGAGCGCACACAGACACGCCACGAGTTGGACAAATAATCAAGATCGATTGTGCCTAAATGACAGCCGATGACGTTGCCTTGCGGGTTTTCTTTCTGTAAATGTTGCTCCAACCTGCTGCTCGTCAGAAGGAGCACCCGAGTCCACCTCCGGCCTCCCTCCACTGGTTCTCTGTGCGGTTCATTTGAAGAGTTGCTTTCAAATCTTGAAGTGACCTTTTGGGGATTTTTTTTTGGGGGGGGGGGGTTGTCAATGTGTCCCAGAGTCAAAGCAGACGCCTCTTGGTGAAAATTCATCCACTGAGCGTCCATGGTGGGATTGGTCTTTGTCCGCCTGGCCCGCATCTGGAAGCGAGCTCGATGGCTGACTTTGCGCCGGCTGGAAGTCTTTCTTGGTTTCCTCGGCTGCACGTAGAAAGACCAAAAGCAACCGCGTGCAGCCTCGGGCCGAAAATGAGGACAAATGTGGGGCGCTCTAAGCCAGGGTTAGGGGGTCCAACTCATTTCTCATGGTGGGCCACATACGACCTCGGTAGATGTCGAGTGGGCCGGACCATTAAAAATGAGACCATACCATACTCTGCTATAAATAAGCACAATAAAATGTCTTTCCTTTATTTTAGTCGAAAGAAGCACAACGACATGCGGAAAATGTTGACATTTAAAAAAAAAAAGCAGACCTTGTACCAAACATTTCATGAAGCTCCTTCGATTTCTTCAGACAAATGTGCAATTGACTTTTCTCCTTCCCATCTCTGCATTGTACAAAGGCACACAACTTTAATGAGTCATTGGTATCGAAAAATAGACTCATGCACTTTCCAGATTAAAGGAGATTGATAAAGAAAGGACTTTTTAAACCATTTACACGTGCATATAAAATCTAAGTGTCATCCCTGCCTACACCTTCAAACTAAAGCGAGTGCTCTTAAATGTTTCAAGAATAAAGTATTGACATGTCCGCGATAGCGTCTGCTGTGTTGGGTCCGTCTCAGTGACAGACTGAGGCTGCGGTTGTCTTTTCCTCGGATCAAAACAGTCTGTCCCCCTAGCGGATATTCCACGAATTGCACCTCATTCAAAATACTGTATTCATTCCGTGTCTTTTATGCCTTTTTTTTTTCTTCTTTTAAATGATCCTGCGGGCCTGATCAAACCTCCTTGCGGGCCGGTTCCGGCCTTCGGGCCGTATGTTTGACACCCCCGCTCTAAGACGTGAATCGAGTTTCTCGGCATGCACGGCTGAGCCCTTTTGCTCTGTTTTGCGTGTGCACGTGTTGGCAGGCCAGGTGAGCCGCTCGGCCCTGAAGCAGCCTCGGAGTTGTAACCTCTTCAAAGCGCTCTTCTGCTGCCTGCGAGCTCCGGATGGGCCCAAACATTCGCCGTCGCCGCCGCCGCCGCCGCCGCCTTCCCAGCAGGCCTTGCTGGAGGCGCAGGAAAATGGGACGCTCGCCAAGGTAACTTCCAGATGGGACAAGAAACACTCTGGCGAGTCGCCTTGGCCCATCGGGTCTTGAACGGGTGCGATATGTCAGGCGACACGCGGGCGTAGCCTGCGTTTCGCTGGGCGGCGCTGGCTCCTCGTTTAGCCCGAGAAAGGAGGTGGTGTCGTCGCCCTTCATGCGCACCGGACATAACCTGAGAAGAGTCCACATCGGCCCGGCAGCAGGCCAAAAAAGCTGTACCAGAGAAATGACTCCCGTGTTGCCGATGTGATTGATGGATGGCCAATTGCGCTCATGCAGCCTCACGTTTGCCATTTTTTTTCCAAATTTCGACGCCGCTCTCTCTCTTCCCTTGACCCGCAAATGAAAATCAGCTCCAAATGTCAGCAGTGGCCCGGAGAACTTTGTAGGTCAAGAGAACACATCTGAAACGTTCCAATTGCAAAACGTTGGGTTCACTACCTTTTAACCGTATCGAATAGACTTTCAGATTTGCGTGTGTTCAATGTTCAAGTTGTGGGAACTTTTGTGTGTGTGTGTGTGTGTGGACCAAGTGTGAAAAGACGTTTAAAAACGTCTTTGGGAGTGAATGACTTCATCAATCTGTCCAATTCCCTGAAGTTGAATCGCTTTTAAATCGATCTGTTCTCGGCTCTCTGTTTATCGCTTTCTCTGAAAAACACAAAGCATCCGTTCAGTCGTGTGTTTTTGGGGTTTCGATTGGAGTCACGTTGCGCGCACGGGCGGCCACCTTTGACCCCAAATGACAAGGTGGAACCAGGCAACGTGAAGGACTTTAGGAAGCTGTGCCAGGCACAAATGGCAGCGCTCAAACAATTTAGAAAAAAAACACATTTCAACGGTCATGTTTGAACGTTTTTCTTACTTTTGTTGTTTTGTTATTGATTTCATTGAACGTTGTTGTTTTGAACTGACTTATCGGGCCTCTTAACTCACGCTGGCGTCCCAACGGCCGAGAGCCGCGCTGAAAGCTTTCTGTGTGTGGTCAGTTGTGCGACGCCGGCCTCCTGCCCCGGGTGAGCGCCCGCGACCAAGGCAAGATCTGCGTGGTCATCGATCTGGACGAGACGCTGGTGCACAGCTCCTTCAAGGTGGGCCCCCGCTCACCGCCACTTCCTTCCTTCCTTCCTTTTGTTCTCCCGCACGCGTGCGCTTCGCCCACCGCCCATTCGCATGTAAATATTTTTGACATTTGTTTCAATATTTTGATGGGGTTTTTTTTTTTCTTCATTTTTTAAAGGAAAATGCAAATCAGATGTTTATCCGTTCCCCCCCCCCCCCCCCATCACCTTCTCTCGCAAATTCCAAAGAACTTTCTCGAATGACTATGTATATGCGTGCGGCCCGGAGTCAAATATTTCCAGCGGCGGCGGTTACGGCACGTAAGCGACGGCTTACGTAAGGTCACATGCGCGAGCGCGGAGCCCTGGCGCACGCGCTAAGCGAACGTCTGCCCTCTCTGTGTCCGCCGCAGCCGATCAGCAACGCCGACTTCATCGTGCCCGTGGAGATCGAGGGGACCACACACCAGGTAAGCGGCCGCGAGTCGTGCGGCGCGGATGAGTTTGCAGCCGGCAGAAGGGCCCGCGCGGCGGAGACCCCCCCCCCCCCTGCTGGCCGGATTCCGAACGAGGCCCGACGACGGCGGGAAGGGAGTCGAGTCGCTCGGCGCTCGACGGCCAGCGCGTTGGCGGCGGAAGACGGTGCCTGCCGCCGAGGCAAGGCCTGGTGCGGGCCTCCGCCTGGTTCAAGTAATCCAGGATAGGCTGCTTTACGCCAGCTCGGCCTATTCTTGATTACTTGTTTCAGGAAGGGGCCGTTTGCAGCCGAGCGGGGGGGGGGGGGGGGCTTCCCTTTTTCCAGAGCGCTTCTCCTCATGAGGGTTCATGAGGGTCACGGTTGGGCACTCAAATTTGAAATGATGAGTTCCCTGAAGTGAACAGTTTTCAATTGGTCCCCCATTGGGTTATTTATTTATTTACATTTTATTTTGAAGAAGGCTGATGCCAATATTTGTCATTCCTGAAAGCCCTTTTGCAGGTACTTTTTCAAGACCGAGCGATCGCTCAAATGATACACACACACACACATGCAGGGAGGCTCGCGAGGCGCAATGTCCCGAGTCAAACGACGCCACAGAGACACCGCCGGACTTCCGCGCGCACCGCGGACCTGAACCGCCATCTTTTGTTTCCAAAGCTTCACTCGCCGATCAGCCGGAAAGAAGCGTTGGAAAGAAGTGATGTATTTGCTTTTTATTTTTTGTTTTTTTTTCCCCCCCTGATGCGTTGGCAGGTGTACGTGCTCAAGAGGCCGTACGTCGACGAGTTCCTGCAGCGGATGGGCGAGCTGTTTGAGTGCGTGCTGTTCACCGCCAGTTTGGCCAAGGTACCTGCCGGCAGATCGCGAGCCTCATCGCGATATGCGTTCTCCCTCTGGCGCGATGCAAAAGAATCCCTCCGTTAACTGATTCAGTAGCAGCCAATTCTGGACCAAGTCTGAAAAGACGTTTAAAAACATCTTTGGGAGTGAACGGGTTAAATGGCAGCGTACAAGCTGGCTCAATGATTAGCTTTGGTGTATTCATTCGTGAAAGTGCCAACCAAATGAAAAAGGTTGTGCCCCGCCCCGCCCCGCCCCCGCCCCGCCCAGGTGGTTGAAAACTCAAGCAGTGGTCAGCGCCCGGTAACTCTTACGGCCCTCCAAACTCGTCGACTTGAACCGGCCGCTAACTTTGGCGCGCTTGACTCCCCGCAAAAGTGTGAAGCCTCTCCCGTTTGTGGCTAATGGCTGCCTCGCGCGCGACGTCACTCACCGCGCGTCTTCTGCCTTCTGACTCCGCGCCAGTACGCCGACCCCGTGACGGATCTGCTGGACCGGCATGGCGTGTTCCGGGCCCGCCTCTTCCGGGAGTCGTGCGTCTTCCACCAAGGCTGCTACGTGAAAGATTTGAGCCGGCTGGGCCGAGACCTTCGCAAGACGCTCATCTTGGACAATTCTCCCGCGTCGTACATCTTTCACCCCGACAATGCTGTGAGTTGACGCTTCGAGTTCGCTTCCCGTTGACGTGGCGCCGCAAGTTGCTTTTGCTTTCAGGAACAAACAAAAAGGAGACGGGAAGTTTTGTCTGATGTTGATATTTCCGCTTCGTTTGAGGAAAAACAGAGCTTTTGCCCCGCCCCTTCTGTAACTTACTCGGAACATGAGCGCCAAACGTGGCCATTAATCGCAGCGCTTAGGGACGTCGATTTGAGCGACTGCCACCGCGTACGATGACTCGAGGTCCCACGCCACTTTGTACGCCACTTTGTCTGTCCGGGCGGCCGCCGCTGTTGGTGACGCGCGTGTGCGTGGTCCTCAGGTGCCCGTGTCGTCGTGGTTCGACGACGTGGATGACGCCGAACTCCTCAACCTTTTACCCGTGTTTGAAGAACTCAGCCGGGCGGAGAACGTTTACGCCCAGCTGGACCAGCTTCGCGGGCATTAAGGGGGGGGCCCCGCCTTCCGCCACATGTCGCACCTTGAAGCGGCAGCTGTTGGACTCGTCGTCGCCCGGACGTCGGCGTGGGCTTGGAGACGTTCCAAAGCCCGATGACGCTCGGCTCTTGTGATCGATTCCAAATCTTCCCCATCGCCAACCAGAGCGCGCGAGGTCCGCCCGCGACCAAAGCGCCACCGCTGCGCCTATTTCGCCAAGGATGCCAATTGTTCTGGTGCCAAAACACTTGCTGGCATGCCCTCATTTTGACTGTTCAACGTCCTTTTTTATCGAGTGCCTTGAAGGAAGCGCAGGGGGCTTTTTTTTTTGAAATCACTAGCGGGTTTTATACACGATTCGTCGTTTTCTACGGAAATCCAATTGGAAAAGAGTTCCTCTATGCAAGCCGCTTCTGTCGGCATTTCATCCAACTGGAAGTCGGCGTCGGCCTTTTCAATAACAAAGCAAAGGTCACACTGCAGGATTTTGTTGTCTTTCTTTCTCCCCCCCCCACCCCCTAAATCCGTAATAACGTGAACGAAATGCATCCGTGAAGCGGCAAGCATTCGCGCAAACCTCAACGTCACGTGGCGCGGTGCGCTTCCGTCACATCGCTCTCAGTTCTGACGCCTTTGCGGCAATTTCAAGGATTTGGGTGCAAAATCCACAATCCTCTTGTGGATTTTGATGACAACGTCCAGAATGTCGTCAACGTTGGTCAATGAATATCCGCGTACCGGATTGGAAACGCTAAATTGCAATTGTGCTGTTCCCATTGACAAAAGGGAAAAAAAAAAAAAAAGTCACATTGGGCCTGAACCAATCACAATTGACTTTGAGTATGAATGGCGTCTTAATGTGTACGGTTCTAGATTGATATTTTTCTAAATGTCAGGCTTTGATTGGATTTCATCTTGGGACCCTCTTAAAATAGTGGCCTGAGTCATATTTGAAGCTTTACACCAAAAACAAAAAGAATTGCCTTCAACGTGCTCTCACGGTGCTGGACACCTCCTGTTAAAAGCGGTGACATCTTCAGTCGCATCGATCATTCTGTTCTTACCCTGAAAGGAAGTTCAGAAATAGCATCACTATTTCTTTGTTTGTTTGTGGGGGGGGGGGGGGGGGTTTCTCCAATGTGTTTTCTGGAGGGGGGAAAAAAATGACCGAGGCCATTATTTTAAGACGGTGGCGGGCGATATGTAGCTTTCAGACTGAGCAAGGAGGACAAAATCCTACTCAGGAAGAGTCTGTAGGCAGCTCGGCAGCTGACACACTGGAACACGCCGGCACATTCAGTCAAGCTTTCCGACCGAATTTTTTTTTTTTTTTTAGAGATATGAACAAACAATCCTGATTGAGAGAGTCAGGTGTGCCTTTTGCAATTTGGAGCAATAAAAGTGTCGTGCCTGAAAGAGATTTGATGGCGTCAACACTTCATGCTGGCCATGAGTGACGAATCGCACTGTCAAGAGCAAGTTGTCATGCTCAACGTTTTCAACTGTTTTCCATTTGCCAACTTTAAGGCTGGCCTTGCATGGAAAGCTTTTGTTTGTGCCGAAAGAGCGAGAACATATTGAGTTTTGTTTCATTTTTGGGTGAGTTTCCTGGGGGGGGGTTCCTGTTCTTTTGAACACCTAATACAATTCTGTCCACCCGCCATGTTAACTAGTTAAAAAAAAAAAAAAGAAAAAGCAAAGTATACCAGATGTGACCATCCAACGTATGTGTTAACATTTTCCACCGGTTGTCTTTGTCTTTTGAACTATTTTTGTTTCCCATATCTTATCAGAGCTATACAAGACAAGGTGCTAACAATTTTTAATTGAAATAAAAATGGCTTCTATTTTTTTCCTGGAGTAGTGTACTGGACTCGAGTATTTTTCTACTACTTTTCCCCTCCCGTTGATCCAACATCATTTGGCTGAAAAGGCTTTCAACTCAAGAGTTGTGTTTGAAACAACTGTTAAGGTTTGTATCATCACTTCGGAGTTCAGTTCGGAGGTCGACGAGCACAATTGGAATGAAGTGACGTCACTTGTACAAAGCGGTGGCGGCCATTTTAGGTGGCCGAAGGCGAACGCTTGGTCACGAACGAGCGGGAGGGGTGGGGGACTTTTTTTTTTACACTTTGGTGATCTTATCGACGTCTTTGATAGATTCGCGTTTTTTTTTCCTGTTGCCCCACTGTGTATAAATCAATGACGTCGTCGTCGTAATGACTAACTCGTCGTATGCCCCCTGTCACTTTCCGGAAGTGATGTACTTCAGTTTTTATTTTTATTATTAGCTTCATCATGCAAACAACATACCATGTGGAATGCGTAGAGACTATAGCGGTGAGCGTTCGACGTGCATATGATAGGTGAGGGGTCGAGATTCTTTCCTTCATATAAATTGACCCGGAACAGTATCATAGATCATTTGCAGTCTTCCTGACCGAATCGAATTTGGGGTTCAAAAATGAACGAATGTGTCGGTCGCAAACTTCACACGGTAAATCTGAAACTGCCAACAATAAGAAAAGCTTAATAACATATAGCTCAACCTCTATTTCGACACATTTGTACAGTCCAAATAGTACACGCATCCTAAAATGTATTTAGGTTGAGTGTTCAAATTTGGAGTTACAGTACAATACTGTACTAAAATAATATGGGTCAGAAAGGCACAGTGCGGAAGTGGCGGGCACGTCTCTGGGCGTTTCCGTAGTGACGTCACGGCACTGTTTGCGCGACACGTCCGAGCTTTCCCGACGCGACTCAAAGCGAAACGGAGACAAGAAACGATTCCGCGAAAGGGCCGCAAAGCCAACTCGGGACCTCAGGAGCACAGGCCAGGTGAAAGACGCGCACACTATGCCGTCAGGAAACCTCGAAATATCGCACGGGTGACTCGACGTTTGGTGTTTTGGGGGTTAATTGTCGAAATGTTGGAATTTGGGGCCTCGCCTGCCGACCTTAGCTTGACGGGCTATGAATAACGCGCAGCGGGTGAGCGACAAACCAAACAAACAACCAAACGCTGCTCGCCACGTTTCAAATACTTTCTTTTCTTTCCATTTTTTTTTTGGTACATAACACACGCCGTCTTGTTCGCGAAAGCGACGCGACACGAGTCCAGCGTTGTGGGCGACGTTCGTGCGAGTTTTGCTAATATATGAAGTCGACGGGCGAACCGACACATCCGCTCTGGTTCGTTGTGTCGACGAACAAGAATCCGCCTCGACAAAGACACTCTTTTGGGGGCCAAGCGAGCAACGACGGGAACGTTTCTCAAAGTCGGAAGTGACACGGAGTAGATCAACAGCAATACAGTTGACTTCCAGAACTCGCCACGTCGGGATGTTTGAAAACAAACAACGCGTTTACGTGTTAGGTTCCTGGACTAAAATAACAAGACGTTCTATTTTGGATTGCACTTGTTGATGGATCGTTTCTTGGGTAATGCCGGAGTGTCGGGCAGGAGTTTGGACTTGTTCCGACTCCTTTTCAAAATGGCGGCGCGCATTGTTTGTGTTGGTGGATTGGACATTTTTCTTTTCTTGGCTCTTTTTTTTTTTTTTCTCGTATTGCAGCGATTGTCAAAAGCTCAATTTCAAAACTTGTGGAGGCGAATCAAATCATCCACGATCAAATGAATTGACAACTGAGAACTAATCATTTACACTGTCGAACACGGCTGTCACTCATTGACTCGATGTTTCTCGCTAAAATACAATAATCGAAAACCAATAATCGATTTTCTTTTTGGAATACCTTGGGAAGACCTTAATATCTGAGATTTCACAAAGGTATTTTCTCAACTTTTTTCCCCCCATTCCGTGATAAATGATGGCAAACGCAGTTCCGGCATTCACAATCCTTCATGATCGTCCGTTGCCTCCAAAATCTCGACCAAAGTTCACCAGACATTTTTTTTTGGAATCGTTTAGGCCCGAGGTATGGCGAGCGGCGTGTCAATTGCTTTCTCTTTCCCCAGATCTCACCTTCGCGTCGCACCATGAACGCGTTTGACCGCAACATCAACTTGGACGCTCTCTTCAAGTTCTCCCAAATGTACGTTTGCACGTCAGACTTGTTGCCGATGGGCGCCGCGCTCCTCAGACGTGTGCGTTTGCCCCCCGCAGATCTCATTCCACCCAGGTGCACCTGAAGAAGGTCTACTCCTGCTTGGCGGCGTGCATGTTCTTGGCGGCGGCTGGCGCCTACACGCATGTCGTCTTGCGCCTCTTCCAGGTACTCTGAACAGCGCCCCCTCGCTCGGCCTCAACGTGCATTCTTGCAGGTTGCGCTCTTGATGATGATGATGATGATTGAATTGAATTGAATTGAATACAACTTTATTGTCAAATGTGTCAAATGAGGGTATAAGCAAATGCAAGAGGTCGATGGCCCAAGTGCAGCTGCTCAGATTGTGTGTTTTGCGGTGCATCTGCAAAGTATTCCCAACACACGCAAGGCCCACAGAATATTTGGTTCTAATGCTATAGAAACGTGGAGCCTACCAAAAGAAAGTTTGGGCTCTCTTCTATCAGCAGGAAAAAAAAATAGTTTCTATCTTTGTCCATTCTCCAGCAATCGGCATTAGAAAATGGCAAAGTTTCATGAAAATGGCGATTCCTGGGCAAAAAAAAAACGGAGAAAAAGAGCTTTTTGTCAAAGCGTGCATTTCAAGCACCCGAGGCACCGCTGCCACCTACTGGTCAATGCCAACGGCTTCTTCTCATTCACAGATTGCATCAGACCCTCCTCTCTATGACGCAAAAAAAAAAAAAAAAAACTTAGACGAACAAGTACGTCCTTGGTAGGCTGGGCCGAATTTCACTCCTCAAAGTATTCTGTGCTGTAAAACTCAATGGAAGGAGATTGTGTCAATGTGCGCGCAAGTAGCATACGTCGCACACAAGGTGTCAGTGAATGCGGTTGGGGGGTGGGGGGGTGGAATGCGCGCAGCGGCGGAAGACGTCGGCCAGCGGTCGGCGAGCGACATGACGACGCCGTCTGCCGCCTGTGGTGTTTGTCAGGGCGGTGTGGTGTTTGCCCTGGCATCCCTGGCGATGATGGTGTGGCTGGCGGCCACGCCGCACGACCCCCGCACGGAGAAGAAGAGGCTGGCCATCCTGGCGGGATTCGCCTTCCTCAACGGTTTGCGCCTCTTTGCCGCGTTTGGGCTCCCAGTCGCCAGACGAGACGCGGCCCGGCCCGCCTTACGTATGTCCGCTCTCTTCCCTCTAGGCGTCGGTCTTGGCCCCACGCTGGACTTTGTCATCGCCGTCAACCCCGGGTAAGGCCAGTTTTGGATGATGGCTTTGTCTTGGAAAGCAGTCGCTGACCTTGTCCCCCCCCCCGTTTGTGTTTAGCATCATCGTCACAGCCTTCATGGGAACCTCTGTGATTTTCATCTGCTTCACGCTCAGCGCCCTCTATGCCAAACGCAGGAGCTACCTGTTCCTCGGAGGTAAGACCACCTCATTTGCCAATTGTTCAACCCCAGATACTCCCCCCCCCCCCCCCCCCCCCATTTTTCCAAGACTTAGGGTTAGAAAAAAGGGGCGTTGGGGTGGTGGTCTAGAATTGGCTGGTACCGAATGAGTTAGTGTCTTCTGATTGCCGATTGAGAATTGGACCAGATTGCTGGGACAGCACCCGCACCTGCCGCTGCTTTTGACCAAAGTTGACGGCGCCTCGCGTCACGTGACCAAAGCCAGATATATTTCCCCCCCCCCCCCCAAACCACCAAGCATCATGGAGGCCACTCACCCAGTCTTGGTCATACGACGTTGGGGCCGCAGTATCATTGCGTCTGATTGCGAAACGATGAAGCTCTTGATTCCAATTCATTGGACGGAACCGTGGGCCTGCCGTTGTTTATTGCCAGCGTGTTGTGGGACAATGACGGTCAAAAGCAAAGAGCTCCCGGGACTTTCCATGTCATCACCTGTGTGTGTGTGTGTGTGTGTGTGTGTGTGTGATTTGTGACGGCCTTGCAACGCTGGCGGTCAGGCACGCTGATGTCGGGCGTGTCCATCCTCTTCCTGATGTCGCTCCTCAACATGATGTTTGGGTCCGTGATGCTCTTCAAGGTCAGTCGCCGCCGCCGTCGTTGTCAACCGCCAGTTCTTGCGTCCGCCTCACCTTTCGCGTTTGCCGTTGGTGAATTTGGGGCCCGTATGAGCTAGCACCAAAAGTCAATAGCTCCCATGTTGACCATTTTTACCACACGGTTGAAGTGGGCAGTCAAAGCCCATTTTGACAGGAAGTCATTTTGGTTGGCGCCGGTCGCTGCATGAAAGGAGCAACTTGCGCCCTCGGTTGCTTCCACATCTCCTTTGTTTTGTCCCCGCAGGCTCACATGTACCTGGGCCTGCTCCTCATGTGCGGCTTCGTCCTCTTCGACACTCAGCTCATCATTGAGAAGGCGGAGAACGGAGACAAGGACTACGTCTGGTGAGTGAGGGCGCCTGCCCCCCCCCCCCCCCCCCTTCTTGCCGTCGCACCCAAACGCCGGCGTAAACGTTGGTGCGCTGTCGCCTCTTGCGCAGGCACTGTGTGGACTTGTTCCTGGACTTCCTCACCATCTTCCGCAAGTTGATGGTCATCCTCGCCCTGGGCGAGAAGGTGCGTTGGTCAAAGGGTGCGCCGAGGGTCCGCCGAGGGTCCGCCGGGGCCTCACCTTGTCTCTGCTCTTTGCTTGTTCCAGGACAAGAAGAAGGAGAAGAAGTAGAGCGCTTGGCGCGCGCGAGCGGTGCCAAATTCTGCCCCGCCCGCTCGTTCCTTTGAATCGAATTTCTGCAGCCGACTTGTTGCCATCTGACGGTCGGATGGCAAATTCTTTTGATCTTTCTTTCCTGTTTAATTTCCAAGGGGGCGATTGTTTGTGCGTCTGTGTGGGCCACCGCTTGGCCTGTAGAGGGGGGTCTCGGCTCGCGTCACTTAACGACGACGGACCCCCGTTTAGCGAGTCGCCAGAGTAGCTGCGTTGTCGTCACCCTTTGCTGGGTTTTTTTTTTCTTCTTCTCAAATGTTTAGCCGAGTGTGGTTTTGACACTGGACGCCCTTCTCCGATGTCCTCGCCAGTCATGCTTTGAATTCTCTTGGACTTGATTAAATCCCGCGCTTTTTTCTTTTCCCCCTTCCACCGATGTCGGGACGGTTTGCCAAATGAAGTCAAGCTAACCTAACGTTTTCCAGCGCATACTGTGAAGAATTGATTTTGTTCATGTCCATGCTAAACTACACATTTGATACGTTTGCCCGAATAAATGTGTCGAGTGCACGCATGCTGCAAGTGAGTTGACTGGGGGGGGGGGGATTTGCAGCCCACCCGGAATTTCCCGTTTCCTCGATTGTATCATCAAATGTGACCGTGGCAAATATTTGACCGCCGTCACTTTTGCCTGCAAAGGCTCCAACTTGGCACACGGGGCAAGATGGGGAAAGGTTCCCCCCCCTCCCCCAGAAGGCCACGCGAGGACTAAAATGAAAGGCTTTTAATAGAAAGTTGAAAAAGGGCGGCCAGGGGAGCTCAACAGCGAGACATGTTGACATTCTAAACTAAGCCATTTTCAGCGAAAGATTACAAAAAGATGAGAGCCCGTGTACATTCAAAAATAAATAAATAGAAATATTCGTGGACAAGCGTAGCCATTTCTCTTTGTCATTATTGCTGGTATATGTACACACATGACCTTAGCTTGAAATGCATTGGAGTTTTGTTTTTCCCTGACAAACTTCGGTGGTCGCAAAATGAGCAACTCAAATCATTTGTACAGACAAACTGACCGATTTAGCAGAACCCCCCCGAAACATTTCAGATGAACATTCTTTGTTCTTTTTCAACTTTTGAAGCGCCTCTCGTTTGTCTCCTCAAGTGCAAGATGGAGCGCAACAAAATGTCCCAGAGAAGCAGATCTCGGTTAGCTCGCTCGCGCATGCGTTGGCGGTCCCGGTGCACACGGCTCCATCTCGGCGGGTGCGACTTCACTTTGGAGATCCTGAGGAGGAAAAGTCTGGCGCGGGGCCCTTTTGAGTTTCCGTCCCGGTGGGGGGGGGGGCCCCCCCCCTCATCCCTGGCTGCCGCACGAAGACAGACTGTCGTAGAGCGAGTCGCTGAGGGACTCTGGCGTCTCCGGGACCTGCGGCCGGCCGGGTGACAGCGCCTCCTCCGGCCGCTCCCTGAGCAGCTCCAGCCCGGCGTCCCGGCTCATTTCGGCGACGGCGGGGGCGCGGGTCTTCCCCCGGCGGCTCAGCCCCGACTGGGCGGGCGCGGGGGGACCGCCGAGCTCGCCGGAAGACGGGCCGCCGGCCTTCAAGCTCTGAGGAGGATCGAGATAGCGGGGAGGATTTTGAGCAACCGCGCGCATCGGGCTAAAACCGCTCACGTCCAAATGTCACTTTTCACAAATCCGTGTCCGTATTTTGGACAAATGATTGACGGGTGTTGAAAACAGCTCACTGCCTTATACAAGGCAACGAAGACGCTAAGATTCTGGGGCCAGCAATTTGGCAGCGTGTGGAATTTGACGTGTGAGGATGAGGCAAACGCACGCACCGCTCTGAAGGGCGTGCCGAAGGACACCGCCTCCTGCTCTTCCTCCTCCACGGCCAGGTACACGTCCGCGGGTCCCGCCGGGGTCTTGAGGTTGGGGAAGGTCCACGTCTTGGAGCGAGGGGAGAACACGTGTGCCCCGGGGGCCTCTTTGTCTGTCAAGGGACACGGGAAACGCCGAGCGCTGAGACCGCACGCCAGAAAAATGGTTCAATCTGCCGACGTCACAAGAGAGCGAGTCTGGAGACCATCGTTGACATTTCTGCCGCTTTTCTGACTCGCGCGACGTTATCAAACCGGGAAGGGAATCCCAACAATTTCACGTTTGAGGATTTTTTCCGCACTGTCACCGAGTTATCGCTAACGGGTCCGTAAAATGGCGCCGATTATATCGCTCCAATTTAAAAAGATGGCACGGATGTCCAGCACTCAGACCCAAGCGGTGACTGAGCTCAACCACAAAATTGATGCGGCTTTGGAGCGGCACTGCAAGATGGACGACAACTTGGGAGAAACTGGAATCCGCGCTCAAAAATGGAAAGAAATTGCAGATTTGGCTGATCGATGTCATTAAAGAGACAACAGGCCACGGACTCAAGGCTGTCTGGAATTGTTGGGCAGCCTGCTACCAAAAACAACATCTGCTATGTCAACCTTCCCCTGATGAAAGTACGCATGGAAGCTAGTGCCCTACCATCACCCCCTCCTTCTCGGCCATTGACCGATAAGCCGGGGCTGTCTCCATGAGGTGACCTTGACAGAGCAGCATCCGCCACCGGTGCGCACTCACCTTCGCCAAGGACGCCGGCTGAACCTCTCGCCTCCATTTTGGAGAGGTGCCGCGTGTCGGGAAGGGCCCGCTTGTGCGCGGCGTAGCACTCGTCCTGTGACGCGGGCTCGCGGTCCAAGGTGCGGGCCCGTCGCCCGGCCCTCCCCGGCGAGCCGGAGGGCCGTTGCTCGGCCCTGCTCTTGGACACCCCCCGTCCGGTCGCCCCGCCGTCGGGGAGCGGGAAGGTGCCGATGCCGCTGTCCAGCGTGTAGGTGGATGCGCCGGAACCTGTGTGGGGGAGGTGGGGGGGGCACATGAGCAAACGGGCTCAAGTCGTATGACCAAGTCCTCTGAAACAGAAACGGTTCCAGGACTTTCCATTTGGAATTCAACCCTGCCGTTTGCAATGACTCCTCCTCAACTCAACAACCAACGGTGGATGTGGAGCTTGAAATGTGATCTCGTGTCAACTTTTGACTGCAGAACGCTCAAATCTCTTTTTTTTTTTTTGCGCCGGAGGTTGTCCGACAGCAAGGAACCGAACTGCAAAACCGACGACGGCCGTTTGAGCCGCGGCTCGATGGCGAAATGCGTCAGAGAGACAACGCGTTCCATCGGCGATGGATGGAGCTCAGAAGGACCGGAACACGCTTATTTCGACATAGATCCCGATCATATCGTGGCAGCCGGTCTCACCTGAAAAGTGTTGCGAATGAACCGGATCCGCAAGGTTCTCATCTGATGTGATCTGGCCCAGTCGATGGGACGCCTGCGGGACAAAAGCTGCTTGTTATTTTTCATCAAGGCTTGAAAGGACACGACGACGACGACGACGAACCTTTTCCACGTCGCCGGCGTGACTGAGGACACCGTCGCTATGCTGAGGGAGGACAGGCCTGGCCGTCTTGCAGTCGAAGGAGAGCCTCCGCTGCGGCGCACTCGCATCTTCCTTGCCGTCCACTCTACAAGCACCGAGCAAGCACGGGTGGTAAGCTTTTACAATCGGGGTGCCCACTTGTCCCGGAGATGATTTGGAGTCGCCGATGAACCCAAAAAGGGGCTTCGGGGACTGGGGTCGAGGGCGAGTTTAAACGCAAAAACCAAACACACACACACACACACTTCCCACAGGATGTCCAAATCGCAAAAGGTGCTCACCTCCAATTTTCCCCTTTAAATGAAGCATTTCAAGCTCGGTTGGTACTCGGCACGCATTCACAAACGAGACCCGCCGCACAGCGAGCGAGGCGACCCGATTCGACTCAAGTCAAGATTGGCAAACGAATGGAAGACGGCGACTCACCCTCGCACGAGGGTGAGTCTTCAATTTGAGGCCCGCAGAATGAGATTGTGTGGCCGCCAACATGATATCAAGGTTTGGGGGTTTTTTTTGCCCTGTCAATCCACCCTTTTCTGACCGAGGACCATGGTTTCAGATTTGGAGGTGCCGATTTTCATCCCGACCGCTTCACACTCGGCTGCGAAACGCTCCAGTGAGAGTTGGAGAGCCCTGCTTGAAGGAGTCAACAGTCCACCACATCATCTGCAAAAAGCAGAGATGCAATACCGAGGCTACCAAAAAAGGACTCCCTCAACGCTTCGGCTGCGCCTGGAAATTCTGTCCATAAAGGTGATGAACAGAATCGGCGACAAAGGGCGGAGTCCAACCCTCACTGGGAACGATTCCGACTTATTGCCGGCAATGCGAACCAAACTCTGACATCGGCGGTATAGAGATCGAACAGCCCGTATCAGGGGGCTCGGTACCCCATACTCCCGAAGTACCCCCCACAGAACTCCCCGAGGGACACGGTCAAACGCCTTCCCCAAGTCCACAAAACACATGTGGACCGGTTGGGCGAATTCCCACATACCCTCGAGGACCCCGCTAAGGGTGTAGAGCTGGTCCACTGTTCCACGGCCGGGACGAAAACCACACTGCTCCTCCTCAATCTGAGGCTCGACTTCCTGACGGACCCTCCTCTCCAACACCCCTGAATAGACCTTACCAGGGAGGCTGAGGAGTGTGATCCCTCTGTAGTTGGAACACACCCTCCGGTCCCCCTTTTTAAAAAGAGGGACCACCACCCCGGTCTGCCAATCCGGAGGCACTCTCCCCGCTGACCACGCGATGTTGCAGAGGCGTGTCAACCAGGACAGCCCCACAACATCCAGAGCCTTGAGGAACTCCGGGCGGATCTCATCCACCCCTGGGGCCTTGCCACCGAGGGGCTTTTTAACCACATCGGTGACTACGACCACAGAGATAGGAGCCGCCTTCGACGCGAGCCTCTTTCGGAAGGCAACGCTGATGACGGTGGAAGGATTTCCAATTCAAGATTGAAGTCAAGATGCGCAGCGCCGTCATCTTTGTCTCAAGTCGGAGCGCCTTTTCAACACGCGCGGGGCACCCGCATACGCTTAAGACCAACAACCATCGGAACGACACGGCGGCTCGATGCCCGGCGGACTGGAGTCCCGGCGAGCGTCCACCTGTTGAGCAGCTGCCGCATGAAGTTGTCGGAGCGGCCCCCCCGGTACATGACGGCCAGCTGTCCCTGAGCCTGGTCCACGACCACCTGGCACGAGTGCCCCCTGGCCGACCTCTCCACGTAGGCCCGCTCCTCCTCCAGCGCCCGCCGCAGCCCCTCCGCCTTCTCCATCAGCGTGGAGATGTTGAGGCCGTCCAGGCCCTCCCGACAGCGGCCGGCCACCTTGGCCGAGTCCTTGCCCGCCGACGGGATGTTGATCTTCCACTCGCGCTTGTCGTCTTTGGCTTTGGCGGCGTCGGCCTTGCGGCTCAGGGCGGGCAGTTTGCTCTTCTTGCGGCCGAACCAGCCGGCGATGCCGTTGGAGGCCTTGTGGCGGGCCTCGGCGGGCCGCGGGGCCCCCCGATCCTGCTCCTGCAGCTTGAGCGCGTTCTCCCGGATGCCCCGCATCACCTTCTGCTCGATGGCCGAGCGCGGGGCGGGGGCGGGCGCGGGCGGCGCCGTGTCCCCGCCCTCCTCCGTCGGCGGCGCGGCGGGCCGGGGAGGAGGCGGCGGGAGGCTGTCCCCCGGCGTGGGGTTCTTCTTGCCCCCGCCGCCCATTTTGGCCCTCTCCTCTGACTTGGAGGAGTAGCGCGGGGCGTCGCCGGCTTTGCCCGCTCTGCCGAGGCCCTGGCAAGGTTTGGACGGGGACTTTGGCGGGACTTTGGCGGGAGCGCCGCCCTTGGCGCCGTAGGCTAAATTGAGCGAGCCGGGACAGCGGATGTTGCCGCGCGGCACCACGTCGGCGTTGGGCGACGGCGGCCCCGTCTTGCCCTTGGCGCTCACGCCCGGCTCCGCTTTCGCCGGCTGGGAGGGGCCCGGGTGCTTGGACCCCCCGCCGCTCGGCCTCCGCTCCCGCTCGTGCCTCTCGGCCGTCTTCCTGGGGTCCCCGGCGTCCGCCGCTCCGGAGCCCCCCCGCAAGTCCTCCGAGCTCCTCAGCTTGCCCAGCGCGGCCAGCCGGTCTTGGAAGGCGTGGTGACCGGATTCGGCTTGCGACCTCGCCGCGCCGGCCGCGGGCCTCTTGGGGATGGAGGACGAGTCGTTCCTTCGGGCGGGAAGCGGCGGCCGGGCGGCCTCCTCCTCCTCCTCCTCCTCCTCTCCGACGCGCGCGTGGGCGCGGCCCAGGGCCGACGAGTTGGGCAGGCTGTGGTGGTTCGCCCACAGCGGACCGTCCGAGTCTCCGTCGTCGTCGTTGTCCGTGTCGGATGACGACGTCGAGGACGACGAGCGCTTTTGCTGAGCGTGTGCGGCGAGGACGCTTTCGGGAAGCGATTGAACCAGTTTGCGTTCGCCGCCGCCGCCGCCTCTGCTTTGAGACGGGAGGGTGGACCTTTTCTCCAGAGCGCGAGCGGGCGACAGCTCGCAGACGTTTTCGTAATGCGGGATACTCTGAGCCGCTTTGGGGGGGCGGGCCGTGGACGAGGGGGCCGCAATCTCGCCGTCGTCGGCCGGCGGCGGGGACGTCGGCGCCGAGTGAGCGGCGGGGTACGACTCGGACCTGGCGGGCGGCGGCGGTGGCGGCCCGCAGCGCTCCGTGGTGGTGGCTCGACGGGTGGGCACGGGAGAGTGGTACACCTCGTAGTTGTTGCTGCGGCAAGGGATCCTGGAGCTGCGGGTGAGTTGGGGGCTGAGGCGCACGGCGGGGCTGGAGGCCTGACATCGGTCCCCCGCGGAGGGGATCTTCAGGAACTTGAGCAGCTTGGACGGCGAGTTGATGGCGGCGCTTTTGACCTCGCTCAGGCAGGAGGGACTCGGGCTCGGCGAGGCGCCGGCCCGCGCCGCCTCCGGATCGGCGCCGTCCTTCTCTCGAGCGCCGTCGGGGGAGGAGCCCGTCCCCGAGTCGCCCGCTTCGGGGTCACCTGAAGCGGGAAGCTCGGGGGGGGCCGGACGGAAGTCGGTCAGTTCCGGGCCGCCGCGCCGCGGGCTCCGATCGGCAGTCGGTTCGGAGCGCTGGCCGTCCGACGGCGGGACGCACTCCGCCTCTGGGCTCTCGGCGCAACAGCCCTCGGCCGCGGGCGCGCTGCGGCTGCGGGCGGCGCAGGGGCGGGCGCGCGGCTTTGGACTCCCCTCCAGACAGCGCTCGCAGTGTAAACAGCAGGCGCGCCCCCCCCGGCGGGTCGGCGCCCCGTCCCCGTTGACGCGGGGGAGCGCCTCGGCGTCGGGACGGGTGCAGTGGCAGCGCGCGGGGCGGGACTCGCGGCGGAGCGTGTCGGCCTCGGCCAACGCGGCCTCGGCCGACACCAGCGCTCGGCTGTAGTCGCGGAAAGACAAGCCGGCCGCGACCGGGTGGAATTTCAGAGGGTCCGTCTCCTCCATCTTGCGCAGGACCTCCAGGATGTGGGCTTTTTTCTTGAAGAAAGGAGAAAGCGCCTCCATGGAGGGGGCGGGGCCCCGAGGGCCCGGCGAGGAGTGCTGAGCGCGGCGGCCGTCCCCCTTTCAGGAAAACGGAGCGAGAATTCCATCAGCGTGACAAAGGGGGCGCAAGGGGGAGTGGCCAACGCCCCCCCCCCCAAAAAAAAAGTCTGGCAACGGTCACCTTGGCTTGCGCTTCGGTCTGAGCGGCCTCCAAATGCGTGGCGGAGTCAGCGGCCATCTGCGCGTTGTCGTCTGGGAGCGGTCCCGCCCGGACCTGTCGGCGGGCAGACGCTCGTGACGCCGCCGACATCGCCGAGTCTCAAAAATGACATTTGCTCACCTGGTAGTGAGCGGCGGGATGATCGGGCAGCTTCTGCTGAAAGAGCTCGCAAAGGGCGCGGTTCTGCTTCTCCAGGTCGAACACCAACATCTTCAACTTGATGCACTCTTCCCGCAGATCCTGTCCCGTCACAAACGCGCACACACACACACACACACACACGCGGCTCACATCAGGGGAGCGGGCAGACGCGGCGAGTGGAAGGGCGGCGTCTGCCGGGGCGCTGGTGTACGCTACCTTCTGATTGAGGAGCGCTTGGACCACGTGGTTGGCCACCTGTAAGTGAAAAAACCATCTGGGTGATTGGGCTCTGGGCGCGTCCGTTTGACATTTGAGCGCGCGCACGTTGACGTCACCTCGTCCAGGCACCTCTCGTACGCTTCTCTCTGACTCTCGTTAGCCAGCATCAGGGCCGAATTTTCCGCCTGAGAGAGAAATGACAAAAATCCAGCGGGTCAGACTCGCCGTGCTTTCCATTTCAATTGCAGGACCGGCAAAGGCCCGCCAAGTGTTGGAAGAGAAGGGCAGGACGAGAAAAAAAAAAAAGGGGGGGGGGGGGCATGGCTCACCTCCAGCTCCTTGAGCCGCTCCATAAGCTCGCCGCCGTTGTCCTCCAGGTACGACTCAGCGTCCGCCTCCTCGTCCGGGCCAAAGTCCTCGTCGCGCATTCGCTGCTCCGCCTCGGCCGACATGGTTCTCATCTGGAACGACAGACGGGCCGGCAAATTCCGACGCCGCCGCCGCCAAGAGCTTGGAAATCAACTTTTTTTGGGGTCGCTCGCATTAGCGTTTGCCACACCTTTGCTTTTGCTCAAGGATGCAAAGAGAAGCTAAGCAAACAACAAACATTTTGTGCCTCTGAGAAAGGACCCCCCCCCCCCACCCCCCCCCCACACACATCAATCAGGTCTGGGGTTTCACCCCTCAAGTGTCATTCCTATTCCTGCTCCGCACGTTTCCCAGGACGCTTGGCGTCGGGCGCAGCCTCCCGTGAAGCGGGACGGGGCCGCCGCGTCATCTTTAGCCCAAGGCCTTTTTGGGGGGGTTGCATTTTGCAACCAGGTGTTATGCCCCGCCCCCCTCCTTGCTCTTTCTGCTCCTTCTTGGTCATTCTCACCTCACGCCGATTAGCTTTAGCTGGGCCGCTTTGGGTCCTCGCGCCATCCTCGGCATGTGGCTCAGTCCGGCTCCTTTTGTCGACTTTTCAATTTCTACCGCGGATTTTTACGGGCTCTCGTGATGATTCGCTATCGCGCCGAGTCGGCTTCAGGTTCCTTGACCCGGGGCGACCGCACTCCATTTCGACACCGATTGGTTTACGGGACTATTAACTCATTCACTCCCAAAGACGTTTTTAAACGTCTTTTCAGACTTGGTCCAGAATTGGCTGCTACTGAATGAGTTCAGACATCGATTGTCATGAGGCAAAGGGGGAAAAGGGACGTGCTAGGATGACACTCACGCATGCA
Organism: Hippocampus abdominalis; assembly: GCA_018466805.1. NCBI lineage: Eukaryota > Metazoa > Chordata > Actinopteri > Syngnathiformes > Syngnathidae > Hippocampus > Hippocampus abdominalis. The sequence goes on along the minus strand of CM031694.1, from coordinate 35,899,534 downwards.
CGCACCTGTGGTTTCCGTTCCCCCTTCGGAGCAGTCACTCTGCCGTCAGACTGTGACGCCGCGCTCTCCCGACAACAGAAGCAAGTAGCTGAGAAGGCAAGACCAAAAAGAACAAAAAATTACTTTTTTTCGCGCCAAACTCAGCATCGGATGGGCGGCCATTAAAATACAGTGGCAAAAATCACCTTGGCGATGGCAGGTGTTTTTTTTTTTTAAATGAGTGGCGTTGAGCCAAAAGCTCGTCCCACCAAAACAGTCCCTTTTTAGGATCGGATCGGAGGCAAATTTTGTCACAATTTTGTCGTTCTCATGAAGTCGACGTGATGGAGGTGTTCGCGGTCTGCCAAATCGGCCAATGGAAAATAAGCGACGTGAAATCGGGATGTTGTAGCGGTGGCAAAAACATCGTCAACAAACGGGGTGGGTTGAAAGCAGGTTGCGGTGTCGTGGGGAACACCGTCTGCTGTTTGCTTTCGAAGGTAAAGATGATGATTTTTTATCCCCCAAACAAGATACAGTCAAACCTCGGTTTTCGGACGTCTCGGTTCTCGTACAATTCGGCTTTCAAACTAAAATTTCGAGTTTTTAATGCCTCGGATGACGAACAAATTTCAGTTCTCGAACTAACTGAGCGCACTTGAATGCACCATTTGACTCCTCTCAGCTTTGCTACTTGGAACGGATTAAAACGTTTGACATTGATTTCAATGGGAAACATGGTTTCGGTTTCCGAACAGTCTTCTGGAACAGATTAAGTACGAAAACCGAGGTTTGACTGTACTTGCCTTCCTGTCACACGGGGGGGGCCATTCATCGAAACGGCCCAGCCGTCGGCCAGGTGAGCTGCGCGCGATCGGCTCCTCCGACCCAGTGACCCGCTTTTGTCGCTTTTCCTAAATGGGACGTCGCCGGCGGCGCCTTAATTCCTCCTTTCCGACAGGCGTCTCGGAGTGAGCCGCGTCTGATCCTCGCAGCTCAGGTCAAAGTGAAATGAGATTAGAGGCGTCGGGCATCTGCCGAGCTGCGTCGTGACGTGGCAAGGGCGCTCGCCCCGAGATCACACAAAAGCGCGACACCTCATCGCCGGCCGCCACGGATGGACACGTGATACCGAGGGAGCTTTTGCAGGGGGGGGGACAAAAATCCAAGCGACTCAGGTGCACAAAGGCTCCTCAAACGGTGCCGCTGGCACTCTTGGAAGGACGCCAATCCAACGCACACCAATCACGTCAGTCATGAGCCCGCTCGGCCCAAATCTTCCCGGCAAAGAAAATGTAGGCCAAAACCGTTGTCTGCACGCACAAGTTGGGGATGACGATCAAAGAGATGTGACGCTGCGGGGGGGGGGAGAAAGAAGCAGGCGGGTGGGCTGGGGCGGGAGGGGGGTTTGCTTCGCTTCCTGTCTGACGTTTGGCTGCGCCAACCGCGACCAATGCTGCACATATATTGGGGGGGGGTGGAATTGGATGCTAGCTGTAACCAATGCACACGGAGGACGAGAGGGAGGAAGCAGATCTCGGCCGCTACCGTGTCTTGTTTTGCTTGGAGACAAAGCGCCTTGTTCCGTTTGCTCCTAGCGAAACGACGCCGCGCGCGCCTTCCGAGCGACCCCCCCCCCGCTACCGCCAGGAGGGAATGGGCTCCGGTCGGCCGTGTCGCGACAAAGAGCGGCTCACCTTTCCCGGCATTCGCTCAGCGGCCAAAGAGGCCAGCCGGCATTTTCCGCGGCCGGACGCCCGACTTTCAAGGAGGACAAAGCCCAGAGGCCGACCCGGCCTCCGCCGCCATTGTTTCCGGTACCAGGGAACGGGGGGGGCCGGCTGAGCGCTTCCTTCTTCAGAGCCGGCGCAGCCTCTCCGCGACGACAGCTGTGGCCCCGCCCCCTGCTCCTCGCTCGCATCCCACCCCTGCCTCTGCTAAGCATTAACCCCGCAGCTGCCGTAACGAGAAAGAGAGAAAGAGAGAGAGAGAGAGAGAGAGAGAGAGAGAGAGAGGGAGGAAGGGGGTTGCGCTGGCGGAGGTGGCTGGTAAAGAGCACAAAGGAACGGCACAGAGGATATCCTTCCTGCACGTGAGGAAGAGGAGGGGGAGGGGTTTGGGGGGGGGGGGGGGCTCGAGATGTATCTCAACGCTAGGAGATTGGCCTTTCTGGGGAGCCGCGGGATTCTCACATTGGGGCTGCGGCCACTCGCCATCCAAAAGCCGCCAAACCGAGATGAGCTAACGGGACGAGACCAGTTCAGCTCTCACCAAATCATTCCTTTGACTTTTTCCCGCTACGGTTCTGTGCCTCATCCGGCGGGTGAGCTTCGCAGCGTTGCGAAGCTACGGGGGAAAAAAACCGGATCAGTACCCGCGCCGCTCCGTTGCTCTGGACGATTGCGCTGCAGAAAAGTCCGCACCGAGAGTGGACTCCAAAATTATGTGTGCTAACGCCGCCGAAAGCAGGCTTTCAGAAGCCAAATGACTTTCAACACGGGAGGTTCAAGCTGCCGCGAGGTCGGCTGTCGACCGGCCACGGTGGACGACGTCTCCGCGTAAGATGGCTTTCTGGCGCAGGATTAGCGCTTGAAATGAGCTTTTCCAGAGCAGTTGGGGGAAAATTCGGCTCATCAAATGAGGCTTCCCAAACACTCCTTTCAAAGGCTTTCAAGCCACAAGTACTTTTCAATTTCAAATTTGAGGCCATGCTTCCGATTTCAAGGGGAAGTCGGCTCAAAAAGTAACGGCAGTAACCAATCCCAACCCCTCCCACTAGTCTAAACACGGGCAACATTCGGATGAATATGGCCTTTGTGGAACAGCAGCTAAGCGGTGAAATGCGGGCGTTTTTTTTTGTCCATCTCGGGGGAGCGCCAGCCGTCGACCCAAGACAAGCCGTCCATGATTGGGCGAGACCGAAAACCACTTCATCATTCAAAAACCAGGACACCTCAAGGCTTTCTTTGCAAGGAGAGAAGACAAATAGCTGAGTGGGGTGGGGGGGGTTCTCGCTTTTAGGTGGCAGGCCGTGGTCACCGCCCCCCAACACCGAGCAGCCGCCCGATCCCATCCGCGCACGCAGAACCAAACCTGCAGGAAGCTGAGCGCACTTGAGGATGACAAGTGGGCCCCTTCCTCGCACGTTGCGGAGAAACTTTGGCCACTTGTAAGATTGCCTGCCCCCCCCGCCCCCCCAAGGATGAAATCCCAACTCGCGACCCAAATCTTCTCGGCCCGAAAGACCGAAGAAAGCTCGACGCCGCGACCTCGTGTTCATGCCCGACCCGGACTTGAAAGCCTGGTTTCAAACTGCGATCCCAGCCTTGAACCCCCCCCCTGGCTTGAAAAGCCCCACGCCGAAAACTAGCTCTCCAGTTTGAAACGCTGTCCCCCTTGATGAAAACTTCACCCTGGGCTTGAGTTTGTCACTTTTTTAAACTCTTCTTCTCGTTTTCCGTTTCAGATTCTGTCGCCCGCCGCCGCCGCCAATGAGGATTTGTTGTCAAGCGGCAGAAAGAAAAGTTCCACAAACGAATCTCGATTCCTCAACGAAGGGGCGGTCGTTGGTCCCTTTCTCAAAAAGTGACGAGATTGGGTTTCCCCCCCCCGGCCTGTTTTCGCTTGTAGGCTCGGGAAGTCGTTTACAATTTGAAAGCCGAAAAACGCAGACCGCGGAGTTCCTTTGGCGCCGGCGGCAAAACTCGCGCAAGCCGACTTCCTTCTTTTCGCTCTTCCTCTGTGAGCAAAATGTCGTGTCGCGTGGAGGAGTATTTCCAGAACAAGAAATCAATCAATCAATCGATAGATGGGGCTGTCTGCCGCTTGGCCGCGGGCATCGCGTGACCCCACTTTTGCCAAAACATCGACTCCTTGATGATCGAAAGGCGCCGATGAAAACGGCCTTTGTTCCACACGCGGATGCGATTTTACAAGCTCTGCTCATCGGGTGCCATCGGGCGGCGGGGAGGCAATTGTCCAAGAGGGGCGAGCGCAAAGCCAAGAAGGCTTCTCTGTTCCAAAGCGGAATGGTGGACTTTTGGGGGCGGGGCTGCCCTAGCACGCAATATTTGGGGGACATGTTTGTCAAGTGACCTTTGCATGTTTTCCTTCAATGTCCTTTCTGATGTGTCATTTTTTCCCCCCTGCTCCATCTCCTCCTGATGAAAAAACACTTGATGGGTTGAAACCTTAACCGCCTACGGTTGGATAAAAATAAATAAATCTAACAATAAACTCAATGCAACGATTTACAGCACAACTAACTTAACCGTGACAAGGAAGACCCCCCCCCCCGTTTTGAAAGAAATCCTGTTCCGAAAGGGCCGTTTCTCACCCTCCCCCCCCCCCCCCCCCCCCCCGGCAACCCTTTTGGAACCATCCGAAAGGACATTGGTGAGGCTTTGTCCAATGTGTCCAAACGGTGGCAGAGTCCAAGTCAAGGGGCGACTTGGGTCTTTCTGCTTCCGTCAGCTGACGATTCTCCACGACGTGTGGCGAGCAGCCGCCCAAGAAAAAAAAAAAAAAGAAAAGAGAGGGGATGGAATGGAATGGAATGGAATGGGGGCCCGAGATCCAGAACGCCGGGCCGGGAGCTCCGACGGGAACGGGCGGGCAGGCCCTCCCGTTCCCGTTCCCGTTCCCGTTCCCAAACTTGAGCGCCCTTGCTCGGCCTGAGCTTTCGCCGGAAGCCACAACCATTGTCCACCATCACTACTTCTTCGTCCGCGGCTCCGAAAACGACACGGGGACAAAAGGCGCTTACCTCATTTTCTTGGAGGTCGTCGACGCCGATGGGGCTGAAATGGAGAAGCTCCTGCCGCCGTCGCCGGGCTCATTTCTCCTCCTCCTCGTCGTCGTCGTCGCTCCTCTGTGGCGTGTTTGGGTTGAGGAAAAGTGATGTCATCGCATGAATCCGCCCCCCCCTCATACGCGCGCCGTCTTTTTGCTGCCAAATCCAACTCCAGCACCTACTCGTGCCTTTGGACATGGACACTTTAACACATGTTATAGGCGCCACCACTGGGGTCAAACCAAAGCAAATAAGATCGGTCGTGTATGACAAGCTTTTATTTGATTCGAATGCATTAACTGCCAACCCGACTCGACTCCCAAATGTTTCCATGTCTTTGCAGACAATTGACAATGGTCAAATGACCGACTGAAAAAAAAAAAAAGGGTCCGGCGTTTGAGACGTCGTCCACACGGCCACGCAAAGCCCGGCGTGTTCGCGGTTCTCGAGCAGAAGGGGCGCGATCGTCATTCCGAAACAACTTACCAACTCTCAACTACAGTCAAACCTCGGGTTTCGTCCATAATCCGTTCCAGAAGGCTGTTCGAAAAAAAACCCCGATTTGTTCGAAAACCGAAACTACGCGCTTTAAAAACAACTTTATTGAACGCGTCTGCTCACAATGGAACGCTCCACGAGGAAGCGTCACTTCCTCGTGTAAGGAAGGCGAGAGGAGTCAAGTGGTGCATTCAAGTGCACTCAGTTTGTTCGACAACCGAAATGTGTTCATCATCCGAGGCATTAAAAACTCGGAACTTTTTGGTTGAAAACCGATTTGGTCAAGAACACAGCCGTTCGAAAACTGAGGTTTGCGTCCATAATCCGTTCCAGAAGGCTGTTTGAAAACCGAAATGTCTCTTTTTAAAATGAAAATGTTTGACTGAACACGTCTGCTCACAATGGAAAGCAACCCGATGAAGCGTCACTTCCTCATGTAAGGAAGGCGAGAGGAGTCCAATGGTGCATTCAAGTGCACTCAGTTTGTTTGACAACCGAAATGTGTTTATCTTCCAAGGCATAAAAAACAACTCGAATTTTGGTCGAAAATCGAATTGGACGAGAACCGAGACGTTCCAAAACCGAGGTTTGACTGGTATTTGGCTCATTGCGGACACCAGAGACTTTTCATCGCGTGGCGATCCGCGGCCGCTTGCCTCTTGGCAACACATCCGACCGCTTTTCTGTTGTCGTCCATCCGAGCCGGCTGACGATCTTTGTGTGAAACAAACACGCGTTGTGCAAACATCCGCTTTTAATTTGGGGAAATGAGGATCAACGCTTTTGCCGACTGTCTGACGTGTTACGGACCGAACCGGTAACCGGAGCGAGCATCATCCGTTCATGGAAAAAGAATGAGGAAAAAAAGCCTTCGCTAATCCTGTTCATCGACGGGACGTCTCGCATCCTCGCAAGTGTCGGAGCGCAAACGAGTCGTCCTTTCCCAATTGGCACGAATCGGTCGCAGGCCTTCCGAATGCAACGCATCGGTCGCCTTTGTGTGACGTTGCGCCCGCCAAGTGTTGTTGTGTAGGCTTCAGCTTCACCGTTCAAAAATGCCAACAATCATCGGAGTCATGGGGAAGAATGATTTTGCACTCAAGTTTAATCCAGATTATCGACCGAATTGATGGACGAATCAATTCTATCGGTGAGCGCGGGAAGAAGATCCGACACGGGATTCAAATCCCTGGCCCTCCTCGCCGTCTGCAGGAAACTCCCGTTGCGGTTCCACACCCGAAAAGGCCCGTCGGCAAGGAAAGCGGCACCTCGGCGATACGTTTACCGACTGGGCGATGACTACGGGGAGCGCTCCGCCGCAGGGTTCGCTCCCCGTGGCGCCAATCAACATTTTGTACTCCAAACGGGGCCGAGGTTCGGGCGACGTTGAACGCGAGCGGACGGGACCCGTCGAAGAGCGGTCGGCGGACGCTTCCAAATGCGTCGCGTCGGGTTGCCGTCCGCGTAGAGAGGAAAAGCGAGGGCTGGCTTTCCTTCATCTGGGAGCGTCGTCTTTGGCCCGCGCCTCCGCCTGCAGGAACGACACGGCACAGTCACCGAAAGCGATAGCGGCTCGGTGCCCGGCGGCGGCGAGCGACCCGAACGAACCCGCTCGCCCGCGACGTCGTCGTCGACGTCCGGGTCCGCCTGATCGGGGTCGTCGGCGGTCAGCAGGTCCATGGGCGCCTCGGCGATGGCCCGAATGGTGTGGTCCTCCAGGGCCAGCGCCGTGTCGAACTGCAGGGGGGACGGCGGGCCCTGCGTCCCGTCGCCTTCCACGTCCAGGTCCTGCGGAAAGAGGCCGAAGAAGCCGTTAAATGCTGGCGAGCGGAGAGAGCCCCCTCCCCCGGGACCCCCCCTCCTTCCACACACATCGCTGAACTCCAGGGGGAGGCTCTCGGTGGGCCGGAGCTCGGCGGCGCTCAGGTACAGCTCTCTGGCGCCGGGGGTGGGATGCTCCTGCTGGGGGGGCTCCCGCTCCGGCCGGTACATGGGAGGCGGCAGGGGGAGGTGAAGCGGGCAGCGGGGGTCGTCCGACTGGCCCATGTGCACCGGGCGCTCGCACGGGACGTCCTTGGTGCCCGGGCAGCTCTTGAACAGGACCTGGTTGCCGTCCTGGAAGATATCTGAGGGGGGCGCCGTCAAGGAAAAAAAGGGGGGGGCAAACCACAAGAGAGGAAACGAAGCGGCCAAGTCGCGACTCCACAAATGTGAGGACACACGCGGGCCACTCAAGTCCGCCGCTCCGCCCAAGAAAAAAGAACCCCAAGTGGCTCATCTTTGGCCAGGATACGGGCGAGGCAGTGCCGGGTGAGGGGGAGGCAGGGATTGGGGCAGCGATTGCCATCCATGGAGGAAACGCACTTCTCCTGCGCCGCTCGCGAGTGGGCCTACAAAAGGAGGAACAGCGTCAGGCGGTCGTCCCGCTTTCTTTTTCAACTCTCACTTCACAACGGCACAACCGAGACGTTCCAAAAGCCAGGTTTGACTGTACCAATGTTCAACTGCTGTAAGAGGTGGAAATGTTCTTTTTTTTAAGGCTTTCTTTTGGCAGGTTCCACGCTTATCTTGCGAGAGAACTCCATTTTTTGAAGGCCTTAAAAAAAAAAAAAGGCTTCAAAAAACAAACAAACAAAAAAAGGGGGGCGAGAAGACGGGAAAGACCACTGCGTTGAAAATGGCAAAATGGCCGCCAGTCAAAAAAGTCTTTGCCGATGCCGAACGCGCATATCAATTGTCCGCAGCGGAAATGAATAAAAGTCGTCCGAATCCGAATCCATCCGGATGCGAGAAGGCGCGCTACAGACGTGGATTTTTGAATGTGGGAAGTGGGGGGAGATTCGGCGAGCACCTGGGGAGCCCCCTCGGTCAGCGTCTGTCTGCGCTCTCTCAGCTGGCGGTGGAGCAGCGCCTCGGCGCCGTAGCGCCGGCGGTAGCGCCGGAGAGCTTTCAGCTTTTTCAGGTTCTCCCTCTCCTTCGCGGACAGGCCTTCGGGTCCGGTCAGCAAACTGCTCCCTGTTGTCCAAAACCAAAACGCTGACATCTGGCGGAGGATGGGGGGGGGGGGGGGGGGGGGGGGCGCCATTGGCCGCGACTCGATATTTACCGATGGTTTCATGCTCGATTTTGCGGTTGTGCAGGTATCGGCGCTTCTTTTCCTTGAGCAGATGCTGGAGGCGTTTGAATTGGTCAATGTAGAGCGACTGCAGCCGGATGAGTTTCTCTCGCGTGAAGAGCGCCACCTCCTCGGCCGTGTACACGCCAGCGTGTCTGCAGGGGGGGGGGGGAGACACGTCGCCATCGGCAGCCCGAGATTGGAATACTGGTCAAAAGCAAAACACCCCGCCCGACATCGTCTTCCCGAGCTACAGCAAGCCGGTAAAACTTCCAAGATGATGCGCAAAAAAGATCCGGATGGCTATTGACGGAAGTTAACGTACACTACGGCAAGAGGGGGCCAAACTGAAGAGAGGGTCTTTTAGCCTACGTCAGTCAATCAAGAAATACATCCATCAAGATGATGGGAGCGCCTCCATTTTATGGAGTCGAGGAAAAACAAAATGGCAAACGGCAACGTTTTTATTAAAAATCGTCACTGGACACACAGGAGCACGCTTGCATTCCTGGTGACCCCAAATTTCAAGGTCACGATTTGGGTCATTTTGGGGCCCGACTTTTGGCTCTTGCCATTCGGGCTCGGTCCCTTCTGTAAAGGTCATCGGACTCCACGCCATCAGGCTACGTCACCGATTTTAGCAGCGTCAACATGAAAAAATGTGCGCGGGTGAGCAGCAAGCGAAAACGAATGGCGCCAAATGGCGAAAGGCCTTTGGGGGTTGACATCGGGGACTAAAAAGCTCGCCAACGTTGGCTTCCGAGGCCACGAGCAGCCGTCTTACTTGAGCGGATCCTCGTGGTCGCTGTCGATGCTGTCGCCCTCACTTTCGGGGTCTCCTCTCCAGGTCTGATCCAGTACCAGCGGACTCTGTTCTTCTTCACTCATTGGACTGTCCTCATCTGGATGCAACGGGAGGACACGCATGACAACAGGGGCCCCAAACTGAAATGTCAAAAACCGCTTCTGCGCTCCAAGCCCAGCCGTGTGGTCTTCCCGCCACATTCCAAAACACGGAAGACCTGAAATGCGCCCTCATTCGAACGGCAGGCGGCGCAGCGGTCGATTGGCTAGCGCGTCCGCCCTCACAGCGCAGAGGCGCAGGGTTTAAAATTCGGGGTGCCGCCTTCCTGCTCGGAGCTCTCGAGCCCGTGTGGCTTTTCTCCGGATGCCGCGCTTTCCTCCCGCATCCCCAAAACACGCATGCTCGCTTGATTCATCAATTCGGACAAACCGTCGCGATTTCTTTGATTCGGCGCCGACGCACGTGACGTTTGGAAGGGCCGACAAAGGGAGCGCCGAAGGGTCCGTTTGAAAGGTAGACATCGTGTGGTGAAATTGGGCCGATTTCTCCAAATAGCATCGCTTGGACGGCGCCGTTTTACCAGCCGAGACCAACGGACAGACCAAATGTGAGCCCCCCCTCCCCTCCCCCCTCCTCATCTCGTGGAAGACTGGCGGCGGCGACGAGCCTTTACCGAGAAGGCGAGCGGCTTCCGAGCGACCGCCGTCGAGGCCGCGCGTCTCGGCGCGGCCGTATCCACTCAGCTGGGACAAGAGCGCCTCTGGCGACGGGCCGGACGACGCCTTCCTCATCTGCGCGCGGAGGGCCGCGGCGTTCCGGCGGGCGTGCTCGGCGCAGAACGTCACGCTTCCAAAACAAAAAGAGAGACAGAAAGCCAAAGACGTGGCAGACGACAGAGTCAGTCGCGGCGCCTGCAAACGTCCAATCATTTGTGTTCAATGGAACAGGCGCGGATTTCAGAAAAGGACACTCGAGTGGCTGGTGGACGCCAAGACACCGAATCTTTTTCACAGACCATGTTTTCGACGTCAGGCAATACAATCGGTGACTTCTTCTCCGCTTGGATAAAAGAAGCTTTTCCCGCGCCGCTTACCCGTCTTTCCTCTCGACCTTGGGCGCGGCATTGGGGCAGCGTTTGCCGTTCTTAGCGGAGACGTAATTGCACTGCTTGTAGGGGGCGCTTTTGTCCTCCAGAACGTGCTTGATGCAGAAATCCACGCCGTCCAGCCGGGGCTGCGGGCACAGACGCTGGGCGAAGGCGCAGGTCTGAGCCTCCTGCGGACGCGCCGGCTGCGGCGTCGCTCGGTTGCGACTGCTGGGCAAGACGTGGATTCGGATCCTGTTCATGGCGACCCTGCCAACAGGTTCACAACAACGTGAGTCTTAGGCTGGCCGACATCAAATGTCGCTTCGTTCGTTAAAAACACTCACTTCGTCAACAGCGTGGCCCAATGGCGAGTTACGTTTGTGTCCGCTTTCCTTTGTTTGTGTTGTATGGTTTCTTACGTTTAGAATCATGATGACGATAATACTTAGTGTGAAATCATGGTTGATTGATTTAGTTTAGACATCATTTAATGATGTACATATTTACATTGTGATGCATAAAGAGATATTTATTCTCGGTCGGCTTTCGTGGATGACTCCTGAAAATATGTCCTGTGGAGAGACGGAATTCTGAAGGTTTGGACCATTTTAACGTGACGTTTGGACGGACGCGGGTGACGTAGGACGGCGGACAGGACACTACGCCAACAAAAGGTCGGAAGGCGTGGAGGACTCGTTCGTAAAATTTTTATACAGTAGTAAACAAAACAGGAGCAGTCATGGAAAGGAAAGTTGCTGTGTTTTGCTCGGTGGGTTCTTCCCGAACGCCCAACCGAGCACGCCGCATTTCAGCCCGGCCTCTACCCCTTGATGCGGCTATCAATACTTTCATAAAAAAAGTTACAAGTATCATATATATTATATATAAATGATATTCCTTGGGTACAGCGCTTTTTACACCGCTTTCCGATTTGCTGTATGTGGCACATTTGTCAATAAAGTTTTATATAAATATATATTTTGACGTTTTTAAAGTTCTATATACATATATATATTCACGTTTTTAAAGTTTATATAAATATATATTTTTACCTTTTTAAAGTTTATATATGTATATATTTTTTTTTCCTTTTCAAGTGCGTCACTCTCTGATGGCAGCGCCATCTTTGCTAGTCGTAGCTAAGCTAACGCTCGTTATCTTCAGGTTGCGGCCAACACTTTGCGCCTTTCTGTGCCCACGAAGCACGGCAACGTCTCACAGAGGGCGATAAGGATCCCCGTGACAATAGAACGGGTTTATCTGTCCGTTTGGAGCGAATAACTAACTGCGTCACGTACCTCTCCGCTAAAGATCCGCAGTCACCGAGCTGCTGAAGCACAATGAAGCGCCGCACGTTTACTCCAACGGCCAAGAATTTAACTTAAGCCCGCCCCCCGGGAGCGCTGATTGGTTCAAGTGCCTTCACTTCAATTGTGCTCACTTGTCTAAAAGGCTGCCAATTAAACGTGGCAGACGGTTTATTGTCTTATAAAACCGCTGTTGTAATGAAATCACGAAACGTATCTTAAAATATTCCCTTAAAGTGTGTATTGACTTTAATATGGAAAAAAAAAATACATTAGAGAGAGAGAGATGTAAACGCAAGTGTTCACATACAACAGGTTACCTGGAAGAACTTCCGCTAACATGTCATTGACGACCAGTCCTGGGTACATTACAAAACTCTAAAATGTGGGAAAAAGCTCTGGTAAATAATGTGATTTGCATTGCTGTGTTGCATGGCAGTTGCAAGGTTAAATGTTTTCTTGTTTTTTAACACCCCCCCCCCCCAAAACAAAGTTAGATTCGCACTTGCATTGCAGAAAACCCGCAGTGCAACTTTTCAGTGCATTTACTCTCTACAGATATAAACATGATTAAAACACCTTTTTGTTTGTTTTGCGTTCAAAACCATGAAGCTGATGCACAATTAAAAATATATATAAAAGAGGTCATTTGTTGCACAGCTGAACACCACAGCCGGCGTTGAAACACAACAAGATTGAATCCATCCTCGTATGGCGGCACACCGACGGATGATTAACCAATCCTTCCTCTTTGTCCTCGCATGCAAAGAAGATCGTTCTTGGCAGAACCAGACCTTGGAGCCGAACAGGTTAGTTCAGCGTACAAGACGTCAACTTGAATATGATTACATCAGACCAGCATGAGCTCACAGGCAGAAACTGGATTTCCACTGGGGGGGGGGGAGAGAGGACCAAAAAAAATCAAAATAAAAAACCCTCCTCCAAGAGGAAGGCCTACACCAAAGACAGCCAACAGCAATCAATCACTTGTTCTGGTCCCCCTCATCCTAAATCTAAACGTGATGAGAGAAATTCCAAGGTTAAACCATTCCAAATCTTTTCCAACCCTGCGCCAATATCGGCACAATGCGTTCGATAATTCGGAGAATTTTTGACCCACAAAACATATCTGCTCTCCGTGTCTGTCCAGAAGTATGCTGAACTTCATTTCACAACCATTTAAAACAATGACTGCAATACTCGAAACAATATTTTAAAAAAGCTGATAATTTACATCTTGATTTTTGATTTTTTTTTTTTTTTTTTTTAAACAAAGTGTAAAAATATGTCATGTTTTATACATTTTACAATCTTTGCACACATTTACCAAATTTGGCAAATCAACACCGTGGCTGTCTTTTTGGGTCACGGCTGCTTTGGAGACTTGACTCAGTCACGTCGACACAGTATGTGTTGTTGATTATTAGGAGGGGGGGGGGATTAAAAAAAAAAAAAGTGTCTATAAATGTATCCTTTGAAGAAAGGGGTGTTGGGGAGGGGGGCAAAAAAACAGGATCAAACAACAACCTGTGCGTGGTGATCGAATCGAATGTCCTTAATCTCCTCAAACTCCGGATTGGGGGGGGATGAACAATCGCAGCCAAAGCACACCCTCCTGGAAGCTTTTCAAGCCTTTTTCAGCAAAATGTCAGTCAAACTAAAAAAGGGGATCAAAGTCGTCCGCCACACACGAACGATCATTGCGAAAACCTTCAAACCAAGCGATAGCAGACAGCAAGTCATTTAGGCAAGGGCGGAAGCGGGGGCGGAGGGTCTGAAGGCAGGGGCGGGGGTCTAGCGTTGCTCCCCCGGGTCCCGCCCGAGTACTTGTAGTCCCCGAATTGGGACCTGTAGTCAAAGACGGAGGGCTGCGAGGGCTGCACCCCCTGGGCGCTGAGGAGGGAGTTCAACATTTCAAAAGTGTCCTGGTACTCGTCAGACTGGGCGGCGCCCGCCGCGCCGTGCCCGTTGGTGTCCGTCCTGTCGCCTTTGGGGTGCGGGTAGGTCCCCGGGGGGTGGGCGGGGAGGCCCAACGCCGGCAAGAGGTCGCAGGAGGACGAGAGGGGTGGCAGGTGGTAGGGATTGCGAGAAGCCTTGCTGACTTTGGCGGCGGGATGGGATCCCGCCGACGGGTCCTGGGGATGCGTCCTCTTGCGCGAGGACGAGGACGAGCCGGTTCGGGACGAGTCGCTGGGGACTTTTTTGACACTTCCTACCGCGCCGCCGGAAGCGGACGAGTGCTTGTGCGAAGAGGAGAGGGAGGTGCTGCTGGAGGAAGGGTGGTGGTGGTGGTGGTGGTGGTGATGGGAGTGGTGGTGGTTGGAGCGCTCCCCCCTGTGCTTGTCCCTGCTCTTGCCCTCCTCGGCGGAGCTCCCCTTTTGCTTGTCGGGCACGCGAATGCGCACCTTGATGTCCTGCTCCGGCCCCCGGGCGCCGCCTCCCCCGCTCAGGGGGAACTTCATTTTCAAAGAGCTCCGATCGTGTCTCTCCTTCTCCAGGGGGATTTTCAGAATAATGGGCGACGGGTTGGACGGGTCTGAGGAAGACGAGCCCGAGCTGCTGCTGCTGCTGCTGCTGCTGCTGCTGCTGCTGCTTGTCCTTCCTTTGCTGCTGACCAATGAGAACCTGGGCAGCGTTGGCATAGTCCCGCTTCACGCTGGCCTCCATGTTCTCCAACTTCCTCTTCTGCGCGGCCAGCACGTCGGCGTTCTTGGCGCGGTACTCGCTTAATGACACCTTGGCGGGGGCGTGGATCTCGTGCTGCTCGGGGCCCCCCTGAGCTTTTCCGCTCCAGGTGGGCGCGCTGCCCGGCGTCCCCCCCCTCTCCTTGTCTGCCGCTGAGGGCGGCGCCGAGAGGCTCATCAGACCCGCCACGGTGCTCTCGGACGAGGCCATGGAGATCATGCTCAACATGGCGTCCCTCTGGTCTCCCTCCTCCTGGACCTTGGGCTTGGCCTTTGGCGTCTGACCTCCTGCCTGAGAAGAAATAACAGACGGGCTGCTAAGCGAGGTTGCGCATGAAGAAAACGGCATTTGGGCATTTTCCTGGCGAGATCAAGCAGATTTCACACTTCTCGCGGACTCCAATTTTTTTTTTTTAATGTTTGAAAAAATCCGCGATGCACCGAGGCCGCGATAAGCGAACCGCGAAATAGCGAGGGATCACTGTACAGTGAAAAATAACGACACAAGTCATGTTTTCTGAAAGCGTACAGCTTGAAGACGCCAAGTATGAGACTTCTTTCGTATGATCCGACTAAACGGGGCCAGTTGCGGCAGCCAACAGGGTGCGATTCGGGACCCCCCCGATGTCATCCCTTTGTAAGGCTCGGGCCCGGCCAGCAAGATCGCTCATCACACTGGAAACACAATTTTATGTACCTTCCAGTTGCGAATCCGTTTCAATCGGCTGGGCGTTTTCTCCAGAATCTGCAGGAACTCGTGTGTGAGCTCTGATTGAAGTCATTGAAGAAACGGGAAAAACAATGTCAGCTGGGGGAGAATGACGATTCAAACATCAGAATCCAGTGTTCCCTTCGCGTCTACATTTTGACAGCAAATGCCGGTGGCGAGATTCATGCCGCCGCCCGACCCTTCGGTCACCCCACGGCTACGCGAGGCGGGGTCACGTTGAGGGCGAGTGAAGCCGTTTGGAAGGCCACGCCAACTTGGAGAGCCCCCCCGAGATTTTGGCCCGACAAGCGCTTTGCTGGCTCTGTTCAACTTGCCCGACCGACTAACAGACCAAAGGGTCACGTTGAAATGTTGCGGAATAATCCGAATTTTTAAAGGTGAAGGAACCTTGTGCCAGTCTCCAAGGAGCTTTGGCGCACATACCATCCAGTAGCTTGAGGGTGACGGTGGGGTCGACATATTCCCACCAGTGTTTGCCATCCGTAGACACGGGAATCTCCCAGTTGGACCACTTGCAGGCCAGATGGATGCACACGCAAGCCACGACGGGCGGACTGTATTGCAGGCAGAAGGTGGTCAGGTGGAGGCTGCGCGGCAGCGTAGGTCCCGGGAGAGCAAGAAAAGGGCAACGGGACAAGGGAAAGAAAACGCAAGTTCAGTGTATCGACCTGAATGCAATTGGATTTGCAAGAACCCGCAGCGCACGCGCACACACACGCGATCAAAGCCTCTACCTGTTGGTGGCCATGAAGTAAGACGTTTGCGCCAGATCCTTACTTGCTGAAACAACAACAGAACAGAGAAGCGCACTTTAAATTAGAGTCAGTTCAACGCATGCCACTCGCCTCTAAACACACACAACTACAAAATGAGTCCCTCACCTCGGACCAGCTGCGTGCACTTGACAACATGCGTGTGCGGATGGTCGATGGTGATTTCAAACGCTGCAAGAGCAGGGGACAAAACAAAAAACAAAAAAAAGGATGAGTCCGACGCCATTCACAATAAAAGGCGCGCTCCAAATCGACTGCGTTCACCCAAACAAGAGTTCAGTGTCATTTGCACGGGGGCCTTCCGATAACAGCGTCCGCAATGAAAAGGTTTGGCGAGCTGGCCAATGGCAGCATTCAGAACGTCCCCACAAAGCGGGTTGAGTGAACGCTGGCGCGTTTGGCTGCCGCTGCTCAACCCGTATTGTGTTTTATTGTTTTTGTTCCTGATTGTAAAGTGTCCTTGGGTGTCTTGAAAGGCGCTTAGAAATAAAATGTATTATTATTATTATTATAACAACGGGATGTCCGACTAGCTTTGAGGCCATCAAATCTGACTGATGGCATTTTCCATCGGACTGAATACACGGTAAGGGGAAGGATGTGGCGGGGGGGTTGCAAGGATTTGGCTATTGCAGTGGCTTGGTGAAGCACAAACGTGACTTTGCGGCGTTGCCAACTGCGTGTGGCGTCTCTGTTGGACAAAAGTCAAAACAGGTTACGACTTCTTGAGAATGACAGTGAGGGGGAGGGGATCAAAAACAAAACAAAAACAGAATTCAAGGGAGCCAGGCTTTCCTTCCCAACTTACCCAAGGTCTGGAGTATTATGCTCTCAAGAATGACCAGGTCTTGGGCTTGTTGCAGGTAAGCCTGAGGTTGAGAGCACAGGCACATTACTCACTGCGAGGCCGCTATCCGTCGGCGCACAAGATCAGCCGGTCATGCAGTTTGTGAAATGATCTCGACGGCTTCCGGGGGGCGATCCTGGGAAGCGGACCTTTTCTGCCATCCATCTTTTCAAAATGCCGGGTGACCGACCGCACGTGCCACTTTCGGAACCAAATAGCCAAAGGCGACGGCAAACCTTTGCGCGGGTTGATTTGACGCGGACCGGAAGACACGACTGTGCCCATTTGGGTAAAAGGAGTGCGCCGGACCCCCCAAAAGGGAGACTTTTGATGAGCTCACACTTACATCGCTGCGTACGTCCGGCGAGGGCTCCTGCGGGTTGAGACAGGCGTGGGCCACCTTGATAACGTGTTCCAGCTTTCGGGGCTGCTCCTCCACCTTGGCGGCCAGGAAAAGAGCCGCTGGAGAAATGACCTGAGAGACGAGGGGTGCGGGGGTGGTCAACAAGTGCGAGATGAAAACATGTCGTGAAGCACACAAGTAGCATCGTACTCACGTTTCGGTGGAATCTGGTGAATGACTGGACCATGTAGAAGCGATGCATGTACACGATGGCTGTATTAATGGTGAGCTGGGACCTAACGTATTCTCGTTAAGTAGCGTCAACATTTGAATGGCATCAAACTGATCGAATGGAACGTGGTCACGTCGGCCCTGTGACATCACCGAGACGCCGCACAAGGCACAATCCACAATAAATCTCAAGACGTCAAACCCCTCGTGTCCGTGTTACATTAATCGCTTACAAGGTATGTGAGCGGTTAATGGAGCGTTTGCTCGTTTGTGTCTTTCTTGACTTGCTTCAGTGCCAAGCAAGCACGCCGGGAACCGGGAACCGCAAACGCCGCTCGAGTTTTGTGTCAACCTGTGGCCTTGATTTTCGAAAATGACTTGGAAGTTCATGATGATGATGATGCAGTGTATGCTTCTGTGTATCGGCAAGCTTACCGAGGATAGCAACCATTAGAAATGAGGCTAAAGATGAAGTTACGCCAGAGTTAAACTCCGGTCCAAAACAAAAGGTCCCACCTCAAATGTGGACCGCAACGGAACGACGTCTTCGCATTGAGATGTTTTCGAGTCGGAAGTGCCGGAGAAACGATTCGTCTTTCATTGGAATCGTTTTTAAGTGATCTGACGGATAGCGCTGGTCTCGTCCAAATCAACTACGCTGGGAAATGGAACGCGCATAGCGGTCTGCCGCAAAGCAAGGCGAATTGTCCCTCCCTCGATTTGGCTCGTGAAAACCATTCCGGGTTATTTCAAGTGCACCAAACAAGGCGCTGGAAGCAAAGTCTTCTTTAGGTCGGAGGGGAAGTCGGCAAAATCCTTATAAAAAAAAAAAAAAAATTAAAAAGGAAACACAGCGCGAGCTAAAGCTAAAGAGAACGCGCTCGCGTCAAGGCCCGAGGCCTTCGCGGCTCGGCTGCAGCCAAATCCAAACCTCTGGCGTGTTCGCTCGCACGACAGCGACAAAAAAAAAAAACGCGGCGAAACAACACTCCGGCGGGAGCGAGCTACGAAAACAAATGAACACGAGAAGAAGGAAGATGGGAAGGAAAGCGGGAGGGAAGACTCCCGAGTCGAACGGGACCGAGAAGCGCCGCCGCTAGCCCGGCTAGCCGTTAACGAGCTCGAGCGGCTAACGCGGCCAAAAAGATACACATTGAGCCGCTGCCCCATGTCCTGCAGCAGGTTGGCCGCCTGTTGCCTGTACGACAGCTCCTTGTCCGGGTCGAGCCCGGCTCGCCGAGATGGGTTGTTGTCGATCTCTTGCCGGCTGTAGTACCATTTGTTATTACAGCTAGCGGGGACACAACGAAGCGAATCCGCCATCACTGACGAGGGGGGACACTAGTTTAAAAATTGCTGCGCGTCAACGGAAGTGCGTCATGTGTGTGTGTGTGTTGGGGGGGGGGGGGGGTCGCGGAGGTGCGCTTTCCTCGAGGTCGCCAGCAGGTGCCAAGAAAAATCAAGGTAGAACCCCCCCCCCACACACCTTATTCATACAGTGGACCCCGCATACCTATTCAGGAATTCCCCCCCCCCCCAATCTTTTTGTAATAGTGTGTGTGTGTATATCTATCTATCTATCTAGATATTTAGATGTTTTTTTGCAGGAGATGAAGCACTTTTCGTAAAAAAAAAAAAAACGCTTAATGGCAGTATTTCCCAGCTGATTCCAGAATTTTGGGGGTTAATTATTTTCTTCCCTCAATGTAATTAAAACGGACGTCAATTAATGGCAGATATTTGCTCTTCGCGGGCCAGGCGTCTCCTATACTGTATCCAGTCGAGGGGTACCCCGAGGCACATTCGCAACTGAAATCATCTCTCCCCGCTGGATGGAATGGAAATGCCACTCAGCCTGCTACACACCGAAACGAAGCGCCAAGCACGAAAAAAAAAAGCCAACCTACACCGATCGCTCCGCAGATAGCTCGCCATCATCGCGTCACTTTCAGGCTCGAGTTTTTTTCCCCACTCCTTTTGGAACACTGGTAAAAGGTCATTTACTTCAATAATAATAATAATAATATGACATGACACATAATTAACTTAATATGACAAGATTTTCATTTTGATTCACTAGGCAAAAGGTGGCTGCGGATGACCAGTTGCGTTGCGTTGGCCTCACAGCGCAGAGGTGCGAGTTCGATTCCGGCTTTGGCCTCCCCGTGCCCGCGTGGGTTTTTCTCCAGGTACTCCGGTTTCCTCCCACATTCCCAAAAACATGCGTGGCAGGTTAATGGAACACTCCAAATTGTCCCGCAGTGCCAGTGCGGTTGGTTGTTGGTCTATGTGTGCCTTGCGGGTGGCTGGTTGGCAACCGGTTCAGAGTGCCCCCCCCCCCCCCCTGCCCAAAGACAGCGGTGATAGGCTGCAGCATGGCCCTTCTGAGAAAAAGCTGGTCAGAAAATGGATGGATGGATGTGCTCTGGTGACAGTTTGGTGCCCACGACACACAAGCGATTGGAAGCATTCGGAATCCGAAAGACCAGCGCTGAGATGATCGCGATACGTTGTTGATCACTTGGGCCAAAATACTGCCTGCAAACATAGAGAGGATCTAACGAAAGGAAGCCAGTCTCAGAAAGATGAAAACTTGATCTTTTTATCAAATGAACAGACAAGTGAAGCGGTGAACCGAGCGGTTACAGGAGTCAAATGTACAAATTCAATACAAATAAAACATGACAGCGTTTCATCCTAACGAGTCATTCTCTGAAAACAGTTGCTCGCCCCCCATTGGGATTTGCTTCGTGAATAAAATGAATCCTCATTTGCTTCATTTCCACAGGTGGTCTGAATCAATGACGCACTTTCAAGTTTCCAGGCCAAATGTTCCAATTTCCCCCTGATGTTCACTATCATGAGAAGATGAAGTTTTTGTTTCAATTTTTTTTTGGGAGGGGGGGGAAGGGGGCTTGCCACAATGAACAGACATTTCTGGGTGGCATATTAAAAAAAGAAGTCAACTCTCAAAATGCCTGAAAAGTGTCAATCTGGACTGCCCTTTCCTTATTATCAAGCCGCTGTAGGGGGTGGGGGGGGGGGTCCAAGATGTTTTGAAGCACTACGATGCCCATTTTTGGGAGCTTTTTGTCCCAAACTGCCGATAGATAGACACTGGCGCTTGGGGGCGCGTTTGAGATTGCGCTCTTTCAAGAAGATTTGACAATATCAAAAAACAGGCAACAAAATAGCAAAGACAAACTTAAGTCATCAGTCATGGCCACTCAATATGTTGGATATTTGTCAAGTGTGAACAGGGGGGGGGGGGGGGAAAGTTGGGAAAAAAAGGCAGAGAAAATGATTTCAATGTATGCAGGCAAACAACAAACAAATCTCCTTCTGGGTTCCAAAAGCTCTCCAAACATTTCTTTTTCCATTTGATTACCAAGGTAGCAGTTGAAGACCTTTGCCATCACTTCGCAACATGGGGATTGAAAATGTAAAAAAACAAACAAAAACAACAAAAAACACCCACTATGCTATTCCAAATCGAGCAGCACGCTTCAGTTTCTTTGCCTGTGAAGAAGGGGGGGGGAAAAAAAGTGGCGTAAATACACAAGATGAAGAGAATCAGCGGGCGGGTGGACGAGAGCCACGACTCGACTCTTTGCTGTGCACTTGTCACAAATTCCCCCAAATCGCCCATCGGCCCATTTTGGAGACGGCAACAAAGTTCTGGTCGGGTCGCAATGAGCGAGCCGTTATATGCTCGATGATGGCGCTTTCCCCGACCGCGCCCATGAAGACGACCGCACATCAGCAAAGACCTTTGAGCCCATCCCGGAGGAGCAAGTTTTTATCGGATTGAGGGAGGGCTCAACTTCAGAAGCTTCAATTCTGCCCAGTCCTTAAGCTACAAACATTTTGGGTGTTTTCTTTTTTTTTTTTTTTAATTAAAACCTTCTTGTTGTTTCTTTTAAGTGCCACAATGTCAAAAGGGGATCTGAAATCAAGTGTTTGAGGCTCATCATTGGCGCTCTATTTACAGTTTCAACCATGCGGGGGAATAAAACAACGGGAAGCTACCTCGACGTCCGCTGAGCCGGCCGCTCCGCCGCCCGTGAGGATGCCGAACCTTTCCTTCCTCTTCATCAGCTTCTCGTCCGCTTCCAGCTGCCGCCAACCACGGAAAGACAACAAGTAGCCTTCAAGACTCAATCTCCAAATACACTCCAAGCTTCCGTTAGGAGCCGAATTCCTTTTCCGGAAGCGCCCCCCCCGACTTGATTTGCTCATCTATTTTGCCAGTAGCGCGCCTTCCGAGGCGGGTCGGCCCACCTTTTGCGAAAGCGACGAGACGTTCATGCCAAATCTCTCCGCCCTCTTCTTCAGCTGGTCCACGTTGACCTGTGACAGATGGCAAAAAGGATTCCCGCGTCAGTAGAAGGGTGCCGACGCATGCGTTTGGGGACGGGGGGGGGGTGAAGCGCAGCGACTCTTACCGGCACGTTTTTAGCCAAGGCGGCGCCTGTGCGGGAGAAGGAAAGGAGAGATGTTGCGCGGCACTTGGACATGACGGACGGTGACGTGGCGCCCGAGAGTCATCATACGCACCTGTGGAGGCATCTGAAGCGCTGATCGCTAGACCAAACCTAGAAATGCAAACAACAGGAAAGACCCTGTTAGGTCAGGACAAAAACTAAACTTGACACCATTAACATTTGGATTGTGCGGTACAAAAAAAATTAAAATAAACAGATGCTGACGCAGCTATGAGGCACACTTGAACGTTGCGTGGTGAGCTTCTTGGATGGAAATGTTCAAGTGGACCGGCCGCAATTGGCATGTAAATGGCAATTCTGCTTCCTGTTTGCCACCTCGACCCAAGTGCGACTTAAGGGGTCCCGTCTCAGTTGGGTTGTTGGCCAATTGAGTGGATGGCCGAAAGCGGCGAGTGGCCCCGGGTCTCCTCACCTGGCAGCACGCCGGGCCTTCTTGTCTTCGGCCGACGGGGGCAGATTGAAACGCTCGGCGCGTTTCTGGAGCTGCTGCTCAACAAAAAAAAAAAAAAACGGCGTTTGCTGGTTAAATGGGAGGCGGTGCAACAAACGGAAAGACAAAAGAGTCGCGCTGGGCCGCACGTACTTCACCGCCGGTCGCTGGAGGACAGATCTTCACTATCTTCTTCTCGGCGGACCTGAAAACACAACGGCATCCGATTTTAGCATTCACTCCTTTGTTCGATTATTGGAGGGGGGGGGGGGGGGTCCTTGACCGTTACGACGATGCAAACTAGTTAAAAAAAAACAACAACAACCACGAAACTCACAGCTCGGCCACAGGTGATTGCGATTCTTTGACGTCTTTGCCATTGTCCACAATCTCGCTTTTGGGGAAGTCCTGCAATGCAAACACAAAGGGGTCTCGTGATTTTGACACCAGCGAGCGCACAATCAATAGTGGCATTTTGCCGACTGACTACATTACCGCGGTATCGTCCGCCAGCACTTCGTCCACGTCCACGTCTTCATCTGTGGCTTGCGTGAAAAAGACATTCAAGACATAAGACACACCATGTCAATCAGACGCAATCGCCTCCAGAAACTGTGGCCAAAAGAATCCCTTCAAATGGGAGTCAAAAGGGAAGAACTTGCTTCTTTCCCCAAATATCTCCTCATGCCTTTGCTTTGATAGGCGAGTTGTGGGGAACCTCTTCTAACGATGACGCAGGTTTCAGTTAAAAATTCGCTCGTATGGGCCAAAATTCCAAAGAGTCGACGCATCAGGATTGCCGCGAAACTGCCCTCAAAACCGGACTTTTAAAAGCAGACGTGAGATGAGAGGTGGTTGAAGTGCTCATTCCATGTTCATGAGCCAACTGCGCTCGGAGCGCGGCCACTTGTGGCTATTTGAAGGAGACGTGCACAATTCAACCGTTTGCTCCTCCTAAAACCCTTCCACATGCGTTCGCTCAAAATGCAGTCACGCTATTTCTAAAATTCCAAATTGGAAAAGCTTCAATTTTCGCCGTCTGACCCCTTTACACAGAAAAGAAACGACCCCCACCCCCCGCCGCAACTTTGAGCCCGACTCCGGCGCGCTGCCTCTCAAGGCTCTCACCGTGCTCGTCCAGGTAGGCCTGCAGGCGTGCAACCAGGTCGCCTTTGTTGCCTTTGGTCTCCAGACCTCGCGCGTCGCACTCTTGCCTCAGCTCAGCAAGCTGAAAGGCAACAGAGAAACATTCACAAATGCTTGCAATGATGTGTTTTGAGGAGCACCCGTTGGCCGGGTTCATTAGACATCGCGAGCTCGTTCGCCCCTCAACACACGATCTCTTGTGTTTGTGGCTCCATCGTCGGTCTGTCGGCTCCTTTTCCGCATCGGTCCGTTCAGCGGGTGCGGAGCTGAATCCCGAAGCTCCACGAGCATGTGCCCGATATCTGTATTGTAGCTTGAACCTTCTCGGCAGATCTTGCCTCGGGCTTCAGTCGGGAATTTGGCACTACCTTCAAAGTTCGTTGAAACGTCGATGTGTCCCTCGGGTGTTTTTGCAAAATGACTAAACATAAATGCGTGCTTCTCAATCACGCCTTCCGTCCACGAGAGCAAACCAGGTGTGTCCGCTTCATCTTTTGATCTTAGCAGGAAATCTCACGAAATTCTTTAAAACAGATTGTACGACTTGAGCATTTTGTTTTCACCAGATCCCTTCAAATGTTAATTGAACAACAGTTGTCATGGCAAGATTAAAAAATATCCGACCAATGAAACACGTGGGCGTCATTATTAGATATAGAGATAGAGAGATAGATAGACACACGCACACACACAAACATAAAGCGTGATTCATCATAAGAGGTGAGATTTGTTTTTCGGTGCTCAACTTAACTTCGACGTGAGCCGGCAAAGATTCGCTTTTCTACCCCCATTTGACCTCGACCCACCGGCACTTAGTGCTCCCACTTGCGTTGTTTTTCCAGTCCGCAAAGTGTGACCTTCCGAGTACTATTTTGAAACATAATTGGCGTGTTTCGAGCTTGGGCGGAGAACGCACGGACAACGTTGAGCACACGCTTAGCTTTAGCATTAGCATGGGCAGCCGGTCTCCACACATGACACCGACGCGACCACTTTGGCTTTCTCGCCGCCCGAACGGAGAACGTGAGTGATCGACCAACTCCCCGTTCGCCAACCAATGGTCAAAGTTAGCCATCTGCACTTCGACATTCGATATTAAACGGCACGACCAACCTTGAGTTTGTGCAGCTCGATCACTTCAGCCATCTTTCTTTGTTGATCAAGGCCTTCCTCCAATCAAAACGCTTCTTCCGCTGCCGCCGTTTCTTTCTTCTTCTTCGTCTTCTTCTTCTTCCTCAATCTTTGGCGGACTGCAGACAACGGTCAGGTGCATAAAACGCCACCTAGTGCACACGAGTGTGCAACACTTTACGTCCCCAACGTGTGAATTTATTGAGCAACTTGGTTGCTGTCAAAAATGGAAAAAGTGCTTCCCTCACACGCCTGACTTTATAATAATAATAAT
Organism: Hippocampus abdominalis; assembly: GCA_018466805.1. Taxonomy (NCBI): domain Eukaryota; kingdom Metazoa; phylum Chordata; class Actinopteri; order Syngnathiformes; family Syngnathidae; genus Hippocampus; species Hippocampus abdominalis. The sequence goes on along the minus strand of CM031694.1, from coordinate 35,874,857 downwards.
TCATTTGATTTAAAAGCGCCTTTCATGTCACCCAAGGACACTGTACAGACAAAGAGGAAATGCAGTATAAAAAATAAATAAGAGAAATATTCAATAAAAACAGGACATTGTCCTCCTGCTCCTCATTACAAAAATAAATAAATACATTCAAGCATTTTTTTTTAATCCATAAAATTCAAATTCCACACTTGCACTCAAAGTCTTGGCCTTCTTGTTCTGGCAGGCAAGGATCGTTTCAAATTCCTTATAAAAAAACAAAAACCAAAGTGGTTTGTGATGACTAAATCTACATTGACGAATGTAAAACTCGTATAATAAGCAGATTCATCACAGGGACTTTCTCATGATCGTCTTTTTTTTTTTTTACCTCATTTCCAAACAAAAATACAAGTGGGAGATTTGATTGGATTCATGTCACTGAAAAAGAGTGAACGGATCCGCATGGACGGGCGCCTCGCTGAGTAGCGACAGTCTGCGCTGGGACGCCCAGCGCCGCTTTGTGCCACTCGCTTGTGGACACCTGGCATGTCAACTGTCATCATGCTTGCTAATATCGGCACCAGAATTTCAAATTGTCATGTCATAAAAACCACGTGACATCATCTCCAAGTGTACTTCCACCTCAGATTAAAAAATAATAATAATAAAAAAAAGTTGACCAGGAAATAATGGTCAAGTGTGCCGTGCGTGGATCACCACTGACGCTTTTTGCCAAAGTCGATTGTAACCAACCAAAGGATAGAAAAATGTTGACATCATTGCGGACCAATGAGGATGAAGTTGAAATGTGATTGGTTAAAAAAAATGGAATTTGACCTTAGCTGACATTTGTCGAGAGCTGCGGCGAAAGACTCAAGCCTGCCCTGAAACCGTTCAACCTGTTCCCAAAACAAGGGGGATTTGGGACTTTGGATCTCCAGGACACTGATGCCGCCCCAGACGCCGGAGCTCCCCTCATTCCCCTGCGCCTGGTCTTTGCGTTCGGGAACCAGCTGAGCCTTCCTCCCTCCTTTCTCGCCTGCCATTTCCCTTTTTGAAACTCGAGAGGAGGAGTGCGGTCAACGCAGCGACCGAGAAGACGTCAACATTTCCACATTTGAGCCTTTCCTATCTTGATTTCCAGATTCGTGGCGCAATGCCAATCAAAATATTCCGATGAGGAAGAAGAAACCCACCTTTTATTTCTCTCTTTCTTTTTTTTTCTGCGAGGAAGACCAACCGGTCGAATACTGCTTCGTTGTCGACAATTTGAAAAAGCAAGACTCCGTCTCCCAAAACGTCCCGTTTGGAGCTTTATTTTCCAAACAAGTCAACGGTACTGCCGCGTGCTGAAAACTTTGCACCCGGACGGTCCCGGCGGCAAAGTCGGGCTTCTCACCGCGAAGAGGCACCCGTCGCCGACTCAGGGCTGCATGCGAATGGCGCCGTCCAGCCGAATGACCTCGCCGTTGATCATGGGGTTCTCGGCCAGCGCCGTCACCAGGTGGGCGAACTCGGCCGGGTCGCCGAGGCGCGAGGGGAAGGGCACTTGGCGAGCCAGGAAAGAGCGCACCTTCTCCGGCAGCCCGGCCAGCAGCGGGGTGGAGAACAGACCTGGGGGGCGGCAAATTCACGCATGACGCTCCAAAAACAAACAACCCCCCCCCCCCCCCACAAAAAAAAGGACCTTCGCTCTTCTGCGTAGGTTCAAGCCCATCACACATTCGCGATGCCAAAAATTCACTCGCCTCTTCAAGAGGGTTACAATGAACGACATTTGCGGTTCACACGTGCCCAAAATCAAGGGGTGGGGAGGGGAGGGGGGCACCCTGACTTTCATTTCCAGTATGTACAGTGAAACTCCTCTAGAACGAAACCTACATGGGCGAAAATACCCCCTCATGTGAAAAAATCTTCATGCATTAACACTATTCCCATTCTCCTGCCCCCCCATACGATGAAGTGTCAAATAAGTGTGTGCTCATACTTTTGCACTATTGGAATAAAAATAAAGAGTACACATACGTCTGTGTGTGTGTTTACATCTGAGATCAAATTTGCTACAGTGAAAAACCCCTGTTGTGAAAACTTTCTTGCTGCAAACAGGATTTCGTTGTAGAGAAATGTCACTGTATTTGAAGTAGGGCCGCAAATAATAATGATTATAATAAGCGATTCACCGGTCAATTATTTGTTTGATTAATTGAATAAAAAGGGGGGGGGAAAAATCCCCCTTTTCACAACGAGGACATTATTTGAAATTGACACTGCAGAAAATGCCCAAACAAAAAATGATTGCAGTTCAATGAAAATTATTCATTCATTTTCCAAAAACGTGGCAGCAAAAAAACAAAAAAAACAAATTGAATAAGAACCCCCGCACCCCTGCCACCCTCAAAAAATGCGATTCATGACATCATTGCGCGGGACAAAGTGTTTTCATGCTGCTTTTCTTCTTGAAGGCTTGTTGCCATTCCGGGAGCTTTGTGGAACGTGACGTGGGCCAACCTACCCGGCGCAATGGTGACCACCCTGATGCCCATCGGGGCCAGATCCCTCGCGATGGGAAGGGTCATTCCAACGATGCCCCCTTTGGACGCCGAGTACGCCGCCTGGCCAACCTGCACGTGACGCACAAACCAAAGACACGCATTTAAATGCCGCCCGCTCTTCTTCTTCTTCTTCATCTTCCGACAAACCTGAGGGCAATGTGCCAAGTGGACTTTGTGGAAGATTCAGTTGCAAAAACAAGGGGGGAGATTTTCAAACATCTCCACAACAAATGTTCGGGTGGAAAAAAACAAAAATCACGGATGACTGAAGCGCATGAGATATTCTTGGGCTTTGTCTATTTTGGACCCATTTTTTCAGTGGCGTTTTTGACACCATCTGAAAGGTGGCGCTCATTTTGTCAGCCTCCTCAGCTCATTGGGGAGGAGTCACTTTTTAGTCAATTGGAGAAGAGCTTGCCTGGGGAGCAGACAAAATAAAAGGCTCATGGAAAGATGGTGCGAAATAATTCAGTTCAACTTTGATTTTAATTTTGGGGGGGCTGGGGGGGGGGCTTCTCCCAAAAAGCCAGTCTTTCCTCATGCAAGAAACTCATTTTTCCCCCAGAAGCCCTCATCTAATGTGAATTTTTTTTTCCCCCCCCCCGCTGCGCCATCAGCCAGTTGACGCGGCTGTTCCAAAACCGACTCCCCGGCGGTCACCCCGAGGCTAAAAACGCCCGGTCGCTGGGCGAGCCCGGCGCCAATGGATCGGAAAGGGGCCCAAAGCGGACACCCGCCGCGGCTCACCTGCCCGTCAAAGGCGGCCACGCTGGCGGTGTTGACGATGCAGCCCCGCTGGCCGTCTGCGTCCGGCTCGTTTTTGGCCATGGCTCCCACCGCCAGACGAATCACATTGAAGGTTCCTGCGATGTTCACCTGCGACGCACAGTCAAAGGCCGTCAAAATCAACTCCCCCCCCCCCCAGATCAACACATTTAATGCCAAGGACATTTGGGGGGGGGGAGAATCCAGGCATTCCACCCCCATCACACATGTCTTTCTATTTTGAAATGCTTTGGTTTCTTTGTTTTTTTTCACACGGCAGGGTGAAGGCGGGGCTGAAAATGGCTGCCACCGAATGAGTTCATATGACATCATTTGTCGCGTGACATCGATGTTCAGAATCGAAGCACTTCTGGAAAGGGAACAAGATCGCCCGAATCGAGGCCTGAGTGGACAAACGTCTCTGCTTTTGATCGGAGGTGGACACCGAAATCGGGCGCTCTTACATTGATGACGCGCTGGAAGTCGTCCAAGCTGTGGGGGAGCTCCTTCTTGAAGTTGTACGTTTTGACGGCGACGGCGATGCCCGCGCAGTTGACGGCCAGGTCCAATTTGCCAAACTTGTCTCGGGCCAAGTTCACGGCGGACTGCACGTCCGCCTCGGACGTCACCTGCGGGACAAGACCGGGGAGACGCATCACCTCCTTTGTGCTCTCGAGGCAAACGACGCTCGCGACTCAAGACCCCTTGCCGTGGAAACGGAGGGCCTCAACGTGGGGAGGCGGCGAGATTAGTTAGGAGTTAGTCATCGGTGTACTTGCATCCGCCGGAGCGAAGGCGCATCGGTCTCCCAGAGAGGCCGCCAGCGTCTGCCCTTCGGATGACGGCAGGTCCACGATGACGGCGGACGCTCCGCTCCGCACCAGGCGCTCCACCGTGGCCCGGCCCAGGCCCGACGCCCCGCCCGTCACCAGGCCCACCATGCCCTGAGACCGCGGCGAAAAGAAGCCATTTGCCGTTCGTATGACAATGGTAAAAAAAAAACTTCAAATACTCAAAGGCCATATCCGCCCACACCAGCTTAGATTTCTTTTTAAAAAAGGATCCTGTCAGAACGCAAATGATTCAGGTGACTGGCAAAGTCCTTTTTGTGTCTTATGGATCCCGGTTACTAGCTATGCTGCGCTTCATTCATTCGTTTTTGTTTCCCATTCCAAAAGAAGACACACACACACACACACACACGTGGGGCTCCGCTCGAGACGTGAACCGGAAGGAATGACTTCATTTTGCATAAAATTCCCCACATTAAACAACAGTGAACTGTGACCAAGTTACAAGGCTCGTGTCTTTTTGAATTTCACGCCGACACACCGACTCCAAGCGAGAGAAGAAGTGACGGAGCCGTCGAGGTACGGCGGCATACTTGCGGGCACCTGAAGGAGTTTGGGTTGAATGAAGAGCGCTTGTGACAACATCAGGCTAGCGTCGTACATGCTAGCCCGCCGAGCCCGCCGAGCCCGCGCAGCACGCGAGACGAGCGACGGAACGAACCGTCTGGTGTTTGACACACGGGCAACTTTGATACGTGCGCGACGGAGCATGACAAAGTGTGTATTTGCTTTTTCACTCCTCTCCTTTACTCACCTTCACGCACCGGATGTTCGCCATGTTGGATTGCAGGCGGCCGTGACGTCACGCGCCAGCAAGGAACGCGTGTGGGACACGAGCGTCACGAAACGTCAACTCTAACGACTATTTTTTTCTCTCTTTAACTTGCCGTAATTCATTAAAATCTGAAAATGACACGCAGCAAACGTCTCATTTTAAAGTAATTAGTTTACAGCGGGCGAAAAAAAAGTACTGAACAAATCATGTGTACTGTATTTAAATCAAATTTATTATTTTCAAGAAAGGAAAATCTCAACTCAAGTGTATTTCTCGAGCACTTTCAACGCACAGCAATGGGAAAAGGCTCCATCCCCTCCGAGCCTCCGCTTAGTTCTTGGTACTTCTAAAAATGTCTGGTCTGCAAGACCTGAGGCGCCGGGCCATAAGAGTGACTAAATATGTCCAAAACGTTCAATGAATTGATGAGACTGTTGAACGTCAACATGCGCAGTAGATTTGATCAACGTACATGAAAAGGAGCAATCCAAATCAAGCACAGAACACCCAACTAAAATGTCACATAATCATGTTATTTATTCATGCCTTCAGGGCAGGCGAGCGAGCCACAAGTTTGAAGTGAACCTGGGATGAAAACAAGTGTGAGACTGCTGAAATTGCAAACGGTCAAACGAAGGCAGAAGAACAGAAATGCCATTGACACGGTACAAAGACTTTTCAACCCAAGCCTTTATTTAGCACAAAAGAAGAAAAAAAAAACATTGAGACTGACGTCTCTTTCTTCGTGGCCATCTGGAAACTGACCCGCCGACGAGCCGGGTTGACTTGTCATTCCGAGTCAAATGATTCCGACTGAAGCTCTCTGGAAACAAGGCTCCAGTCTATCCGAACATCTTTCAGACAACTTTTGGCTTCAACTCTATACTTTGTTCTCCCTCCCAAATGCCTTTCTAAGACAATTCTTTGATGCAGTTGACTCCCAAGATGATTTGTGCTCAAAGTGTTGTCTAGTGCCAGTCTAAAAAAAAAGAAATAACAATCAAGCACTCAGTCAGTTCATAAAAGAGGGGAACTATTTGGTGTGTTAAATAACCATTTGTGCCATGTTGTCAACATGGGCTTGAGATAGTCTGGAATTTGGACATTTCCCAGTACTTCTTCAAGGGGAACTCAAGAACCGCATTCTTTTTAAAGCCACGTTTTCTATAAGTGGCAGCACCGATTCAGATCGCTCCCACGGAGTAAGAATTAAGCCGCAGAATTGTCACCGCAAGCGAGTAGACCCCATGTTCTAAACATATTTTGAAGAATAAATACTTGGTGCGTAGAAACAAACGGCAAGCCAATAGGGAAAATGTGCGCATTTGAAATATCAAGTTTGGACATCTTGGCTTTTGGTTTGCCTTTGAGGGCAGGAATAATTTTGCCACCCCCTTCAACAGCATTCCTATACAGAACGTTGATGTTGCACACTGAAAGCGGAGCAAAATAAGAAAAGGAACATGCGCGTTTCACACATACAGCGCAGCCACAAACACTGATGATTAACGTCCTGAAAGTTGGCACGGGCATGTAAGGGCCCTCCCGCCAAGGCCGACTCGGCCTCTGTCACCGTGGCGACCAAAGGCGACGTGCCAGATTCGCGGGTGGCCTCTTGTCACATCAACGGGACGCTTTGGTTGCCGTGAGGAAGACAGTAGGCTGTATAGTCATCTCCCAGATCTGGTGTGATCCTAAAACTATACAAACTACTACCTCATCCCACAGACAGCCCCACCGCCGTTGTCCGGGAAACCAAATGACCGACGTGCCCTTGCAGCCTTTGCGAGTCTCAAGCGGGAAACGGGGATCTTGCCAAGGCTGTGGAGGGGGAAAAAAATGCATCAAAACATTGCTATTGAAATGAAGTCATAACTTGCTAATTTCTAAATCAATTTTCATGAGGTTTACTCTTTTAGCAATGCCAAAACGTATGCGACAGGGAAAAAGACAACTTTGCCGGTGTTGTGACTGAGCAGACGAGACCACGCCGTGCATCATTTGGCCACAAATGGCTGCAGTCTCTCATGTTTCTTAAACGCCATTCGGTTTTCTTTAACTCTATTTTAAATCGATGCAGGGATCTTTTTTTTAATCAAAAATGTCGTTGAAAAAAAAACCTTGCAGACTCTGTTAACAGCTGTCATCCGTATTTCAAAGATGATTTTCATTAAACAGAACACTAACGGTTCGACCTTGTCATGGTTCTTTTTGATGCCGTCTGTCTTGTTCTCGACTCCCAATAACCTCGGTCTTGGTCCCCGATGGTGTGCACAACCCTACACGGCGGTCTTTGTTTTTTATATTATTCTTCGGTACATTGTTTTTGTATTACTATTTTTATCGATTGCCTTTTAGTAGTATCCGTGGAGGGAGACTAGCAACGCCAGAGGTACATCTCTCAGTGCTGTCGTTATGTGTTGATGCCCAAAGAAACATGTTGCCTCTTGATTCCTCGTCGGTGAAGGAAGGCGAAATGCGAACCAGATCGCCATTTGAGCCTTGAAGCAAGTAAACGAGTTTGGAAAGGACGCAGACAAAAACACGACAGCCTCAGAGCAACTTGAAAGCAGCCCGCCAAGCTGTCGATGAGCTTTGAACGGCAAAACGGCGTCACACGTCCGCGGACGTGCGATCGTCGAGCGGCTAGCTGACAGCTAACAGCAGTCGGCGCTTACCCCAAGTCCGCCGCGCAATGAGCGAGCCAAGCCGCGGCTATCCCGACATGGGGAAAAAAAAAAAAAGGTTTTCGCTTGCTCCGGAAAGCCTACTCAAGGTGACAAGAAAACAAAAAAGTCGAGCAGCTTGTTCACTTTCCATTTCAATTCAGTTCTGTCATTGGCGCTCGCCATCCTGGTTTTTAGGCTTCTTCTTCTACATTCTTTTGGCGCTTGGCATACAACCTTTGCCGCATTAGCGCCACCGTCTGAAATGAGTACGTGGGATGACTATAGTGTTTTTTTGCCTGATGATATTTAACCTCGTTCTAACACAGTACATACTCATTACAGTATGCCAGCTTTTAAGTCTTTGTACATTCGGCATAATTATTTTTTGCAAAAAACATCCATACATTTCATCCAGAATCTTCCTTTGAGAGAAAAAAAAACCCTACCCCAGTGACTCTGCAAGCAAGCTGGGAAATCTCACGAGATTTGAAGCTCACTGCGACGAGACTTCAAAGACCACTTCTAATCGGAGATTCGTCCTCAAGTACCGCTTCCGTGTGAAAAAATGGTTTTAAATCTACGGTCAAATAAAACTCGTATTTTAATGGATATCATACCTGTCGACCTCGGCTAATAGCTGCCCTTATAAAGGATTACGATTCCCTTTACAAAAGCAACAAAAACCCATACAACGGTTTACCGCGCATGCGCACATCATGCTTTATCAACCCGACCGTACGCAACGATGAAAAAAAATACAGCGTACGATTGAGGATTACTTTTGCTGGTTTGCCGTGACAAAAGTTATGATAAAAGTTGTAATACGCCGTACATGATTTGAAATGATTAAAAAAAAAAGTATACAATACGGGGGAAACGACCTGTAACGTTTACTCCCTTCAGTTGAAACCGTACGCCAAAACGGATTTTCTCAGTTTTTGACTGACTCATATTGAGTCTCCAAAACAGGAGAAAAAAAAAAGAAGCCTGGCTTAATTTCTGACAAGCAGTCAAAAAGAATGGGTTGTCTAGGGGTTGGAAACAGCAGCTTATCTCCTGTGTATTTTTGTGTGAATTTGTTTTCCTCAATTCCGCAAATTACCAATATGGGCATTGTATATATATATTTGACAGGGAAGAAAATTGCACTTGAGTACAATTCTGTATACAGTAATAGAAAAAAAAAAAAAAACTTAAAAGTGGTTGAAATAGTTGTAGAAGCCCCCCACAAGTTATTTGTATTCCGCTTAAGTAGTCTCAAAACCTTTTCCACATCTGCACATTTAAAATCGAACAATCGTTTTCATTGAGCATTTAAACACCAAGTGCAGGCCACAATTGAGTAAAAGACTTGCTCAAACCCCATTTCCCCCACACCCCAAAAATAAGACCTTTTTTTTTTTTTTACTAAAAGAATAAATTTTATTTCAGCACTGTAAGTCATTTCCCAACCAGTACAAACATGACTGCCGTGGTTGTCTCTTTCTGAAACCATTCCTCCTCCTCTCCATCTGTGAGATCAGACCACCAACACCCGGACGAAAAAAAAAAAAATGTCACTGACTCTTTCTTTCCTCCTCTCATCTTTCCACAAACAGTCTGGTGCTTCCATAATGCTAACATTGATGACAAATGATACCAACCGTAGTTATAACAGCAATGATGATGATGATGATAATATCTCGCGAACAATAATATCATGGATATATATCGGAACCCTTTTGTTGCTGCACAGGTAGGTTCGGCGGGTGGTCCTGGGTATTGATGTGTATGCTGAAGGCATGCGAGAAGCAACGTGCCAGCAAACGGCCACATTGATCACGAGGAGCACCTTTGCAAGGGGAGGGGCGAGGGGGGGCGATTGGGGCACTGGGCTGATTTTTTTTAATATGGAGTTTGGAGGGATGCTGAGGGCGGAGTGGCAGTGTCGAGACAGACAGATCAGGACCTTGTTCAAACTGGACAAAATGCTGTGAGAATCTTGCAAACAGATCAGGACAGCGCAAGAGACGAGCGCACGCCGTTCCACACGTGAATACGTCATTCGTGTTTTACGCTTTTCTTTCCCCGGCCGGGACTTGAGCTGGGTCCAACATTGTTGGTTGGGCTCTTGCGAGCGCCTCCTGCCGGCTGGGGCAACGAGATGAGCGCCCCCGCGTGGCTTCGGCACTCAGTCCAGTTGTCGTCGCCAAACAACAGGCGAGATTTTGATCGCGCCCGATCTCTTTCCCCGAATGGTCAAATAATACCATTTCCCTTTTAATCTGATAACGCCCAATCTATTCCCCAATTGGTAAAACAACTTTTTTTTTTTTTTCAACCTACAAAATTTAAAAATTGATATTATATGATAAGGCGGCCCGGTAGTCCTGTGGTTAGCACGTCGGCTTCACAGTGCAGAGGTCGTGGGTTCGATCCCAGCTCCGGCCTCCCTGTGTGGAGTTTGCATGTTCTCCCCGGGCTTGCGTGGGTTTTCTCCGGGTGCTCCGGTTTCCTCCCACATTCCAAAAACATGCATGGCAGGCTCGTTGGGCACTCTAAATTGTCCCTAGGTATGAGTGTGGGCGTGGATGGTTGTTCGTCTCTGTGTGCCCTGCGATTGGCTGGCAACCAATTCAGGGTGTCCCCCGCCTACTGCCCGAAGACTGCTGGGATAGGCTCCAGCACCCCCCGCGACCCTAGTGAGGATGAAGCGGTTCGGAAAATGGATGGATGGATATTATATGATAGTATAAAATGGCCTCTGCAATCTTAGGCAGGGGTTTCCAATCTAAAATGCTCGCCACAGCTGGTGACGAGCGGAAACAAATTGACATGAAATGCGCTTCAATTTGACAACCCTCCCGCCCCCCCCCCCAAAAAAAAACCATCCCAGGGGAGAGAAAGGACGACGCAAACGAGCCGACTAATTGTCGAGCGGCGTTTCTTGACGCGTGTGCGCAGTGTTTGGCACGGCCTAAATTCAGTCTGTGTGGAATGAGCAAATTGACATCGAGGCGCTCGCTGTTCACACTCTCCTGCCTGTTTGTGTCTCCATGACAACCGGGGTCTACACCCACCCTGACCTCACAGTCTTGTCTGTAAACTCGGGGCGAGCTGTCAACGTTTGCAGGAGGTGGGGATGGGGAGGGGGGGGAGGGGGGGGGGCGACACTAGGTGTACTTTGGCTCTCAAGTGAGATGTTCCGCTGCTTTGTGCAAGGGTGCAGAGTTCAGCTCGGATCGACCACAAAATTATCATCGGGGATATTATGAAAATCAACAGTGCAGACGATGGTTCTCAATCGGTAAACGGGCAATAGTTACTGACGTACATTAATGGTGAAAGTGTCTAAAGATGCCATATAAAGGTGAGGAAAATCGCAATTATTACAGTTCAAATCTCTAGGTTGGCTAAGCGAATTTCAGTACTAACTGAAGCAATGGTAGAAGGATTAGAAGATGCAAGAACATTAAAATAGTAAGAAAAAACACATTTGCACAACAGAATTTAACAGGTTTTTTTTTTTCTTCAGATTTTCTTTTCTGAACTCTGGCTAGATACATACAGAAACTGATTATTAACGTTAATAGAACCTTTACTGTTAGTTGGGTTGATTAAGGGGCGGGGCAGGGCAGCCTAGAGAGAAAAGCGGCCGATACAAATCATCCTAGGGCTACAGGACAAGCGAGGAGGTGTGGGGACGGGGGGGAAAAAACGGAGAAATTCAGAAACACTTTATATCATGAGGTGTGTGTGTGTGTGTGTGTGTGTGTGTGTGTGTGTGTGAACTAGAAAACTGCCACAGGTGACAACATGATCCCCGCAAAGCAATCACTGACTAGCTATGAGGCTAACCAGCTCCATAAAAACCTCGGTTGAGTGGGAGGGTTTTCACCACGGCGATGTATACGGTATTTTCAAACGGAATGTGAGCACATTTGTCTTGAAAGAATTCAAAATTGGGAAGTACAATATGATCGAGCCGAAAAGACGATGAAGTAAAAATATTTTGAAAAACGGTCCAAAGGTCCAAAGTTTAAGACTGTGAACACTTGCGCAATATTTTTTATATATGGAATTGGGAGACCTCAAGCCTTAAGTGGTCTTGTTGCTTTGTGGGGACCAAAACGTGTGTGTGTGTGTGCTGAGGAAGATAACGAGCAGAGCACAGCAAAAAGAAAACGGTCGGTAGAGGAGGCGCCGTGTCAGGGCAGGGGAAGGAAGGAAGGGCGGTTGAATGAGCAAGCATAAGAAAAAAAGAATAAGAATCGTCCTAAATCACTCATTAAATCCCTATTGAACGAAAACATACAGGGGACAAAAGAGGGAGACTACATGATGTGTTGCTGTTTGAACCGTACTAGCTACTGTGTAACTCGGCTTGTTTAACATCTACATGTGTGTGTGTGTGTGCGTGCGTGTGCCTACCCGGAAACTTGGAACGTGTATTTTTCACGTGTGTAGGGATTGCGAGTCAGTCGAATGTGTTACCAAATGATCTCCAATGAACTGACGAGCACTCCACTGGCAACTGAAACTGCACAAATATATCACGTCAGCACAAACGCAGAGAGAATGCCGCTGGTAACAAACGCAACTGAATTATCCTGTTTGTCCAACGTGTGCGTGTATGTGTGTGTGTGTGTGTGTGTGTGTGTATGCGCACGAGTGGCGAGCAAATCGGTAGAGGGCATCGTATAGCAGATCACGCTCTGACCCGTGACGGGAACGCCGTCCTCGAAACACGTACTATCGCAATACATGTCCTCATGTCAAAATAGTTGAAAGCGGTTACGGATGGTTGCGGCGGCTCCCGAAAAGTCTGGCCGTCGGGCGCTTTGGGCCAGGGGAGCCATTTTCTCGAGTCTAGCCGCGATGTCTTCTTGGCTGTTTAAATCCAATGACGTCCCTCACGATGAAAACGATCGGCGCCGCTCCGGGCGTCGGATTCGTTTTCCTTTCGTTCGGCGTCCCAAGAGGCGAGGGCGAGCGCGGCCCCGGCGGCGAGCGCTCGGGGGGAGGGGGGCCGGGCCGTCTCGCCGGGGTAATGTAAGGGTTGCGTTGCTAACGAGGGGGATGTCTGACGCGACTACATTGACGCTTAACACATACTCATCCTTTTTTTGTTTCCCCGTCAAAACGGCATTTTTCTCCGTGTCAATTTTTTTAGCGGCACGCGAAAGAGCTCGCGCGAGTCATCGACGTGGTATGAAAATAAGGTGCTTTCTTTTGGCGACGCTCCTTTTGCCAGTCTGCGACGCGCACGGACATCGCTCGGCTTTCAACGCCGCCGTTGCGTCAAGGTGACGCGGTATTTCCGTTCTGGTGCGAAACGTGCCGCTCGTAATCCCAACCAAAGTGCTCTCAACCCAACGGTCGGCGAGCGTCGTCTCCAAAAGGCGAGCGGGATACTCGAGCGCTTCACTCTGACGAAAGCCTCGGTCGGGCCTTGCTCCTCTCGGGCAGGAAAAGTGCATTCTATCGGTCTAAAGTGACACGCGCCGGAGCTGTCGGCGGTTCTCCACGGCCACCCGAGGATCGTTCGGGCTACGCCGGCGCACCCCTTTTTTTTCCCCCATCACTGGTGTTCAAATACACTTTGGACTTTTTGAAAAGTGACAACGATTCCCGGACAAGAAGAATCGGGCGTCCTTCAAAAGGTTCTTGAGCAAACGTTTGGGGGCCACTTTAGGGGGGTCTGCTCGGAACTTTCCGATATCTGCTTGGCAGCAGTCGTTTTGTTGTTGGTTTTTTTTTGGCCTGGAACTCTCGAAAGGTGCTTCAAGGTGTTTGACTCGTCCATCACCTGGCAGAGGACCGGCCAGTGTGGTTTTTACATCTTGAAAACAAAGTGGAACCACTCTGTGCACATTCTGACGTCTCGCAAATCGATCTCTACCTTTAAATGTAGTTCTCGGTTCATCATTAACATTTAGTGAGATGCGCGCACCCCGCAAACGGTCAATTCATCGCTCGCAGGGGCTTCTGTTGTTGTTGTTTGGGTTTGTTTTCTCTTCAGAAAAGAAAAAAAAAAAAAAAAAGTTTGACATTTAAATACAACATCAAGTGCTTGTGTTGGGATAGTACAATCAAAGCTTTCGGGAGAGGAAGGGGCGGGAGGGCGAGGGCAATTTCAGATAATGCACTTTTTGGGGGGGGGGGGGCGGGGGCGGGGTAAAAACCTCGCATACTTGAAGGATTAAGGTGCGTAAATTGGTGGGATTTCTTTGCGCAGCTAAGCGCTAGGCTCGGCTACCGAGGTCAAAGTAGAAGAGCGTCCGAATATCACGGAGCTTGGGACTATTTTAGCGGTGCGGCTTTCTCGCACGCCGGACGCGGCGGTCACTCGATGGCTTTGACCCGGACCCGCCGTCTCCCCGGAAGTCCAACCTCACGCGTGAGACCGCAATCGCAAAAAACACGCAAGCTAGCCCACGGGAGCGAGCGGGGCCCACCCACGGGCCGTAACCGTGGCAACCGCGTCCAATCTGCCGCCATCATCGGCTAACGCAAGCCGCGCGTGCAGCGTTTCCAACACAACAGAAAGTAGCGAGCTCAGCCGTACTGGAGAAGGGGGCCCGCTTACGTGGCGGTGGCGATGGGGGCGGAACTTCTTTGAGTTTGTGTGCGGGAGGGCGGGGATGGCGGGGGGGCATCTTTGGAGGGGCGGGGTGCTTACAGACTCATGGAGAAGATCTCTCTCGCTCTCTTTCTCTCAAAAAAAACCCCCAACAATATAAAACGACGTGAGAAAACTAAAAATGGGATTTAACCGCGGCAACCGTTTGGACGTATCGCACGGAGCAGCGGACACGCTTGGCGCTCGCGGCTGCTCCGTGCGATGACGGCGACAGTTAGCGGGCGGGGCTACAAAGACAGGGAAAGGCAGTCAAACACAAACGCTCTCGGCGGGACGCCGTCCGTCACTCCTCCTTCTGTAACGCCGCGTCCGACGGGCAGTCGTCAAGGCAACGGGGGCCCTCCGCTTGCACCCCTTCCGATTGGTTGTCTCTGCTGGCTAAGGCACACTGGATTGGCTGGGCCGGGGGGGCCGGCTCCAGGGGATGGCCCGCGGCGGGCGAGCTGCCGTTCAGCTGCCGAGCGGCGACCTCTGGCGCTGAGCCCGCCTCCTCCGAGGGCTTGGGGGGACTGTTGGGCGGAGGGGGCGACGACGTCTGGGGGGGGGGGGGAAGAGGGGAAGGAGTGAGGGCGCGATGCCTCCTTTCGCTCTGCGGCCAGCCACAAAACAGCGTTTTGAGAGCGTTCAGTTTCGAAGGTGGCCGTACCTGTGTTCTGTTGGCAGTTCCTTTTTTGCCTCCCCTTAGCTTCGCCGGGATCTCTTTACCCCTCCTGCGGTGAGCAAAACAGGCAAGACTTCAATGGGCGTCGACCCCGTTTGAGTTCCCGGGGCCTCGTTCGCCTCCAATCTGATCCCGAGTGGTGAGGGTCGGTAGATTTGTGGGCCTGACGCGCTACTCATCACGACAATTCCAAATCTTGCAAGTACATTCTGAAAAGAGCCACGTTTGTTCACCTCTCGCCGCAAATAAAACCAGCGGCGTGAAAGGTCTTACTTAACAATCGGTGCCATTTCAACAACATTAGGAAGCCGCGTTTCCATCGCCTTACCTTTTGTAAAACAATTTGTTCAACCCGTTTAAATGGAACAATTTCCACCTCCATCTTGAAAACTTTTGAAAACAATTCGACTGACTCGCGAGTGCCGACCAGGGGTAGGCGAGTCCAGTCCTAGAGAGCCGCAGTCCTGCTTGTTTTCAAAGTTCCCTCTTCCGACACGCACGATTCAAATGATCCAAATCGTTCGGAGGCTTGCCGATGACCTGATCATTTGGATCAGGGTGTGCTGCAGCAGGGAGAGACGGAAAATAGGCGGGACTGCGGCTCTCTAGGACCGGGAGTTGCCTACCCCTGGCGCCGACCAACTCGAGCGGAAACCTTTTGGGGTGGAGGGTGTCGCGGTCCACCTCCTTTGGAAACGTAGACAGCAAAATGTTGCACAGGTTGTGGGAGTGCATCCCGACAACCGACAGTATTTTGAAGGGACATTTGGCAAGATGTCTTCTCATACTTCTACCGCAGCAGCAGCAGCGTATTTGATGAAGCGGGCTTACTCTGCTCCTGAAATTTGCCATCTTTCCGCCTTCGTAAGAGCATCGATATCAAGCAGACTCAACGGCCAATTTGGGAATGTCGTCAACATCCGGCGGATGAAATTAGAAACATCGGCTATTCCAAAGCGAAAGCCGTCCGTTTGCATCCGTGGCAGCGGTGGGGCTCTTCCGAGAGCGACCAAAGAATGGCGCCAACGGGCGCCGTGCCTCTCAAGTACATGCGGTTGACGAGGCTCGGGCCTAGCTTCAAAATACTGAAAACGCCGTTTTGCTTTGATGCGGCTACAAGTCACAGCGCCAGGAATTAGCGCATTTGGCTCATGTCCCCATAAGGTGCGTTATGGAAAAAGGTCATTTTTTGAGTCATTTGCAAGCCTCTCCACGAGAAAGAAACGATCCCAGGTGACTTCTTTCAACTGTGACTTGAAGGCCTGTTTGTTTGTCTCGTCCCGGTTTGTTTTTTTGGGGCCGATCGCGCCTCCCGACTCGTCACTCACCCTTTGCCGGCTCCGACTGAAACCACCTGCATGTTGAAGCCGCCTCTGCCGCGGATGGGTTTGTTGCCAGCCCACTGGCCGACAACCATGCCGGCAATCTCCAACTTTCCTCCCTGAGGGGGGATTGACTGGATGCCTGGGGGAGGGGAGGGGGAAATCCATCAAGGGATGACGACCGAGTCCCGTGACGTTTGCGTCGCTCGACGGGAAAATTCTGGTCTGAGCGTACCTGGGAAGGCTCTGGGTCTGTGCTGGGCAGGGTGGTGCGGGTGATGATGAGGGGGCATGCCGCCCATGGGGCGGGGCGGGTAGAGGGGGGGCATGGGGTAGAAGGGGGGCACCATGGCGGGCGGCAAGAAGGCGGGCGGCGGCAGAGGGGGCGGCGGGGGAGGGGGACGAGACAGATTGATGCCCTCCAGGATGGCCTGACGCATCTTCTCCACTTTGGATACCAGCTCCTCCTGCCGAGCAGAAAAGAGGGTGGGCGGGGTTTTTTTTTTTGGCACGCAGCGTGGAGAAAGGCTCCGTACCTGGCCTTCGCACATGTCGAGCAGGGCCGCGCGGTTGCGGCTGGCGCGGGCCAGCTTGCTCTGGAACAGTTTGCCGTCAAAGAAGCCCCACGGGCAGCAGTGCTCCCACGGCAGCGGCTGGCCGCACACGTCGTTGATGAAGAGCGCCGTGTCCACGCCGGCCATAAAGAGAGCAGCCAGCTGCACGCCGCGGGCGTCCACCTTCTCCACCTGAGAGCCCAAACAAATGCAGAAAATGCAGCGTGTGTGCGTGCGTGCGTGCGTGCGTGCGTGCGTGCGGCAGCCTACCTTCAGCTCCTGCAGCTGGTCGGGTTCGTAGAGCTGGTTGGAAACGGCCTGGGCCAAGAAGGCATCCAGCTCATTCCTCTGAAGGATCCTTCCTCCAGGCCACTGCATCATATACCTGAGCGACAAGGAAGGCTCATTGGCTACGTCGCAGGCGTCGCACTCAAGGCCCGCCCACGCAAAGCGTCTTCACGTTTCAAAGCGTTGCACTCAAGCAGGCATTTTTCTTACCAATCTCTTTTTTCCAAACAATAAAATGGCCAAACGATAGTCACTCATCAATTCGCTGCGCATATTAGAAACCCCCCCACCCCGCGACAAAACCCAAATTTGACACCCCTGGTCCACATGACGGCGTAACCGGAATAACCGGGGGGGGGGCGGAATGTCTTGGCGACACACACTGTACACATAATGCCTTTTAGTGGCCCTTTTGTGGAGACATTTTGTCAGTGGGACGCGAGTCACGTCAGCGCAAACGAATGTCAATGAAGTGTGAGCGGGTCGAGGGCTCTTTTAGTTTGGGATTGTTGGTTGCCAAGCGGGTTTGGCGCCCGGACAAGAAAAATTCAAGGGTTTTCGGGTCTCCCGAAAGAGTGACGATTCTGGAGCTACAGTAGGTCGAGGCGCCACGTTTCGCGTTTGCAGTCATGAGCGCATCTCAGTGATGGAGCACAAAGTCCAGATTTTTTTTTCCCTCTCGGGATTTTGAGCTTGAAACCAACTCCTCGTCGATCCACATTCAGAAGCAAAACAAGAGCGAGCTCCACTAAAGATGAGCTCGGCATGGAGCAGAAAGTGGAGTCAAGCGCCATGATTCGCTGCCCGAAGCCAATTGCCTTCTTTATTGGGACGCTACAGTGAAAACGTTTGCGGATCAAGGAAAGCTCTGACTCCACCCTTGGTAGTCATCATTCTCGAAAGAGATTTGGCAAAAAATGAGAATGTCAGAATGCGGACTCGGGTTGGAACGGCCACTTGGCACCAACATTTTGGACATTTTGGTGTGGGACCGCCTGTTAGACTGGCGTCAAATTTGAATGAAATCGTTTTTAACTCTACTATTTCTCAACATATCTCCTGGACGCCGTGCTGCGGTCAGGAAAGGCCTTCTTCAATCCCTAACCAAAAAAAAAGCATCCACCACGAAGCTTACGGGGCGCTCGTACAAAGGGTTCTCCATATCAACACGTGTCACTTGCCCGAAAACATCGCCTTAAATAGCACAAATGGAACACTTTGAGAGAAGGGCATTGCGGGTCACGTCGTCACCCATTGTTTTTCCGTCAATGTATTTGTCAGCAGACGCTTGCGGTGCTCATTTAACCAAAGACGGCAGCCACTTGTCACATCGCTATTAGCATGTCGACAACGCGCGCGAGCCGCAAAAAGGAGTCGGCCTGTCGCAAATGGCCCCGGCGCCGTCTACGGGTGGCAAATGTTCCCCCCGTGAACAAGCGGCGGCGGCGGCGAGCCTCCTTCCCTACCTGAGCACGCAGCACATGAGCAGCAGATGCTGCGGGACCTGCGCCGGGTTGAGGAGGGCCGGGCAGTCGGAGCGCAGGCAGGCCAGGAAGGCCCGGGTTCTCCTGGAGCGGTCCTCGCTGGCGCGACCCAACCACAGGCGCCGCAGGTTGGGGCAGGTCCACTCCCGGAAACACAGTGCCGGGATCAGTTCGGGGGTCAGAGCCGACTTGGCTTTGCCGCTGCTCCACTCTTTGACGATCACCGGAGGAACTGAAAGAACGCCACGGAAATCAGTTGCCGGCTGCCCCCGCTTGCCGAGCGACGCTTTCACTCCAAAGTTGGCCTGGGAAAAACCGGACTCGGCCTTGCTACGTTCTGTCCTATTTTTAATATGCTTCTATTTAAATTTATTGATTATACAGTCAAACCTGGGTTTTCGCCCAAAATCCGTTCCAGAAGGCTGTTCAAAAACCGAAACCACTTTCTTTTTCAAATCAAAATGTTGACTGAACACGTCTGCTCACAATGGAAAGCAACCCGAGGAAGCGTCACTTCCTCGTGTAAGGAAGGCGAGAGGAGTCGAATGGTGCATTCAAGTGCGCTCAGTTTGTTCGACAACCGAAATGTGTTCGTCATCCGAGGCATAAAAAACTCGAACTTTTTGGTTGAAAACCGATTTGGTCAAGAACACAGCCGTTCGAAAACCGAGGTTTGACTGTAGAGTCAAACCTGAGTTTTCGTCCATAATCCGTTCCAGAAGGCTGTTCGAAAACCGAAATTGTTCGAAAACCGAAACCACGCTCTTTTTTAAAATGAAAATGTTTACTGAACACGTCTGCTCACCATGGAAAGCAACCCGAGGAAGCGTCACTTCCTCGTGTAAGGAAGGCGAGAGGAGTCAAATGGTGCATTCAAGGGCACTCAGTTTGTTCGAGAACCGAAATTTGTTTGCTATCCAAGGCATAAAAAAATTGCAATTTTTGGTCGAAAACCGAATTGGTCGAGAACCGAGACGTTCCAAAACCGAGGTTTGACTGTACTTGTGTTCTTCTACCTCTCCCTTTCATAATTTTGCTGCTGTCAATTGGGAATTTCTCCATTGTGAGACAAATCTCCTCTTATCTCAACAGTGCTTTCATTCGATAAAGCAGCCAATACAACATTGAGGAATTTCCAACTACGGGCGAGCGACTAACTCACCCGATTGCGCGGCCACTCGTACTGTCTGCTGGCAGTAATTGCGGTCATTCGCCCAAGCGCCATATTTGGTCACCTGGGTCTCGTTTACCTCTTCCGCTAATTAGCGCGCTGCCAATACAGCGGCGTGTAAAATGCCCAAAACTTGTCTAGCTTCCAACGGGCATTTTCTCCTTCTACTTTTGTCATGCGGCACAAGGGTCCAGTTACAGCTGTTCATCCAGTCAGTATATGCGCGCATCTCCAAACGAGAGTCAAATGTATTGCCACATCGGCGATGGGTCTCCGCGAACGCTCTCTCTCATTCAATCTTGCAAAATCAAGTGCAAAAAAAATAAAAGCGTCTGCGAGCTACGTTCACACTGCAAGGGATGATGGCCCCTTTTGGACTTTTGGGGTGAAGCCCATCTTTTTATGGCAAAAACTTGTGAGGTGAACAGAACGCGTCCATCCATGAAGTGACAGGCGTGCCCTGCAGTACACGACATCACACCCAAGCCCCGCCTGCTCGTGTCTCAGCCCTGGCGCATTTGCGGCAATGCGAAGGATTTGGTGCAACCGGAGCCAACGTTTTCTGAGCCATCGAAAATCCAATTTCTGCTCCTTTGTTTGGCACCGTTCATTTGGTCAAACAATTGTGAGGACATCTCGGTGCGGCCTAACTCATCAAACACATAGCGGAGTCATAGCCACATATCAAGGAGGTTTCAGATTCAAAGATTTGGGGACGAAGGGGGGGGGGGACCATTGAATCGACCTTGAGTATGAACATAGCCCTTTGACACAACTTGAAAAATACGACGGCGTTCGCCACCTCCGAATACTTGACAATCCCAGCCCCAACCTTCCATGGGAGCTCGCTTGCGGAGGGCGAGTCTTTCCAGGCGGCGCTGCGTTTCGGCCAAACTGAAGAGGACGCCGTAGGCGTACTGTCTGGCGGCGCGGAACAGCAGCGAGGCGGGAGGCAGCTCAGAGTTACACTCGTCTTCGATGCAAACGGGCATTTTCATCTCTCCCTGTTGGCCGGAAGAAAAAAAAAAATCCGCTGTTAAAACAGGAGCAGATCGGGTCGAACGGCACAAAAGGAAGCCCGGCGGGACTTTTATACCTTGGTCAAGATGTGGTAAATCTGCGGGTACATCAGCCCTCTTCGGTGTCTGTGTTCAGCGACACGCAGGACCTCGGCACTAACCTAAAAAAAAAAAAAAAAAATGACGGGGGTTTCCTCTCAGCACCATTCGGGTCCTCTACTCAGAAAACGGGGGTTTGCCGAACAAACCTGAGGCAGAGGGGGCGTGGTGATGTCCATGTGACTGCGAGTCGCCATGGAAAGCAGTGACGGAATGCTTGAGCCGCTCCCGTTGCCTTGGGAACCGTCTCCGGAGGCCGAGCGCTCCCTTCCGCCGGGATCCTCCCATCGTGACGACTTGTCTGTCAAATGGCTGCGAGAACGAGCAAAGGTCGAGATGCAAAAACAAAGTTTTTTTTGTTGCAGGACTATTTCAATTGCTTTGGTTTGTTTTTCTTTCTCTTTCTTTCGTTCGTTTTTTGGTTTTTTTTGTGTTCAATCAGTATTTGTGTGAAAAAGCGTACGCGTCTCCTACTCGGACGATTAACCTCCAGCCGTCTCCTCGGAAGCTGCAAATCCTTTAATCCGAAACTTTACACCGAAAGCTTGCGGACAAAAATGCTAGCGCACGGCGACGTCTGTGAGGTGTTTCAAAGTTGGCCGGTGTTACCACACATGTGGGAACTGGACTTTGTGGAACGAGGACTGAAGAAATCCGAAAATCAGGCAACAAATCAACGGCGCGAGCAAAAAAACAAGGTGTGTCAAATTAAAAAACAACAAAGGGAGCAAAATGGGCGGGGAAATCAAGTTGCTGACCGACTTGCTCGTCTCCTCGCGGTGGCTGAGAATGAGCTAAAAAAAATAAAATGCAATTAAAAAGCCGTCACCGTGTCACCAAAATTCAAAGTATGCGTCACGGAAATGCGATCGAGTTGCGTCCAAGCCCAAGTAAAGCTGAGTTTTCTCTGCGCCTTACTTTGCATTGTTGTCATTGGGTTCGTCTCCATCCGATGACGTGGAAGGCGACGGAGAAGGACCCGATTGGGTGGCCGTGTGGTGATTGGGCACACGCCCTCCACCCTGAGAGGAATCATATGGCGCCGACCACTCCGAAAAGCCCATCTTTCCCGTGGGCGAATCGTTGCACTCTTGCGATGGCGGCGGCGGCGGGTTGTGGAACAGGGGGGCGGAGCCGGGTCCAAATGGAGCGTTTGCAAAAGGCGCTTTGAAGCCGGCCACCTGTGGAGGGGGGAACTGAGAGCAGGGACAGAAAGAATCAACGTGACGCTACGGCGGTGCAATGTAAAAAAACAACAACAACAACAAAAATTGCATTCAATTTGCTGGGAGTTGCGATGTGACAAGTGAGCGCCATCTTGGTCAAAAATCTGAAATGAGCACTTTGCGTGCCTCCAAAATCCTCCAGAACACATCCATTCACACAAACGCAAAAATAATGGATGAGTGACGGACGTGAGCTATTCTACTCTTTCACAGCAATAAGGCTCCGTTTTTGTGCACGTGAACATCAAAACGGTGTATTTGGGGGGGCTTCAGAAAACACAGCACATGACTCTGCTCAACTGAAAACAAGTCCAAGGTACAAGGTAGGGTACAATACAAAACAAGAAAGAGAACTAACCTGATTTTTTCCTGGATGCATCAGTCCCATGTGGCAAGATGGTCCCCCAAACGGCGTGGGCCCAAACCCAGGTACTGAACACAGACACAGTCATTAGGGATGGACATCAACAGTCGTTTGTTTGTTTGTTTGAAATGACTGCAGCCAGAGGCGCCGAGCTAATCATGTTCATAGTCAGTAGGGGTGTGTGGGGGGGGGGGCATCCTTCCAAGGAACTACAGCAAAAAAGAGGGCTTGGCTTGGGCCCCCCAAAAAAACGAGCGCGATTGCTTTCTTTGGTATCATCCGATATCAATGATGATGGCAATTGCTTTTCAACTGCCAATTTGAAGGCATGATTATGGAAAATAATGCAATTTTTTTTCCCCCTCAAAGTTGCGATTCACTCAGGCAACAAAATAAAACAAACGTGCATGAATAAAAATGAAAGCCTACTTTGATCTCGAGCTCCAGTTTGTAACCAAGACACACGCTCACGGGTAGGCTAAAAGTAAGATCGTGGCTGCTTGTGAGGGAAGGCATGACGCTCTTTGGCCTCTCTTTGATTATATGCGGAGAAACATCTTTGGGTTTATTCGCGAAACATCAGGACCAAATTGTACCCCTCGGAATATTTGACCACCGCGTTTCGATTCATCGTGGCGCAAGCGGCGACGCGCTGCCGTCTTCCTGCGTGCGCTCAAACGTCACAGGCACGCCAATCACTTGGGCGGCACACAACAAATGAAATCAAATCAAAAATACCTGGGCGGCGCACATATCAGCCAGACGGACACACACACACTTCACACTCACACGCCCGCTCTGACATATGACGGCAGCCAAAACGTCACAAAATACCCACACATGGCAAGGGGCGCGGGCGTGCCGAAGCCGAGCCCAGCTGTCTTCACACAGTAGGCGGGGTCGACCAACCCAGAACTGGTTGCCAGCCCATCGCAGGGCACACAAAGGCAAACAGCCGCTCACACCCACAGTCACACCTCGGGACAATTCCGAGTGCTCCTTTAATCTGCCACGCATGCTTTTGGAATGCGGGAGGAAACCAGAGTACCCGGAGAAAACCCACGCAGGCACTGGGAGAACATGCAGGGCGGGGGGTGGGGGGTGGGGTGTAACCCATTTGAACTTGGTTGGTCAAATTGGTGACGGTATCTCGTGACGGTATTCCCGTACAAGCCAACCCAATTATTTTGACATCGATCCTTGAGTCAATCCACCCGATCGGTGTGACTCACAAATGAAAGCGGGAGGTCCCACGTTTGGCGATCGCGGCTTGGAGGCCGCTGAGAAATAGTCCACGGCCTTCTTGAAGCGATCCATCTTGTCCTCCATGCGAGACTGGAAGGGAAAACAGAGAAGCGTGTTCACCGCTTGTCAACACGACAAACACCTGGGGGGCGTCTGCTGGAAAGACACGTTTGCACCAAGTCTGGAGAAGAAACGGTTTGAGCCAACGAGTGGCGAGGTCGGTTAAGATATACGCCACAAACGTCGACGACCGCGACAATTCATCATCGTTGTGCCCAGAGGGACCCAAGTTTGGCCGGAAAATAAACCCCTCCCCAATTCCAATGTTAATTGGCCCCTTTCTAAACAAACATTGAAGTGTTGTTTTTGTTTTCCTAGAGCGGAAATCTTGACTTCCTGACAGAGAAGTAAAGATTAAAGTGCTTGGGGGTGGGGGGGGAAAAAAAAATAAAGAGCATTTTTCCCATCTGAAATGATTTAACAGTTAAATGAACGGCGCCGCCGACCTAATCAAGGTCAAATCCAATGTCATCAATGTCAGAGCGTTGGGGGGGGAAGCTGCCGAAATGTGGCAACCCTGACTGCGGCGCAACGATGTAGCGTACGAACATTGAATTTGGCCCCTGAGGAATTGGAAATTGCAAAAAAGCAAAACGCTCGGAACGCGCTTTGGGGGCTTTGGTTCCACCAACTATTTTCAATGACACAATGCGCATTTTCTTGGAACGTGACCCACCGGTGACTGTTTGAAGACATCTCTGGCGATGGCGTCCAGGTTCCCGAGGTCTTTGATGGAGGAGACGTACTCGGACACAGCCTTGATCACCACTTCGCAGGGCGGCAGCACCAACTGATGGGCTCGCACCTGTCAAGGGGCGACAGTGCAAAACCACATCGAGTTGAAATCCAAGAGCCAAAGCCGTTTAGCGCGCGGGCTGGTCACTTGGATCACTGGTGGCAGCGGCGGCACGTTTTTGTAACATCGTCTTGGTCATAACACGCTCAACCTTTGGGCTTCAAAGGGTTCAAATGGGAAGATGAGGTCAAACATTGACCTCTCTCGACTCGAGGTGCATTCAAATACGGTTGGACATTTCAAACGGCGAAAAAAAAAAGTCAACCTCCAGAGTAATATCGGGAATTACGTGGGCCCGATCGACCTCTCGAATCGGACATATCAAGAACGATGGGCGACAAATCAATTTGCTCTTTGACTGAATGCCAATGAGCGGTCCGTCTCGTCGCTTACTGAATCAGAATCAGAATCGCCTTTATTGTCATTGTATAAGATTACAATGAAATTTGGGTGCCACTCCTTAGTGCATTTCGTAAAAAAAAATAAAAATAAATAGATTAAAAAAAATTAAATATAATAGTATAATAGTATAATAAAATATTGACGTGAAGAGAGACCGAAACGGGCGCGCGCCGACGACGAGCGAGCTCGTGCGCAATCCAAGGTGAGGCGAGTCTGCCGGCCGCCGCGCAGCTCGCCGTAACCTTGGATTGCGCACGAGCTCGCTCGTCGTCGGCGCGCGCCCGTTTCGGTCTCTCTTCACGTCACGGCGGCAATGTTTCCACTCACTTTCTGATAAGCGCGTTCCGATTTGCCTTCTTTTCGAGTGAAAGTGAAAACAGCGGCCATGTTTTGTTCTCCACAGCAAAACATTTCGCAAGTCCATCTTCAATATTCGACATCATCCCAAAGTACGATCTGCGCATTTGAGACGACTCGACTATCAGCAAGTGTGGTCATGCTGTGCCGCACCCCCCCCCTCCCCCTCCTGAAAAAATGAATTCCTTAAGATGCGCAAATGTTGACATGTGCAAGGTAGCCATCCCTAATTATATGTCCATCAGCATTTTTAGGCTTGACAAGATTTGATTTGCGGTTTAACGGGCGTCAATCATATTTTTCCGGAGAGAAGAATTACCAGTTGAAGTCAAATGAGCCTGAGCACTCGACCACTGTTTGGACCTTTTCATCTTTCATTGTGATGGGAGCTCATTTCTTTGCGCAAGACTTTGAGAGCTAGGCTACCTTGAGGGATGCTAGTGGGTGTTCTGGTCCCAGCAGGCTCCAGTGGAAGGCAGCCAGGTCTTCATCAGGCAGAATATGATTTCCTGCAGCCAAAGGAAAAGAAAAGGGAAGGAGGAGGGGGGGGACACACAAAGAGATGCCCTTTGAAAGTGTGAACGCGCGGCGTACGGAGACGCCGCCGACGTAGGCGAGTGTCGGCGCGGGGGTCGGTGGGCCGCTCCTTACCCAGCAGAGCAGCAAAGCAGGGCAGATGCTGAGTCTTGAGCCCGAGCTGCCTGGCGGCTTCGGACAGCAGGTACTGGTGCGTGGTCAGGTTTTTGCCGTTCCAGCTCAGCTTGAGGGCGTGCGAGGAGAAATAGGCGGGCACGTTGCACAGCGCAAACTCCGAATCCTGAGCGATCAGGCCGGCGAATCCGTAGTCCCTGTAGAGGGACAGCACTTCCTGGTGATGGTCCTCCAAGGTCTGCACAACCTGCGGAAAGAGCGCACAAAGTCGTCAGGAGCTTTTCAAGCCGGGGGTCTTTCGCGCGCACTCGCCGGCACAGCAAGATGACGATGACCCCCACCGGTGCCCCCTGGCAACGAGAGGGGATGTGACAAGCGCTGGCTATTTTTTGGGGATTGTTGACGCATTGTATAACTTGAATACTGGCGTGGTTCTGTCTACAAAGTACCCCCTCAAGTGCACATCAAATAAAAACAAAAAACAAACAAACAACCTCCTCACATACCCAATTGCCCCCCCCCCCAAAAAAAACTGCAGCGTCTTTCCACAAAGCGTCTCCTTGCCAATGTAAGGTGAACCTGGGATGGACCATCGCAATCCAATGAAACGCAGCAGTCGGAACAAGAAAATGTCAGCACATGGACACCAGGATCGAGGCCGCGGGTCTGTCAACTTCTCCGATATGAAGACATCGATACCACTTTGTGAACGCGTGTCAGTCGGCTGCACGGAGAGATTTGAAGGGAAATGTCGATGACAACACTCTTGGCCGACTGCAAATTAGGCTCTGCAAAACCCGTGACGAGCTCTGCGCGCTAAAGACTTTGCGTCTAAAAAGGGCCACACTTGGGTGAAACGTAGGTCACGTTTAACTCGTGTGTCCCCCCCCCACCCCCAAAAAAGTGGTCTTGATGCAGTCCTCCGGTAACGTTCAGTTGAAAAAGAGAGTTCATTCATTATTCATTCAAGAATGTGTGTCAGTCATGTTGCGGAAACTGGAAGAGAGCAAAGCGAGCGCGGGGCAGCTTAGGAATGTGCCAAACGGGGGGGGGGGAATAAATAAAAAATGACAGCGTTATCTGTGTCCTAAGAGGACGAGGTCTCTGAACGCGATGGATGCGGTTCAATTTGGTGACGCCGTTGAGAAGAGAGAGCGCCCTGTCGGTCGCCCCAGACGTGTAAACTGCTTAAGGCGAGACTTCATCCCAAAATGGTCACAGACGGCACCCGCGGCGTCGCGGATCTATTTGGAGATTCTTTTGCCGATCAGCTGGTGAGCAGAAAAAAAAGGCAAAGGGAGCTTAAGAGCAAGCCGGCCGGCTCCGGGACCCAACAGACAAGTGCGATAGCCTCCCGCAAAACTGCTGACTTGGAAACAAAGATGCCAAAATGACGGATCAAAAAGTCAAAAAGTGGCAATTGAAGCTTTGGCTGCATTTTGGTCATCGGTTCTACGCCGCCAAGTACAAGTCTGATTTGCGGCTGTCCTGCTGCCACGTTGGGTCAAAACGCGCTTTCGAGCCGCTTTCTGTGAACTTGGACAAGTCTGAGCTTTTTTTGATCAACGCGCAAACAAAAAGGTGTTCAGCGCAAACACCCGAGAGCCCGAAAATAATCCCTTCAATGGATTGGGATACATCTTTTGAATACTTGGGAGGAAAAAATATAAGATATATCTCAACTAAAGCCACTGCCACCAGCCAAACGGCCACTTATTTCACAAGAAAATGAAAGCAAATGTCAGGCAGGAAGGGGGGACACATATAAAAAAAAATGAAGGAATCATTCCCCACCCACACCATATCCAACCAAATACTCCAAACAAGCCACCGTCCGGTACTAAGAGCTTATAAATAGCCACGCCACAATTCTCCAACTATGTATGTCAAGTTCACCGAGTTCATGTTATGCAATTCATACGCGACGGGGGTCCATTTGAAGGCCTACTTGAATTCGTGCTCAATTTGATCCCAAAAACAAAGCGTGAGACGGCTGGATGCAAACACACTTCCTCCCAGGAAACATTTGCGCTCTGCTCGCTGCATTATTTAAAAAAAACAAACACACACACACACACACAAAAGATGGCAATGTTGACTGTTCTTGACACTCGAGCGAGTCGTGCAATACACGGAAAGTCTCATTGCATCGACGATGTGATGAATGCACTTTTGTCCGGAGGAGAAATGAAATCCACGCCAGCACATACACGAATTGCAGGTACACGGGCGTACTTTGCATCTCGGGCGAGTAATTGGAGCGGTCGCCGGTGAATATTTTTGTGATTATTCCATCGGATAAAAATTGATTAACGTGCAGAGGTCGACCGCAACCCCCCCCCCCCCGTACCCGACATGTGTTTGTGAACCGATTACTGGTGTTTATTTAGGCCTTTTTGAAAGGTGACAAAAAAAAAAGAACAACCAAACAATAGCGCGATTCCACGGAAGAGGGAGTGATGTACTTGGCGACCTTTTTGAAGCGGAGAGCTGCTACGTGGCTCGTGATTCATGCCAAGGCAGGGCTACTCGTTTGCGCTATGACGCGAGCCGCTTCGGCTTCAACTCCGTGTCCCTGACAGGTTACGCATACCACGGATGCCAATAACCATTCGTTTGGCAAAAGGTCGAGCCGCCTCATTATTTTCCTCCATAAATTGACAAGGAGTCAGTCACTGCTTTGTCGTAGAAAGTAACATCTGTCAGAAAATCTGCAAAAATTTCGATTCTTGCTTTTACCGAACAATGCCGCGAAATGCTACCATTCTGCTCATCAAGTACATTTTTCATCTCGTCGTGCCTGCACAACCAGTAAATTTGCTGATTTTTCTCTTGAATTATTTTCTTGTTGCTTCTAAACCTCGCTACAATCCACCCCATTCGGCTGTAAGAATGACTGGAGTCAATGTTTACTGTGAATGTCAACTTACAGCAATAACATTTGAGGTTAGGGCCCACTGTGCTCCTTGTTAAAAAAAATACAATTTTTTTAAAAAAAGGTGGTGTTCTGGGACCCTGTCAACTAAAATGTGATGTAGACAATTGTCTTATTTGGATTCAATACAAACATAATTATCTGCAAACATGGAGGACCAAATCACATGGAGAATAAATTACTGTTGAGAGGCTGAAATCTGGACAATTAGGTTTCATCTATGAGCGAAATTGTTGTGGATTACTTTGACAAGTGATTAATTGTTGCACCACGTTATCAAAAGGCTTTGTTTTTTTTTTGGGGGGGGGGGGGGTCAGTCTAGAGGGGGGGGGGGCAGGCATGCCAAATTAAGCAAAAGAGAGGAAAACCTGCAAGAGAGAGAGAGAGGGGGAAGCAGGAGCAGGACGACGAGGTGGCTCACCCGCACTCGGAAGCGGAACATGGCGAGGCGGACGCAGTGGCTGAGGCAGGCCGGGGGCAGGAACCAAGCCCGGGGAGGCGGGGTCGCCTTGCCGCCGACGTGGTTGACGATGAGCTGCGCGGTCTGTCGCTGGCCCTGGGCTCGCCGCGCCCACTCGGGCCAGCGCTCCTTGCCCAGCGTGCCGTTGAAGACCACCACCAGCTCCAGGCCGCCCTGGAAGAGGCAGGCCTGCGACAGGGCGGCCAGGTAGCCCAGCATGGCGTTCCACTGGCCGCCGCACACCCAGTCCGTCTGGTAGCCGCCGTAGAGGCGCTGCAGGCCGGAGTCGGCGTCCACCAAGATCCTGGCGGGCGGGGGCGGGGGAGGCATGGGCCCCGGGTGGTGGTGGTGGTGAGGGTGGTGCGGATGATGGTGCGGGGGGTGCGGGGGGTGCGGGGGCTGGCGGGCCGCGGTCCGGGCGAGCTTCAGCAGGTCCACGGGCACCGCGGCGCCGGGGCAGCGCTTCTCCAGATACTCCTGGAAGCCCTGCACGCCCATGACGGTGGTGTTGAGCCGGTGCGTGTGTCCGGGAGCGGCCTCGGAATACGTTCGGTACGCCGTGGTTGGAACGGGGCGAGGGGGCGAGACGGAGCTAGCTAACTGCGAGCTAACCGTCTGCCCAAACACTGAGTGACAAGTGGGCCGCTTTAGCGACACCCCAACGAGTCAGGCGACCGATCATGCGCGATCGCCGCCCGATTGTGCTTGACGACTTTCGTCCACTGCCCCTCTACACGACCAAACAATTACGCTTCTCCGATTTTTTCTTTTTTTCTTTTTTTTTTAGCCGCTCCTTGCCAGCGCCGCGTCCATCTCTGTGGGGGTTTTGCCGAGACGAGCCACAAGGCCAGTGGAGCTACAAGGAGTTGTCAGTTTCGGGCTCGCTCCAACCGCAACATCGCCAACTCTCTAAATACGCAGTCGCTGTCGGGTCCGGGTCCCAAAAGTGTCCCGAGATCGACACAATACGTGAAGAAATGCTCACGCGTGCAACGAACGCCAGACTGCGCGCTAGTTAGCAGGGCTGGACGGCCACTCCGCGGACATATTGAAGCGAGCGGCTAGCGCGACTCTTTCAACTGACAGCGACACTGTTGGCCACGCAGTCAGCTCGAAAGCGGGTTCAAATTCCGCATTGGAGTGACCAGCTCGGAAAGACGATGCGCAATAAAACTCGTGGCGTGTTGTATTTGCCAAGTGTGTACGTATGTGCGCGCGCGAGCGAGTGCGCGCGCATCTGTGTGTGTGTGTGTGTGAGCTGCGTGCGCGCGTGCGGCTAGCTGCTGGCAAGGGTCCCCGGCGTGATTTTGACGCGTCAACTCCCGACACAAGTCCGGGGCGGATCCGACGCGGAATGGGATGGATGTTTGACGGATTTAAAAAGAAAAGAAAGTAAAAGAAGAGAAGGCGAAAAGCCCGACGGTGCCTCCCTCGCTGTCGTCCGGGCTCACGGCTCCATGTTGCGGAGGAGAAGCTCACTTCCAAGCGACAGCAGCCATCTTGCGACTTCCTCGCGGGCCAGCCGAGTGGGAGAGAAGGCGGAGGAAACGCGAGGAGGAGGCGTCACCGCGGCGCCTCACGGGAAATGTAGTGCCATGCTAACATCGCCGCCGTTTCGCTTCCTGGGAATCCACCTCCCCTAAAAAACTACAAATACCGTCGCTACGATAGCGACCGATTGTACCAGACGCGTCAAGCCGAGAGGCGATTTCTCCCAAAAGTGTTCGAATTCGCAATGAAACGAGTCAACGTGACCACATCAAAATGTCTTCCCCAAAATGTGAATGATTACAAGTGCTTTTTTTTTTTAACCGATATTGGTCAGATCACCTGGATACTCGTAAGCTTGACACATTTACGTATTGATGGCCAAGTGTTGATTTCACCCACGAAAATGCCGTGCTTCGGATCTTCCGTCAGTAACAGGTAGGATGGCTCGCTTCCGTTCAAGTTGGCGTGTCTGTCTCCCCTCTCTGGTCATAAGCGGCACTGCAAGCCCCCGACGCAGGAAATGTGAAGCATCCACTTCCTGGTCAAAGTGTGTGGCACTTTGCTCTTCTGGCATGAGAGTACGGTAGCTTATTTGAACCCTTTTTTTTTTTTTTTTTAAATCTTGCGAATCTGGCTGAAACATTTTTTGTTGACATTCAAAAGACATTCATTTCAAATTTGAAGATTCAATGAAAATGAATGTGAAAGTTATTTAAAAAAGTGAATGACAAAAATGGACAAATTTCACATTAAAACACTGTGCAAGTTTGATACTCAAGCTTCGTTACAATTTAAAAAAGGCATTAACCTTTTTTTTTCGGTAGCACTCTTGAGTGGTTTAGGTCCGCTGACTTGGTCTCGACACGCGAGCCCTGCGACTGACCGGCGTGTAGTCCGCCTTCCGCCCCAAGTCGGGAAAGGCTCCAGCGGCACCACCCCGCGACCCCCTTCGGGAGAAGCCGTGTTGAAAACTTGGATGGGTGGACTGATTGTCAAGTGTGATATGGCGTCTCCCTTACTTCCGGGAACTTTTGACATTATTGGATGGATTCCAAATGAAAATCAATACGCAGCGCAGCCAAGATAACTTGAAATGAAAACTTGGGTTTGGTTTGTTTGTTTTATGAGGGAGGAAGAATCGGCATAGGCTCCGCCTCCCGTAATTGCACGTCTCTGCGTGCGTGCCACTCACCAATGATTTCTACCGAACGTGGTCAAGACGTCGTTGCTCTCGGTTCCTTCAACTGGCTCAAATCGGGATTTCTGTCGTGGATGAGCAGAGGCGGTCGGCGCGGGGGAGAAAGATGGACTCGTCAGCGCTCAACAAGTGGCCGCGTGTGTCTGGGCAGTCCAAGATCCCAAACCCACCGGCGAGGAGAGGCAGCATGACGGCTCGCGTCTTCAACTCCATCAAGCCTCTTGCTTGGCAACCGGTTGCCGGCCAAGGTAGGGACGCCTCTTCCAACGTCGAGTGTGGCAAATGTAAGCTTATGTTCTATTATTAAGGATCATTTTATCTTTGAGCATCATATTATTTCATGTTAAGCATTCCTAAATGATATTCTGTTGTTTAATAATTGCTTAGACGTGATGTTTATGTTGATAGCTTCTGATTGTCTGTTCAAGTAAGAGAAGCAGGAAGTGATTTTAGTGACGGGGTGAACGTGCTGCGTGCAGACGTCTTTTTCCCCCCCTCTTTTAATAAACTGCATGAAAGGATTCCATCTCTCCTTTTGTCATTCGTCAAGTGGAGCTATCCACTGAAGAACAACGAACCCCTCATGTTCCCTTCTTCTCTTTGGATCCGCAGGCCTGCGCTTCGGCTTCCTGCCACCAGAAGTCCGCTTCCACCGTGAGCAACACGCGCACCGCCGACACCAACGGTTCCTTCTGACCTTTGACGCCACTTTGTTTTTTGTTTCAGGACATAGAGTGTTTGTGTTCCACACTGTCCTTCTCATTCACACCCCTCACTGAGTCCCCCCCTCCCCCACCCCCCTTTTTTCTCTCCTGCACCACAAATGCCTCTTTTCCTTTCCTCCATCCAGACTCGTCAGATGATCGTGAGTACGCATCATTAGCGCGAAGGTGCCAGACATGCGGCGGGATCTCGCAACCGTGCATGCGTGTGTGTGTGAATTGCAGCCTCCACCGGCGCAGTACGGAGGCCGGCACACGGTGACGCTGATTCCTGGAGACGGCATCGGGCCCGAGCTGGCTAAGCGCGTGCAAGAGCTCTTTCCCACACACCTTCGGGGGATCCTGCTGAGGGTGGAGAGCTGGTCCGCTGGTTCCGCAGCTCAGTGAGAAATGTCATCCGATCCGTATGGAGGACGTCGTCTCGGGCGACTCGCAAAGTTGTGACGTATCGGTGGATCTACGGCTTTCTTGTATTTCTGACGGAGGAGCAAAGAAATTGTTGAGGAAGTGATGCTTCCTCGTGTTGCTTTCCGTTGTGAGCACAGCAGACGTGTTCAGTAAACATTTTTATTTCAAAAAGAGCGTGCTTTCGGTTTTTGAACAGCATGTGGAACGGATTATGGACGAAAACCCAGGTTTGACTGTGTGTGTGTGTGTGTGTGTGTGTGTGTGTGTGTATACTATATATACACACACAAAAATTTGACCCTAAAAAAATAATACGGGAAAATAAATAAAAATAAAAAGATTCAAAATGACACAAGACAACAAACAGAATCAAAGAAAAAAAAAAAAGTACCACGAGCGATGGGCAAAATGACACTGGGTTCAATGCGCGTGTCAAATGAAAAGTGGGCGTGGAAAATAGTCTCGTTTCGAGACGCGTGTCAGTTACGTCATTGTCAAATATCCAACGGAAGTGACGTCTCGTTGAGGCTGTGCGTGTCGAGCGGGAAAAGTCACGTGACAGAGGAAGCGAAACTGAGTTTGGGGCGGTGCGTGCCGAGCGGATACGGTCACGTGATCAAGGACAACACAGCATTCGCTCGTGACGCACCACAAGGTTCAAAACGGGTTAAATATGGCGCCCAAATTGAGGAGAGAGAGAGACGGACATTTTGTTCAGCGGGAGATTGACAGGTGTATTGTTTGGGGAGTTAATAACTCAGAGTTATTCATCTTGAGTTAGTTATTGAATTGAGTTTGTTCGTCAGTCAGGTAGTCGTCCATTCATTCATTCCTAGACCCGGAGAGAGAACGTTCAGGAAAAGTCACAACTGCCAAGCGTTTTGTTACAGAAATAAAGATTCATTGTTCGTCAAACGCGTGCCTTCGGCCGACGACTACCGTACTACTATTGTGCACAGACTTGTTACAGATTGATATGTCACGTTGGGCGGAACTGTCTCGCGTTTTCACGGGCCTCCGTCTTCAGGATGACAGTCGAAAAAAAATGGTACATTGTGACATTGTTTAAAAACTTTTAATTCCTTCATTCTCCCGCCATAAAAATATCACAGTACTGTAATTAGTATGACACTTGAAAACCCAAACACAGCCTATTTTCCAGACATTTCATTAAAAAAAAACGCCCCTCAAATGCAAAAAAATATATATATATTCACGAAAGAAAACGTGGTTGTTCCCATCCCCTCTTCACCGTGAAAGGCTTCGGGTTTTGTGTCTTGATCCTGCGGGGCAACGTTTGAAAATGGTATCGATCACGTGTGTGTGATGAAATTGGAGCGGACGGACAAGCATTTGGCCACCAGAGGGCGATGTCGCACCGCAAGTGGCACTGACGTCGTCGCGAGTTCATTTGATTGCTCGGAAAATGATTTGCCGACTCCCTCAAAAAGTGAGCGAAAGATCGAGAGCAACGCAAGGAGATCGGGGGGGGGGAGAAAAGGAACCAAGTTATCATTCCCAAATAGGTGGCTAATAGTCGGGGAAACAAAGATAAATGAGATTTGCAATGGCCGGTTTTGGTGTTCTCTCATGGCAATTGCAGGATATTGTTGGCACGTGTTTGTTTCATCACCGTCATTGACGGTCCTCTCCTAAACTTCAAAACAAAACCCCCCCAAAAAAGACGACACACGGTGACTTCTAAAAACTAATTTGACACTTTCTGGCAGTGAAATATAAAAAGCACCACACAGGCACCTTCGAAATGTGATCGTCCATCGACTTGGAGCTCACAGAGTTGTTCCTGGCTACGTGCGTGTGCGTCACATCTTTCAAAAAAAGTGACGTCACCACTCAGTTAAGACGTGTGTGCGTGTGCGTGTGAGTGCGCGCGCGCGCGCAAGCGCCGCCTTTTGGCAGCCCGAGGCCCTGAGAGTCCCCAAACCCCTCAGGCACGACAATAACACACAGGCAACCAAAACCAGATGAGAGTGCGCTGCAAGTCCGGAACTGAAAAGGGGGGGGGGGGGGGGGGGGTGCGTTTTGTGCGAGTGTGCATTTTTTTTTGTGTGTGTGTGTGACGGCATGCGCCCTGCGCGTCGGTCTCGCCGAGTCTGTGGCGCTCCTACACCGTGTTCTCGTCCACCTTGGAATCCTCCTCCAGCTTGACGGCGGCGCCGCCGCCCTCCTGGTCCGCTTGGGCCTGGGCGGGGGCCAGCATGGCGTCCCGCTCCTCCTTGGGCTCGCCTTTCTCCTCGTCCTTCTTCTTCTTCTCTCGCGCCAACAGGTTGTAGTTGATGCCCATCCCCGCGAAGAGGAAGAGGCTGGCCACAATCAGGATGACGCCGGACGAGATGTACGTGTAGTCGTAGTGCTGGTAGTAGTTGTAGAAGCTTCCTGCGGGAGGAAACAAACGGGAGGACGTCAGCTCGCGACAAGGGGGGGGGGTTTCCCCGCGAACCGAAGCGAGAGTTGGACTGCCGCCTTGAAAACGAGAGTCACGACTGAGACAAATTGCCATTGGTGACATTTCATTCAAGTTGAAAGATTTTCATCAAGGGGGGGGGGGGGGGGGTAGAAAGAAACTCATGAGCGAGAAGAAGTCAATGACGGCGGTTGTTTTCCAGAGAAGATAACAAGACACAGTATGAAGAGTCCTGAACTGCGTTGCATTCCAGAGAGCCCCCGCCACATTTCCAAGCCCAACGATTTCACCACGTCTGTGGAAAATAGCAGAGCTGGCCAACTTCAGTGGGGGAGGGGCCCTACAATCTTTTCACAAAATATCGTACGTGCGTCGAATGGATTTCATTAGCGAGCGGCCATGTTTTTGAATGCGCCCATCAAAGATTCACGATCCAAACGCGGCAACAACAACGACGGGGGGCTTGAAAATGGCGTGCCGCATGCTGTCTTTGGGCCATCGGCTGCCATTCTAAAATGGCCCCAGAACGCTGAACAAGTACCCCCCCTCCCCCTCCCCCACTAAGAGCAAGAATTTCCCAAAACAAAAAAAAAAACCCTCCCTCCAAATGTTGGGGTACGATGTTTGTCTTGCATTCCAAATCCGTAAAATACCACGGGGCCTATTCACGGAGTGTGTGTGTGTGGGGGGGGGGGGGGGGGGGCATGCCATCGAATACCCGCTGGAAGTGCAACTAAGACACGACTGCCATCTAGTGGTCATCGGTGAGATGAAAACTTCAAACGACAGTCGGCGCCCGCGGAGAGGCGGAATTTTGTTTGGGAGTTTTTACCCCCCCCCCCCCCCCCCCGCTGCCGCTGAAAGCACGCACAACAGTTCTCAGCATCGTTTCGAACATGATTTAAAAATACGATTCGCCGGGACGAAAAAAATGAATGACAGCGCCGCCACCGGTCGGAGAGAGAATTCTTCAAGCCTTCCCGCCATTGGACAAATGACAACCAAGCCTTTTGTGGCAAGCCCGTCATTCCCCCCCCCCCCCCCGTACCTGTCAGCGGGGGGCCCAGCAGCACGGGGGCGCACTCCACGATGGTGACCAGGCCCATGGCGGACGAGAACCTCTGCGCCCCCACCAGATCCATCAGCGTCTCGAAGAGCACCGAGCTGAGCCAGCCGAAGGCGAAGCCGAAAAAGATGGCGTAGACCACGAAGCCCGTGTAGTCGGTGGACAGCGGCGCCAAGACGTGGCACACGCCGTTGTAGAGCACGGCGCCGGCGAAGAAGTACTGCACCCGCGGCCGCACCCACCGGGTGTTGGCCAGCAGGCCCATGGAGGGCCGGGCGAACATGTCCACGAAGGCCAAGATGGACAGGAGGAGGGCCGCCTTCTCCTTGCTGATGTCTTTGCTCTTGGCGTAATTGGACAGGAAGACCAGCGGCGCAAAGAGCCCGAAGAACATGATCACGTTGCCCAGCAGGTAGAGCAGGAAGCCGCGGTGCTTGAACAGCGTCAGGTCGATGAAGGAGTTGACCGTCTGCAGCGCCGTCTTCTTGGGCGGCGCCCGGTGGCCATCGCCCTCGCCCTCGCCCTCGCCCTCGGCCTTGGCGAGCGCCGGGGGCCCGATGGGGCGCATGAGCGAGCCGGCCACGCAGCAGTTGAGCAGAAGCCCCCCCAGGATGAGGAAGCTGCCCCTCCAGCCGAAGCGGTCGTAGAGCCACGAGTTGAGCGGCGCCAGCGTGGACAGGAAGACGGGGCTGCCGGCCATGGCGATGCCGTTGGCGATGGGGCGCCGCTTGTAGAAGTACTTGCCGATCATGGTCAGCGCCGGGTTCAGGTTAAACGCCAGGCCCAGTCCTGGACAAGAGGGGCAAGACTGTGAACGGGAGGATGGGGGGGCCGACGGCGGCGGCCAAATACGAGCGCCCACCTCCCACCACGCCGATGAAGAAGTAGAGCTGCGGCACCGTGTTGCAGAAGGAGGCGGCGACCAGTCCCGACCCCGCCAGGCAGCCGCCCAGCAAGACGATCGGTCGGCTGCCGAACCGGTTCACCATAATGCTGCTGATGGGACCTGAAGGGGGGGGGGGGGGGGGGCGGGACAGAGAAACCACATTCCTCATTTGCCCGGCCTGAAAGTCTCTTCACAACTTGAAATACAAAGTCAGCGCTGTGGACAATTCCAAACGATGTACGCGCCTTAGCAGGGCTGAGTCGCAAACTACGGGGGGCGCGTTGAGGGGGGGAAACCTTTCGAGGAGCATCCAAGGACAAAACGCCTTTTTCACTCATCGCTTGAAGAAATCAACCCCCCCCCCCGCAATCGCTTGCAGAGAAGCAAAATTCCCGCATCAAAAGCCAAGAAGAGCACAGTGACTTCCCCCGTGATTGGTCGCTAGATCGGAAAGGGAAACCAAAAGACCACTCGCAGAGCACCGCATCGCGACTTGCGCCCACAAGCGGAGAGTCGGGGGATGACGGTGACCTTTGGTCTCCGTCGGAACAGACGACTGCTCACTTTGATGAGGACGGCACGGCGCCCCGAGGGGGGTCGGGGGGGGCCGAGGGAACATTGGTCTGCTTGTGAATGGACGCTCGTGTGGGTTCGCGGCCACCTCTGAATACAAAGTGCCTGAGTGGCGCTTCTGTTCAGAGTGCTCATTTCGCACAGCGGGCAACTCCAGGTGCATCGCGCAGCTCAAAGCGTTCGAGACGTTTCAAAGGCTAAAGCCGAGAGAACAAAACGGTCGGCGACAAAGAATTCTCGTCGAGTCAAGCGAGACAAACGTTTGGCGGCAAAAGAAACTTTTTCCAGTGCGGCACGTTAACAGAAACAGCAAAAGCCGGAAGCCCCGATCAGAGCCCCCAAAGTCTTGGGAAACTCAGCTAACTTGTTGACCGAGCGCGTGAAAGCGGAGAGCATAGCAGCTCATGTTTTTGGTGTTTTTTTAATGCTGGGAAATGAAATTGTGCTACACCGTTTTCTTGGCAGGACTTTGATGGGGAAAAGAAAACGTCTCAACGGGTCAACATCCACTTCCGGGCAGCGTTTTGCGCATGCTAAGCTTATGACACCGCATCATTTTGTAGTTTGATGTGCGCTCGACACATTTTTTTGGGAGGAGGGGGTTGGGGGAGGGGCCAAACATGAGAAGGCATTCTTTCCCAACATCACATTTAAGCATTGGCCAGAGGATACAAACAAAGCAACACTTTTGGTTTTGGCGGACAAAACACCGTCAAGGGACCCCCCCAAACCGGCGCCGTCAAACGACCAGAAGATGATCCCCGTACCGCCTCGGAGCATTTCAAACTTTTCTTACTGCAGATGACCCGATGATGATAAAATTAAAAAAATAATTTAAAAAATCCCTTTCTGAAGCATGCAGAGACTCCGCGTTGTAACCTTCGCTAACAGCTTAGCTACTCCGAAACGCAAAGCTCGTCTCTTCAGTCGTGACGTCCGACTTCAACCTCCGCCCGTGACGTGCTGTCATTTCAAAGCCATCTTCCAACACCACGCTTCAAACCCAATCGGCTTTTACAACCGATCAAGATGGCCGATGCGCTATGATCGTCCAAAGCGGGAAGCGGAGAGATTGTCCGGCAATAACGACGAGCCCCCCTGCTGTTTGTCAGCTTTTTGAACGGAGCCCCCAAAAATATTGACAGGCTGCGCGTTCTTCAACTCCCAAGCCGGACTCAACCGAAGCACTCCCCTAAAAATCTCAAAAGATCTCGGAACGGTCAAGACCGACGACGATCTTTGGCCAAATCATGCGGTGGGAAGAGCAAATCAACTAAGCAGAGAGGCAAATGGTTTTTTTTTTTTGTCTTTGACATCAAAGAGCCGAGGACAGGTTCCGCGGAAGTTCAAATTCCAAACGGGCGACTTGGTGAACGGCACGCAGGCAAGGCTCCCCCGGCATTTTCTCTCAGCAGCAACACTTGGGAAACTGTTTGGGGTTTGTTTTTGTTTTTTTTTTCAAAATGGAAGTCGTTCCTCCGAGGGAAGCGACGCGAGCCAAGAAAAAGGCTGAGAGGAGGAGATGTACGTCCATTCTGCGTTGACTCTGGCTCAGCTTTGTTGATGCCCCCCTGCCCCCCCCCCCCACACACACACACACTCAAGCCAGGCCTTTCCCGGCACCGTGAACTACGAGTCGGTGCTCAGCCCGCCCACTCAACGGCCTTTGTCTGCCAACAACATCCTGAAAGTTGAGAGGCGGCGCTCTTTGCGAACGGACTCCAAGGTTCAAGTTCGCAAATCACACATCGATGCCACACCCCCCTCCACCCTCCCCCTCCCCCCGATGCCATGCGACCGTGGGAGGAGGCGCCGCCCTTACCGGCGCCTGAATTCCAAGTGGCCCCAGAGAACAGACTAAATTGTCAGAGGAGGAAGAGGACAGAGGAGGGGAATTCAAAGTGGAGAGGAAAACAAAAAACCAAAACCCCACAAGCGCTTCAACATCTGGCTCCTGTTCTGCCTTTTCGCACTCCTCCCCATTCTCTCCAAAGTCCAAAGTCCATTTTGTGGATCGGAACGCGGACCGGCTTTTTGGGGGCACTTACCTCCGGCGTACATGACGGCCAGCATGATGGAGGAGATCCAGGACACTTGGCTGGGCGTGGCGTCGAAGATCACCTCGATGTCTTTGAAGAAGACGGTGATGGACTTGGGGAAGGCGTAGGAGAAGCCGATGGAGATGAAGGCGCCCACCACCACGGCCCAGCCCCAGCCCCCCTCGGGAGGGGTGTAGCCCGCGGGGCCCCCCGCTGGAGGAGGCATCTCTGCTCAGGGAGATAGACGGCGGCAGACGGATGAGATGGAAGCCGCACCTGCGGAGAGGCCGAGCAAAGTGTCACCCCGTGCGGGAACGCCGGCCGTACCTCACACGTCTGTCGTCAATGTTTTCGGAATCTGAATGCTTTGCGCTTGCCAAGTGCAGGGACGATGCGGTCAGGGGAGGCGGGTGAGCCAGAGCCTCACCTCTGACTGCGCAGCGCATTGCATTGCGCAATCCTCCCAAACCGGGTCGATCCGTGCAAGTGGCTCGTGCTGCTTGCCTTGCCGCATATCTGCATGTCGGCCAATATCGTGTTTAGCCAATTGAGTAAGCTCCCC
This sequence comes from Hippocampus abdominalis, assembly GCA_018466805.1. Lineage (NCBI taxonomy): Eukaryota > Metazoa > Chordata > Actinopteri > Syngnathiformes > Syngnathidae > Hippocampus > Hippocampus abdominalis. The sequence goes on along the minus strand of CM031694.1, from coordinate 35,834,180 downwards.
CTTTTCGCTTGATCTATTTGTAAATCGGACACCTAAAGGAGTCAGTTCCTCACCAACCAGCAACCTCACCGCACGCCACTGAAGCGAACAAACAAACAAACAAACAAACGCAGTCTGGCTGGACTGTATCGACGCTCCCCAAATTTGCAGCCATTCGTGAGCCGTTACGACTAATGACAGCAAATGACGGAATACAAATAAATAAATAATTAAATGTACCGCAACCCCCCGTGAGGAACCGAAGGAAGGGAAGTCGCGCCGAAACTCAAGTGAGCAAACAGGAAGATCATTAAATGCGGCCGCTCACTCGCAACCTGGCGCAGGAAATGACTGCTGTACGATAAGCGAAGGCCGTCGTGAAAAAACCCGCGGAGAGACCTTCACCGGCCCCCTTCTGCCGGATTTATTGGGCAGCTCACACACATGCGGGCTTTCATTCCCACTGAGGGCCCAACCAACGCCACTTTCTGAACTGCTCAGGCAAACAGACGAGCAAGGCGATCTGCTAACCGGACGCAACCCGAATCGTGTTCGCTGGACGGACGAAACGGCCGCACGTTTGGGTTTGAATGCTGTGCAAAAAAAAGCCGACAGTCAGCGCGTCAAGAGTAGCAAAATAATTCAGGTTTTGGGTTTTTTTTTTTGCATGCTTGTGAAGAGAAACACAAAACGTGTCGTCAAACAACACTCGTCTTTGATACGGTTCCAAGTTTCCCCAAAAGGATGAGAGTTTCCTGGAATATGCTAGCTCGTCTCTACCATCAAAACACGCTCAGCGATGACCCTGAGCAGGAAACACAAAACGCGGCACGGACGCATGAACTTTCCATCAACGTTTGCTGCTTGGTGAACTTTCTCCACGTTCTCACCGCCGCACTGCTTTCGCACGCCACCTCGCCATGTGGGATCCGCATCGTATACAGTCCAACCTCGGTTTTCGTGTCCATAATCCGTTCCAGAAGGCTGTTGAAAAACCGAAATTGTTCCAAAACCGAAACCACGCTCTTTTAAAAAAAAAAAATCTGTTACTGAACACGTCTGCTCACAATGGAAAGCAACACGAGGAAGCGTCACTTCCTCGTGTAAGGAAGGCGAGAGGAGTCAAATGGTGCATTCAAGTGCGCTCAGTTTGTTCGAGAACCGAAATTTGTTCATCATCCGAGGCATAAAAAAACTCGAACTTTTTGGTCGAAAACCGAATTGGACGAGAACTGAGATGGAGGTTTGACTGTAGATACGCGCCCACTCACTCACTAACACCACTCACTCCTGCCATCTGGTGGTGATTTATCAGAGTGAACTCCTTCCTGCAGCCTTGATACTTGGTGAGGAGCTGCGCCAAGTCCTTTATTCCTTTTTTTTTTCTTGTTTTCATCGGGAAAAAAAAAAAAAAAAAACCATCCAAAAGGCATGTTGACATTTTGGCATTCAATCAGTTCGAGGGAACTCAAGTCAAAAAAAAAGGTTCTTGACAGTCCTGCCTTCTAATGTCCTGTACTAGTCCAAGTGCGGCATTCCGGTTCATATGGCGTTTGGGGAATCCATCGAAGGGGGCGGCCATTTTCTCTGCTCGTCGCGGACGGAAAAATGACATTGCGGTCGCTCAAAGCTCAGCCTGCGCTTGTCACATGACCAAACTCGGAAAACAGCCAGTCGACTTCCTCTTTGTCCAACACACTGTGCACTTTTTGTTGACCGAGGCGGCCGTGTGACCTGCGACGATCCCCCAATGTCAAAAGGGTGCTTGGATTATTTCTCGTTTCATCTGTGGTTTTAGTCTTGATTGTCAAGAGTCCTTGAGGGTTTTCAAAGGCGCTGATCAATAAAAGGATGATTGTCATGATTTCAGGCCTGCTCACCAGCAGACAGAATAACAAGCAAAGAGGAAGTCTGTCAAACTTTGGCTCATCACTCATTTTGAGTCGGCTCGATCGGGCCCCAACCCCCCCCCCGGTAGCGCTTTAAGCTAAGTGGCCGCGTAGCTTAGCCTAAGTGACCCGTCGAGCCTCGTGTTGACGGAGCAGCCATTAATCCCCCAGAGCGCCCGGGCGTTCACCCGCGCGTGAAGGAGTGGCCCCCGCCGAGCGAGACGCTCACTCTGCCGGCGGGCTTTGACGGAACACAAGAGACACGCACGAACACAATCATGGCGGTGAGCCGAGGAGCCGTTTGCAGGTCGTGTCGGAACCCCCCCCCCCCCACGGCATGAAGAGCGCTCAGCCTCCAAACGCAGCTCACCCGCATCACGCCATGATGACGCAACGCGATCCGACACGAAACGACTTCACAAAAGGCGTCGAGGCGTCCGCGACGGATAGAATTCCATCGAGTCTGCACTTGCGTCATCATTTGCATGTCCTTCTGTTCGACATCCAGTTCATGTTCACGTTGAACCAAAACTTGCCACACGATGCGTCTGAACCCCACTTGGACCATCACTAAAAAAAAAAAAAAACGGCGGTGCGCAGACTTTTTCACTTGAGCGAAACAAACGGACGTTTGTTTCGTTTTCCGATGGCTCCGGAGGTGGCGAGTCAGCTTAGGTTGCGCAATCGCCGCCAGCATCCGAGAGGATGACGCAAACGCGACGCGGGCCTGCACGCCAGTCCCACAAAGGGGGGGTCAACGAGCGACCGTTCCACTTGCAGGCAAACGCACGCACGCACGCACGCACGCACTCTCTCTCTCTTACGGGGCAAGCGACCGCTCGGGCAAACTGGGAGTCGGGGCCCAAGTCCAATGGAATTGGGTGGATGATTGGCAGAGTGACACCGGGACACGGCGTTGGTGTTCTTTCTCATTCAGCTCAGCGACAGTGGGACGCACTTTTTTTCGACGGGTGGCGCCGGCTTGTCAACTATACACGCAGACGTACTCCAGATTGTACTTGGGGGATTTTGATTGGAGAGAAACATTTATTTTGCATTTCAGTTTGTGTACATCAGACTGCACAATTGCTTGTCTATTTTTTTGCACTGTCACTGAGAATCGCTTCTCAAGTGCCTGACTTGCTTCACGGATAGAGAGATAGAGAGAGAGAGAGAGAGCGCTTGATAAAGAGCTAGCAAGATAGCTAGCTAGCTTGCTAGCTAGCTAGCAAGAAAGAGATTGAGAGAGAGAGCGAAAGAGTCATCTGAATTGCAAATGTCTCCATTGTGAGACAAATAAAGGTTTTGTTCTTCTTCCGATCCATGCCTCCATGATCTGAAGCGCTTTCTCCTCACGAGAGTCAGCCGGGCAGGCTGGACCCAGGCGGGGGAGACGCTGGCGGGGGACACGCTGAACCGGTTGCCAGCCGATCGCAGGGCACGCATAGACCCAATGACCATTCGCCCGCATAATTGCACCGCGGGGCCATTTCAAGGAGACGTGTGCCAAACTCAAGGCCCGGGTGCCGGATCTGCCCCCCCCCCTCCTCCCTCCCTCCATCCATCCATCCCAAATCTGCAGCAACGTTTCACATTCTCACATGAAAGAAAGAAGAGCTATTAGAAGCCTTTTCTTGTTCCCAAGGCAGTCAACAAAAGCCGAATCAAGCGTTCTTCGTGGTTTCTTTAGACGCTTTCAGTCCTCATCTTGATCATTGGCTCCACAGTGGGAGGCCTCAAGATCGCAGCTTCACGGTTGTCACGCACCGACGAGTGCGACTGCGCGCGCTCGTTCTCCGTTCTCCGAGTGAGATAGAACGACGAGTGCCCCACCACTCACTCCATGGACCTTCTGACTACAATCTTCTCGAGCTGGACGTCCATAATAAAAAGTCAAGGACAAGATTGAGGTAAACGTGCGACAGTCGTCAGTCCCGCCCCAGCGGGGGGGGGGGGGGGGGGGGGGGGGGGGAGCGTGTCTGGCTCGGTGCCGACCCCACCGGGTGCTCCACAGGCTGGGTGGGACGCACGCCTGGCCAGATGCGCCCGGCCGGGGGAATGCGTGCGTGTTTGACGAAGGGGGGGGGGGGGGGGGGGGGCTCTCTCTCTCCCGCAGCATCACGGTCCATCGCGCGAGGCTCCTTGCACGCGATGCGGAGTGAAAAGCGTGCCTGCCGCCTCGAATTTCCAAAAGCCGAATGAGCTTCAACGTGTTGATTAAAAGCCACGCGCGCCGTCGCCCCCGAACGCAGGACTGAAGGACTGAACACGTACCTGTGGCGCTGGGGAACTAAGTGGCTTCGGCGCTCCCGGCGTGCGGAGGTCGCCTCGATGCTCGCGGTAGCAAACGAACAAGCCGCGGCGGTCGGAGAGCGGACGAGTGCATGTGGGGAGGGATGGGGTGGGGGGGGGGGGAGAATCGGGATGACGATGACGACTGACGCGGCGCGCATGCGCACGAGCGAGCCAGCCACCCTTCCCCAACTGGTGGAATCTCACCGAGGAAGAAAAAGACAATGACGGCGGGGGTCACCGACGTGTCCTTTAGAGTCCGTTTCCATTGCCGGCGGCCACTGCCGTCATCATGAGAAAAAATAAGTGAGAAAAAAAAAGGAAAAAAAAAACCCCAGATGGGACACGTCGATCTTCCTTCTTTGAGTAACTTAGAGCGTTCCTCCTAAAAAAGAATAAAAGCCACGTGACATGTTTGGAAAGGCGCTAGTAGTGCCTTTTCTCATTTCCATCCGGTGTCCCTTGCCAGGTTGAGGCAACATTGCAAGTACGAAAACAATAAAACGAAGGCAAGACAAATGGAGACGTTCCGCAGTCCAAGTAGACAAATAGTTCAGCGCCTAGTGAAGGGAGAGAGAGAGAGAAGCGTGCCCGGTGCGTGGACGCCAAACGTGGTTGGAAAGCGCCAATGAGCGGCCCGGACGTGCGGGTCGGGCAAATGGAGCGCACCTTCGCCAGAAAGCTGCTCGTCTTGTCCTTTGGCGGTCGTCCTTCCACATTTTTTGGTCCAAAAGCCCCCAAAACAAAACGACGCCTTACTTGTATTTTCTTCGTATGAAAAAACAGAAGTTGAAAAAAGACAAGGGCGTTTCCCACAAATGATTCTTTGGGGTCAACAAGGTCAAACGATTCTCCTAAAAAAAACGGGGAAGGGGAGTATCTCGCTTATCGGAATATTTTTCACGCTGCCCGGTTGACGTTTTACGCGCGTCGCTCCGCCTTGGAAAGACCCCCGAGATGTCAGCGGCGGTCGACTTCACCTCTCTCGGTCATTGGGGGTCGCGAGCCTATTTTCACATGGTGGGGAGTTGCTCGACGGAGGAGGAAAGGTTTCGGGGAGGTGCGGGCAGGAGCTCCGTGGTCCGTCCGGGCCAACTCCACGGGGCCTCGCAGAACCCCCGCGGCGTAGCGAGGGCACGGCAGCGAGCCTGTTGCTCTTCCAAAGGCGGGAGTGAGCTCACGAGGCCTCCTTGAGACAACAAACAGGAGAGCGGGAGATTGATGTTTATTATTCCTTTTTGTTTTGTTTTTGGACTGCTTCATCCCTCCAGCTCTCCACACACACACACACACACACACAAAAAAGCAAAGAATTCAGCGGGAAAGCAAAATGTTGATGAAGGAAGCCGCGGCAGCTAAGCAGAAGCACGTTTTTTTGCGTCAGCAGGAGAGCCGGCTTGGGACACCAAACAAAGCACAATGTCATGGATCTGTTTGTGACCAACAGGTGGCACTGTGGGGCTCTGCCTGGAGCTGCACACCTGTTGGTCATTGTGTAATGAGTGCCACTTTAAAGGACTTGATGCCCGACCACTCAGTGTCGGGTCATTGTTGCTTTTTGCTCCTGTCATGTTTGTTTGTTTCTTTGTTTGTTTGTTATGTTTAGATCATGTTTTTGGTATTGTTTCTGTTATTGATAGTTTTGAGCTTCAGTCATGGTTTTTTTGATTGATACTTTGGACTTTGTTTGTTTAGGATTTAGTTTGCTGTGTTTTATTAATACAATCTTTCAACTACACCCCGCTCCTCCCTCCTGCCTGCTTTTTTGGGGTCCTCCACCACCTCGCAATGTGACACACAAGAACCAATTAAAAAATCAACACAAGAGGCTCCCAAAAACCCAGATTCAAAGTAACAAAAGAAAGCAAAGCTCGGGCAAAACGTGACGCGAGACGACGACAGCCAGCGCGATCCCACGCAGACCGCGAGAAAAAGCAGGACCCGAAATATAAGCAAAGAGAGCAAACGCCCCAAAATAAGAGCAACTGCTCCCACATTCTTTTCAGACACTTCATCAACCGCCTGTCACAATGGAGGATGTCCATATGTGTGCTGACAGCATCCATCTTACCGGAATCCGACTCCCTCCTGTCAAAAATTTTTTTTTTTAAATACCAGAAGCAATCGACGTTTGGATTTGCCAAAGCGGGAAGAGCATCCAGATGAAGACAAAGTGTTGGCCACTAATAAATAACACGTCCTCAAGGACTGTGGGGCTGTTTTTTGTGGCTCGCCTTGGAAAGTGTTTGGAACGGTTGGTATCGATCTCCTTATCTGGCCCGGCGTGTTGTTGAACTGCTGAGTTCCTCCCCTTTCATCTGCGGTCAGCTTGCCTTTGTCCCACTTCACTTGGAAGAGACGGGAGGGAAAAAAGCCTTGCGGAGCCTCTGTGGGCTGAATGCTTTGCGCGGCGTTGGGCCAACTGTTGTAGCGGCGGCCCCCCCTTGCCAGGTCTGCTCTACCAACACGGACTTGACCCAATCTTTTCTCAGCTTTTTTTTGCAATCCGCAAATGGAGACTGCTTGAAAACTGATGTCTACCTTCCAAAGAGAGGACGATGCTTTGTCTATGCTGCAAGAGAAGCCTGCCACATACACATCATATACTGTATGCTGTCATATATATACAGTCAAACCTCGTTTTTCGTACTTAATCCGTTCCAGAAGACTGTTCGAAAAACCGAATTGTTCGAAAACCGAAAGCATGTTTCCCATTGGAATCAATGTAAAACATTTGAATCCGTTCCAAGTCAAGAAAAAAACTTTTTTAAACCACTTTTGTTTTTACAATTTCACACCGTAAACTGTACACATGTAATAGGAGAGCAGGTAATATGTCAAATACTGTACAAACAAACTGTCATATGTTTTATTTTCACCAATTTTAACATGAACATAGTAACATAAAAATTGAAGGAACATATCTCTCTCTCTCTCTCTCTATCTGTTGTGGGGCGTGCGCCTATCCCAGCTGTCATCAGGCAGTAGGCGGGGCATTTCGGCATCCCGAACTCCTTCGCCAACACAGACACATGCACACCTGACTCATATTTCGCGATCAAATCTTTCTTAAATTCTATAGTTTTGCGCCCTATTTTCCTCTTTTCTTCACCAGGTTCACCACTTCCACTTGCTTTCTTTGGTGCCATGATTAGGGGCTCATACACGATGCAAAAATATCAGTCCAACAGTACGAAAGTTCTCACCGAGCACGTCTGCTTTTTAAAAAAAAATTATTAATCGAACAATACAAAAACGTCTGCTCACAATGGACGCTACTGTAGCGTCGCTTCCTCATGTAGTGTCGCTACACGAGGAAGCGAAGCCAAGAGGAGTGAAATGACGCATTCAAGTGCGCTCAGTTAATTCGAGAACCGAAATTTGTTCGTCATCCGAGGCATAAAAAACTTGAAATTTTTGTTCGAAAACCGAATTGTACGAGAACCGAGACGTTCCAAAACCGAGGTTTGACTGTATATATATAATAAATGGGGTGAGGGGGGGGGGCGTCTTTTCCGCTCTCAAGGTAGATGTATGCAATCATGCGGCAACTATTCAAACATCTGGATTTGATCCGGGGGCCCAAAGTATGCAGCGCGCGCAGACTTGCGCTCCCCTAAGAACGTTGATCTGAATTTGTCACTTTTCAAAGCCGAGTTGCAGCGAGTTGCAGCTCCACCTCACAGGAGGCCCGGCGTGATTTGGACTTGAGGGTACTCGGGACTCAAAGCGAAAGCCGCTCGTCTTCCATTTGCTTTCCGCCAGGGTCCTTCATCGTCGCAGCATTCCGATAGATTGACAACATCCGCTTGCCGCTTTATCACTCGACAAGAGCTCAGTGTGCTCCATCAGAGGCCGGGTGCTCATGACCCAGTTAGCACGGGAGCGAGAGACAGAGAATCTTTTTTGTCCCTCCGCTCTCAACATCACGCAGATGCAAAGCATGTGACACACACACACACACACACGCACACACACTCACAAAAAAAAAGGAAAAGTAGGAATGCTGCGGTCATTGTGTTGCCTTATGTGGAGCAGCGCTTGCAAAACTGCATGCGTCATCTTCTTCTTTTGTCGTCTTTTCATCCAACTTGAAAATTCAAAGCAAAGAAATGCGAGTTCATGGAGCCAATGGGCCCAAGCGGCCTCCTTGAGCCACGCACACCGCAGCCTTGTGAGGTCCAACACCTTGGCACAAGTCTGCCCCGGAAAGGCGCATCGGCTTCCAAACGATGGGCCGGTCGTTTGTGCGCCTGATATTAGGAACGACTCTCGGGGTGACAAGAAGAAAGAAAAGCTCTCTGATATGGTGTCGATCCAAAGTCCGCACGCGAAGGCGCCTTCTCCTCTCTCGCTCCGATTGCGAGCGGACGTGACGGCGAGTGTCTGCCGCCACCTAGTGGCGAATTCGGAGCATTGCCGCGGGGGGAGCCGCTTCAGAGGCCGCTCGGGACTTTTTCGGAGCCACAGGTGGGCCACAGTCCGAACCAAAGAAGCAGTCACGGTCTGTAACTGGCGCCAATATTGAGTCATTGGTTGCCATGACAACGAATATATTATCTATTTTTGGATGTTGTTGATTTGTAAAAGTGCTTCGTTTCGATGTGAACCTTCATATTGTTTTATTTTCCTGTTATATGAGATGTTTTGTCGGGAATCACTTCCGGGTCACGTGCCGCGGATAGCGTCGAATTAGAAAGATCGAGAAGACGATTTACGAGAGAGAAAGAAACGATATCGTCTGGTCAACGTTATTTAAGTTGATCTACTTTCGGTTTTACAAGATGAACGCGGTATCTGTCTGTTTTTGCTTATTTATGAATGCCTCGTCGAAGAGAATGTTGTCATGTTGATCGTTGTTTGAAATGTGTCGATCTGTTTATTATGGTTTTGTTGTACAGCCATTGTAACCTGCTGTCATACCTCCCGTCCACAAGGTGTCGCAAGAGTTCTATTGTTGATTGCTACACGAATAAGCCGGTAACACGTTCTTGGTGCTGCTGGAGTCAAAACGACTTTCAAGCATATAAACGGACTGGTCTCTTCATATCAAAACTACAAAATGTGTTTTAGTTTTCACGGTGTTCCACGATTAAACGTCATCCTTGACCGGGGTAGATAGATCCACGGTCACTAACGAGCCTGTTTTGAATCGAAAGTACAGCACACAAATCTCTTGTGACGGTTATCGCCGAAGTGTTTGTGCTTTCTGACTTCACAACACGGCATTTAAACGCAGCACATCAAGGGCGTCGTGCCGCTGGCTTTGCTTCATCGGTGCTTCTGCCCCAAAACCCAAGAACAATTAAGTGCCCAAGTGAGAAGGGAGCGAGACATCACTTCCCCCCCCCCCCCCCCTGCCCGTCTTCGTAGTTCGTGTGAAAAGCGGCGTCTCGTCGGAGGCCATCTGGCAAAGACAATTCAGGTCAAATCAAAGTTGGCTCACGTTTCTGTTGAGACAATCGACGTTTAATAAACATTGGCAGTGGCCTTGAGCAGGCTGGCATTCTTTTTCGAACAAAAAACAGGATTGCTGATCGCCTTTCGACGTCGAGCACGAAACAGTCAGTTCCGGGAACAACTCTCCGCATTGTGGTACAAAAACTTAGGGCAGGAAAGATGGAGAGACGATGGCGCGGGGTCTCCGGCCTTGCAAACGGCGCCAAACAAATCACGCAAGTGAGTCACGTGGTGTACTCGTGGACGACAGAAAGACTACAGGGTCGCTGTGCGATGATGTCACGGGTGTGCGTCGGGCGCGGGAGATGAGAGGAGAGACGAAAGAGGGCAGACGCGCTATCGGCGACCTCAAGAAATATCTGCGTTGACAGAACAGTTGGACTCACGTGGGCGCCATTCGATAACGCGACAAAACACTGCGGCACAAGAGGAAAATCGCGATAACTTCATCAACCTGCGTGATGCGTTCGGGGCCAACTCCGGCCAGACATCCAACTCAAATCACAAAAACACCGACGATGAGAAAGTGAACAGGATGTTTGGACTCCGAATGAACTTGGCGAATGAAGTTTGGCTCGCTGGGGTCAGACAAACAAGCAACATCAGCACAGATAGATATACGGCCGCGGGCTCGTCCGCGCCGTCGGTGGGAAACAAACTAATGAAATGCAACATTTAATTGATTGAAATGAAAAAAAAAAAGGTCAATAAATGGAAGCCAAGTTGACAAAGTAAAACCCAGGTTAAGTCTTAAAAAGTGGACCTGAAATTTTGTGCCTGCATAGAAGAATCAAGTGTCTCATGTGGAGCGCACAACACTGCGCCCGCTCCATCGGAAAGATAAGAATAAATAACCAACTTCAGTGGCGATATAGCAAGAAAATAATCTGTAGAAAAATAGGACAGTGTCGACGTCCAGAAGGGAAGAAAGCGACAGATTTGTTCCTGGGAGCTGGGCGGCGGGCAGAGAGTCACCCGTTTTGCTTTGGCAGGAGGCAAAGGGGGGGGGGGGGGGATGGACTGCTCCGACGCCAGAAGTCGGAGACGGAAGACAACGACTGAGCCCAAGTCGGCCCAAAAAGGAGGAAGACGGCGGCGACGACAAAGACATCCACTAGCCTGGAATCTTTGGTGGACGACTGGCCTTTGCCGCCGCGCCATGCGAAGACCGGCAGGCGCACTCTGCAGAGCGCCTTCACGCCACTCGGCGGGCGAAATGTGGAGTGGGGGCTCTCGGCCACCCACCCGCTCCAAAGTTTTCTGCAGTTCTGTAGCTTTGGCGAGGAGTCCTCCTGGTGACGGAGTATGTCTTTGGTGAGTGGGGGGGGTTGTCATCGTCGTGGTTGACTCGGCTAGACAGGTTGCCGGGAGAGGTCGCCGCACTCCTTGCTCCACGGCAGCGTATAGGAACAAAGCTTTTGGTTTGCTTGGAGGGATTTTGGAGGAATTGGGGGGGCGACGAAGCGCGGCGAGCTACAACTGCTGCTGCACCAGCCGCCAGTAATGTGGCATGACTTTGCTTTCCGGGAGGTAGAGCGCCATCTCCAGGGCCACCAGGATGGTGAACTCAAAGCTGATCAGCTCCCGTCTGCCGATCCGGAAGCGCTCCTCCAGCTTCTGCTCAAGACACAGCGCGCGCGCAGAAAAGTTTGCCAAACGCTTCACTCGACTTGATCGTCAATTTTTACTTTTTTTATTCGTTTTTTTTTCCATGATTTCATCCAACGGACATCATCTCGGCACTTACTTCGGACGCACCCCTAGAAAAACACATGGGATGACATCGTCCGCACCACAAAGCCATCGGTTACTTGGCACTCGGACCGGACCGCAAGGTCAACGGCCTGAAATGATGGCGGGCGCATGCGCTGAAATTCGCTGCTGCCATCTAGTGGCGGAAAGTCGGAAGCTCGCGCCCATGTCAAGTTTTTGGGCTTGAATCCCAAAACCACAACTATTTGGACTGGCAAAATACCCAAACGGACTCGCAAATACCTTGGAGGGGCTTGCTTGCCACGTGCAAACGTAGCATTTGCCACGAGCTATCGACTTCTGCACCACAGTTTAAAAAAAAATTTTTTTTTTTAGAATTGGGCGGTCGCCAATTTTTTTAAACGGATCATGGAAAGGGGTCAAGTCACAAAATATTTGAACTTTCCTCTGCAAACCTCCCCTCTTTGCGTTTTATGCTGAGAGGTTTGTGACAAAACAGCGTCTAATAGGAAAGTAGTACATTGTCAATGCGACGGGACTCGCTCGCTCCATATTACTGGAAAAGTACAACTAGCGTCCGCTACAGAAATTACAACTGACATTTCATTTGCAAGTGTGATTTTTTTTTTTTTCATCCTTCTTGTTACTCTAAATTAGTGTGTGTGTGTGTGTGTGTGTGTGTGTGTGTCTTACATCGATGAGCTGTATGACCTCCTGCTTCCTGAGATCGCTGCTGATCTTGGCGGCCAATAGGAAGCAGGCGGCCGACACCAACTTCCTGTTCAATCAAGTCAAACAAAGGGGAAGGTTTGAATGGAGCTCATTTGAAAAGAAAAAAAAAAAACACGACTTGAGTTGTAATGACGACATGCCAACACCAGAGGGGGCCAACGGGTCAGCATGCCCCCCTTGACTGATTTTGGGAGGGAAACTCACTTCCGGTCACATTTGATTGGATTTTTTTTTTGGGGAGGAGGGAATCCTTCTTTTGTGACTTGCTCTCGAGTGGCCCGACGCAAACGTAGGCCTACCGGTTGTGTTTGTTGAGTCGCCCTTGCAACACCAACTTCTCAAAGTAGACGAAGGCCATGGCGATGGTGGCGGGCTGCAGGCCGCAATCCTCGCCCACCGACCGCATCTCTCGCTTCAGGCTGAGAAGCAGAGAAGCAATTTTAGGAGCAGGCGTGAGCCCCGCCCCCCCCCCCCCCAGCCCCCACCCCACTTGGCCATTCTCGCCGGCATCACTTTACCTGCGGATCTTACTCAGGGTGAGTTTGATGTGTGGAAACTTCTCCTTGAATGTCTCGTTCATGTCCTTCTTCAGATCGGAGGGTTTGACATATTCGATGACGGTGGTCTGCGACAATGGGAAGGAATCAGTTGGCTTTGGTTTTCACGTGCCTCACTTTGCAGCCACTGGAGGGCCGCCGATTGCTACACACGCGGCGCAGCAGCCGTCGTAAAAAATCCGCCAGGATGGATTAAGCGAGCGTGCGTGCGCGTGTGTCACTGCGTGCGCCTCCTTCTGGTTGGAATGGATCCCGCTAAGCTGGCGCCTAGCGCGCGGCTTGCTAAGCCGACATGAAGGCGGTCGCCGTGCACGTGTGCGCATCTCATTGGCACTTCTTGACTGTCACGGTCTCCCCAGAGGACATTTTCGAGAATTTTTTGGATCAAGGTCAAAACAAAAAGTGTGGCAAAATCATTCCCATTTTAGCATCTAAAGGGAAAAATAGTCCAAGTTCGACGAGTTCTCAGCTGTTTAACCCTCATGCAGTCTTTTGAAGCGGCTGCATGAAGGGTATTACGTCCCAAAAATGTCCCTCTTCCAATGTGCAACAACCTTTTTCACTTTTCATTTTTTTCTCACTTTCAACCCCTCAAAATGTTCAGTGGGAATTGGCCAAGACATGGATAGACATCCTATGCACAATTTCAGCTTCGTGGAGTTACTATTTATTTGTCTGTGGTGTCCATTTGCCCAACAGTCCAAAATCGTCCAAAGTGACCAAAATGTCCAATTTTGGGATCATTACTGCATGGGGGTTAATCGCACGATTTTGGCCTAAACGCGCCAGCAGAGGAGGATTAAGAGCTTGAATTTGTTGGATTTCTTCCCCTCCTCCTTCCTCTTCACTTTCAACCGATGCTTTCGCTTTCATTCGGAGCGAACCGCAGGAAGTGAGAGAGGACAGGTGCTGTCAAGTTTGTTTCCCCGATCGAGTGCTCAAACGTCTCCACATTTTTGCTGGCCACAGGAGGCATAAAAAAGCAAAACAAGGACTGAGCGATGGCTGAAATGTCAACTAGCGATGTGTTGATTTGTTGCGAGTTGGCTGCATGGAAAAGGCTTCTTTCTCACCATGTAAGAGGCAAAGATCAGCACCCGCTTGTGCTTCCCGCAAGGCCACTGGGGGTCGCTGAGGACGTTTGGGTCGTAGTCGCTCACGTCCTCCGGGCCTGCAAAACAGGAGAGACCATACCTGTCAACTTTTCGGAGCGCCAACCTGTATAAACTACCCCAAAAAAATCCTTATAAAGAGCAAAAAAATCCTTCTAACATAGCAAAGCATTTTATATGTCAAAATAACGGCAGAGAAAAAAAACCCACGAAATTTTCAATGATATTTATTGTCGATCTCCATAATATAATGTCTGGTTAATGTCTCATCATCATTCTACTTGTGTTCAGAGTTGTATTCCTGCGTTACTTTTTTCACCAACTCCAAATGCTGACCCATCGGCAAAAAAAAAACAACAACAAAAAAACCCCGGAAATGTTCAGAATCCGTATGATTTGTGCGATACGGCCATATACGTAAGATTCACCACAAAATCCGTCTGAACTATGGCTAAACCGTATGAGTTGACAGGTATGAGAGACGCGCGTGTGGCAAACAAACAAGGTACACGACGGACATGGTTTTGCTTGTTTTCGGCATTTCTTTAGTTTGTGGGCACGAGTGGCAACTTTGCCCACTTTTGCTACATTTTGGTTTGGTTTGGTTTGGTCTCTCTCTCTCTCTCACAAAGACATCCGAGCGTGTCACCGACGCCCCCCTGCCTACTCCACAATTTGTTTTTTTTGGTTGGACTTCCTTGAAAATCACGCTGCGCAACGAAACGCGTGCTCTTTGGTCGTGAATCTTGAAACAAAACGGTGGCTTCTCTTGATGTGGGAGGGGTCGATTCCACAAACATGCTTTATGGCATTTCAACAGTCTTTTTTTGTTTTGTTTTTTTGATGCTACTGTTTTCTCTTTGACTGCAAATGAATATTGCTCATCAGCCCCTTCGACGACAAACAATCAGCGCGTGCGTGCGTGCGTGCGTGCGTGCGTGCGTGCGTGCGTGCGTGAGTGCCCTACCGAGGTCGAGTCCCACCGCGCTGTTGAGCCGACTCGGAGGGAAGCTGCCGGCAGACGCGCCGCGCGCGCTCCTCGAAAGGGGAACCTGCGGCGTCGGGTCGGCGGCGGCGGCGGCGGATGAGGGCTTGTGCCTGACCAGGGCGTCGGTGGGGTACAGGAAGCGGGCGTACGACACCGACTGGACGAGAGGCAAAGAGAGGGTCAGGCGGCGATGGCGATCGAGCACACGGCCGGCGATGCGGACGTACCCGGCTGTACGTCTCCATGTGGAAACCCTCCAGTGCCGTCATCAAGGAGGTGGAAATATTCCCCGACGAGTGTCTCCGCCGGGGGTGGCTCAACGTGGGCTCACTGGAGACGGGGGGGGAGCCGCACAAAGACATTCGTTGGATTGGTGAGCGGCGGCGTTCTTTCAAAGGTGCCCGCAACGCGGCTTTTGGTTCGGGTTCGTTTGGAAACGGCAACAGCAACCACCACACTGGTTTACATACTCGCAGTCGTCCAGGAAGTATTTGTTATTGTTCGTTTCAGACGCAGCATGAACGAACGTTGCATTGCTAAAATGGCTACGAAACGGACCTTTGGATGTCAAGCAGATAAGACAAGAAGCGCTCTGACGCTGGAAGAGAGGCGAAAAGTGAGCAAAATCAAAGACGGAAGAAGCAAAATCAAAGACATGATCCAAGAAATGGATGCAAGTGAAAGTGAATGCTGATCGTCAAAATTCGCAATTTCTTTCTTTCTGCACTGACGATATGAAGTGTATGCTCATACTTATGCACTATTGGAATAAAAATAATAGGTACACGCATACGTTTTGTGTGTTTGTGTGTGTTTACATGTGAGGTAAAATGTTCTACAGTGAAAAACCCCCTGTTGTGAAAAACGTCTTGCTGCAAACATGATTTTGTTGTAGAGGAGTTTCACTGTCTGTCGAATCGCAGCTGGGAGACGTGTGCTAAGGGGACGTCAAACTGCAACTTCAGGTGTGCGTTTGGATGCCTTAAAGTATGCAGAATGACTGACGCGCCTTTTGATGTCCTGATCGGAATCGCTCGCGTGTCATGAAAATGCATCCCTCCGTTTTCTGATCCGCTCATCCTGGCGAGGGTCGTGCCATCGTGTCGACTTTTGGGACAAGTCTCAAAGACACTTGACGCTGACGGGATTGTTTTCGTTATTTGGGCCGTGGGGGTGCGGTTTTTGAGTTCCACTGCAATGAATAGGTTTCGCGAGTCCCGTTCCGAATCTGGTTCTCACTCAAAGTGGACACGAATGTCTTGAGCTTTGCCAAAAGTAAAAGGTGAGATTGTGCGTGCATGCGTGCGTGCGCCTACCTGAGGTAAAAGCTTTCTCCGTATGGCAGAACGGAAAAGGCCGCACACAGGGATCTTTTGGCGCAGATCAACACGATCCTGAAAACAACAAAAGGCACAGCTGCCAATCACGTTCCAGCAGCTCCGGACGCACCAACGAGCGCCCGGGAAAGTCAAGAGCGGGCCATCGGTGGGGATTTGATCTCATTGCAACGTGTCAGAAGACATTTTTGTCCCAGCAGAGGTAGTAGCTCGCGTCGCGACGTTCTTTCCTTCCCGGGGCGACAACGCGACACGTCTGGACTACGCAGTGAGGCCGTTCTTTGTCCAACTCTTCCGGTCAAGACAGAGAAATGGGGCAGAACTCATCGTGTGAGGCCCAGCGGATTATTTTTTTTGGCCACTTCACATCCGCACAAACTTTTTCTTTTCTCTTCTCTTCTGCGCGATGACATTGTGACAAGTGATCTACAAACAGCAACGGCGCTGCTCACGGCGACGATCTATTTTGGAAACTATCCGCCGCCAGTCTATGATGACGTCGCGGCTCGCGCTCCTTCCACTGAGCCGCACGTCAGATTTGGTCCGTCTGCAAAGAAGTGCGAGAATAGAACACGAGAGCGCGCAACACAATCACAAGGGAGGAGAAAAAAAAAGCACAAAGCGCTTCAAACGCGAGATCGCGGCAAGACATCCGACACCGATTTCTTGCCTTCGCCTCGAGAACATTTCCTGTGCAGGAGAAGGACATTTTTGGGGTGGGGGGTGTTTTCACAGTGCAAAAGTTGCTGCCCGATGACAATCGTGTCTTCTTTTTTCTTTTTTTTTCAAGACAAATAATTCCACACCAATGTCGGGGATTCGATTGTCTTTCGTGAACTCATTTCCGGTGCCACAAAAAAAAAAAATTTAATAAAAAAATCCAAACATTCAACGCCATCGACGTCGAGACACGTCATTTACGGTTTTCCCGACACGGCTAATCTGTGAATCTCAAGATGGCTCCCGGGAGCCCAGCGCCACAATTCCATTTGACATCCGCCCGCATTTGGAGTACACGCGTGACAGAGGACGAGGGAGTGAATGGCAACATGTTGAAAGTTGGACAAATTTCGGCCTTTTAGGCTCAAAAGGAGCATTAGCATGAATAGCATCCGTCGTCGTCGTCGTGTGAGGGGCCACCAAACAAAAACAAAATGAGCTCGTGACTGACCTCGCATCCGGTGAGTTGCGCGCGCTCTCGCTAAGGATTTGGCCATCGGAAGGCATTCCTTCCCTCTCTCAATTTTGTTTTTGCAGTTCTATAGCTGGGAACCGCAGTTCAGACCGTTTCACTCGAGCTAAAAACATTCCTTCTGCTTGACTTGTGACCCTCCCGCCCTCCCCCCAAAAAACGTTCTCAGCTTATTGGAGAAACCAAGTTATATTCGACTGCAAGTTACAAAAAAAACCAAAGTTCAAAGCGTCGATACAAACGTCCACGGTAGAGAGAGGCGCTAACATGAGCCGCGGGCATTTTGGCTAGCCGCCACTTGCCGGACATTGGCAGAGACTCGCCATTGCATTTCCAAAAACCAAAAAAAACCAAAAGCTCATCGCTTACGGTCACGGCGCCGCCTTGAAACAGGACCGAGATGTCCTCCGGGTTCCCCCTCGAAGCAAACGGTGTGGCTCGTAGCGCCCTTTTTTTTTCCCCGGTCGCGCTCCCGCCAACACGGCCAAAGTGCGCCGCGGCCACGCGATCGACAAAAAAGACGGGCGACGGCGCGCCGGGGCGGGTTTTGTCTCACCTGCTGCCTCTCGTGTCGTACTGCTTCATGTTTTTGATGAAGTGGATCTTCTTGGTGTGTCGCGGCCGGGGAGAACCGCCCGAGAGATTTCGGGTCCTGGAGAAGAAAGTCGGGAATCAAGACCTCAAAGAGCAACGCAAAGGACATATTAGCTTGACGGCAATTCCAAACGGACGAGAACGCGGATTCGGGCCGAGCCAAGGAGCCCCCCTTTTTGGGACCCGGCGTGCCTTAGCATACAGAGACTCTCATGCGTCCTTCTCATTGATCTTTGGGCAAATAAATTGCCCTTCGGAGTCTTTTCTGGTACCGAAGCGCTCAGCCGGGTGAACATTTCAGCACCGCATTTTTGTATTTTGACAATCGGAGCAAACAGATTGAAAAAAAGGGCCCGCTGATCACGGTCCGTTTTGGCAGATGAAGGTCTGAGGCAAGAGAGTGACAGCGAGCCCCTGAAAGTTTGCAGATTTTATTTTTATTTTTTTGGGGGGGGGCTGTTTCTTTGCTATTATTTCCTGCAAATTGATCGCGATGCAAAAAAAAGCAACGGCCACTGCGGCCCTTCGGTTCTCATCCACTGCAAGCGTTTTTGCCGCGGCGACCATCTGCTTGAGCTCCAACGGCGGCGTTGACCTCGCGGATTAAAACGCAGGAAAAAAAAACAAAAAAAAAGCAGGCCAAGGAGATCGTCCGAATGACATCACAGCGGTTATGCAAGCGCCGCGACGTCAGCGCGGCAGGCACGCGGCAGCAGCGCCTGCGAGGGACTCAAGGCGCCCCCCCTTCACGACAGTCGGCCATTTCTAAAGTGTGCTTTCAAAAAATCGTTTGCCGTCGCTCATCACTGCTACGCTTTCCTTTCCCTGTCAGCTGATTTGAGGGGGATGGAGAAGGAATCGGATTTTCAAGACTTTCCCCCCCTCCCAAACTGGCAACGTGCCATCGAAGTGGACTTGAAACATTTCTAAAATCCCCCAAAAACAACAACAACTTCTTCTGATGGCAGCGCAGGCACCCGCAGCGGCTCCTCTTGTTGTATGTTGTGAGAGGGAAGACATTTCATCCGTTCATTTGACAATAAAGTTGTACTTGACTTGAACTTTCAAAATAAAAGCACGGCACATTACACGCTCGACTTTGTGGCGACGGCGAGGGCCGGTCGGAGATGAGCGGAGGTCCGGGTGTGGGCCTAGCGAGCCGCTATGCCGTGACACCCGAAGGTCCGCGCGGCAGTCGGCTCGGGCACCCGCACAAATGTCACGCCGTCCTTCTCTGCGGGTAAACGCGTCCGTGACGCGGCTGCTCGGCCGACCGCCAATCAAGTGAGGAGCGCCACTTTCCTCTCCGCGGAATTTTCCCGGCCTTTCCAAAACGATTCGGAGGATGTCAGAGGAATGTTGCATTTGTGTGGCATTCTAATCAGCGTGACCCGCAGCGAGCGAGCCGCTCCCATGAGAACCCGGCGGCTTCTTTCCGCCCTGGCGGATGTTGTGGAAACTTGCGTGGGAATGGAAAAAAATCTCCTCGCTGCCGCTGAGGACCACAATGGCCGTTGACGTCAACGATGAAGCGTGAAGCCGATGACCACCCCCCCCCCCCCCCCCCCCCCCCCGAGCCTTCGCTGACCCCTCGGGAGCTCCGATGCTGGCGACATGGTCAAAATGGAGTCCGACCGGTCGCCATTCGCTCGCCACCGCTTGAAAGAACAAAACGGGTCCAATGGCAACACATTTCACGATCAGCCATACAAGCCCCGCCCCCCTTTCTTTGTCACGTGCAATTCAGCGTTTTTGTGCCACGGCCACGCGCAAACTTCCTTCTAGGCCTTCACTCCTCGTTGATCTTGACGAGCTGAGCACGTGTCCTTACTGCTGCCTGTTTGCATCCGCGTGAGAAAGAAAAAAAACCCCAAAAAAACATTTTGCACTCATTTGACTTCACGCCATCTGTGGTTTTCTCCTCCCCGCCACTTCCTCTCGACAGAGACGGCAGTTCACAATTCGGCATCGTGCACCGACGGCGCGATCCGAGGGCGCTTCGGGTGGCCGCCGCTTTCCAGATTCTCCCGTTTAGCAGGACTCGGCAAGATCGATGAGGGAAGAAAATCTTTTGTTTGAAGAGTTGCTCACAATTGGGGAATGACCCAAAAGCGGTTGAAGGAAGTGTGACCAAACGACAACTCGAGCAAAAGAGCGAGCAAGCGAGGCAAAAGCTTTCTCTGACTTCAGCGACTACTGATGAAGTTGTGCTCATTTTGCGCCACCAAAAGACCCTTTTTGCGCCAGTTCTGGGCCAGAGCCGGATTCTGAAGCAGCCTTTCAGCTGTCCACCTGCGCTGCAATATTGTCATGCGTATTGAAAAAATAAAAATAAAAAACAAGTCTACGTTTCTTCAACCCTCTATGGAAACGATCTCATTTGAGTTTTTGTAACTCGACGAGTTGAGTGTGTTTTTAGGTCCAACCATCTTTTATCGACTCCTCCTGGGCTGCTTTGCGAATGGCCGTCACCTTTTGAACGCGCCCAGCCAGTAGTTGCTCGATGGCTGTCTCACAAGGAGATGCGGCGATCGCCCCCCCCCCCCACCGCGTTCGGGCGTCAATGACGGCGCACGCCTTCCTCGGTGTGACCGAGTCAGGTACGTTGATTTAGCCGCCGCTGCTTGTCAAAGCCACGGGCTCGTGTTTTTCCGACGATAAAACAGAATGTTTCGGTCACATCCGCGTTGACTTGGGGGTTGTTCTGCTCTTTCATTGGAAACGGACTTATGGAGCCTCGAGTTTGTGTTAGTTGTCGCGGACTCCGGTTCTGGGCTTTGAGACCGTTGCCTATTTTCTGTTGGGGACGACAAGTGGAAATGAACTTTCTGCTGGAATTCTGCTCGAACCTTTTGATCTTGATTCATGGACAGCATGTGCACATTGTCCATGAATTCTTTTTGTTGTTTTGTTTTGTTGTTTTTTTTTTGTCTTGAAAGGGCAAAAGTTTTTCACTCTGGTGACAATCATTTTTGAATTCTTTGAATTCTTCTATCCTTTGTGCTTTTCTCATTCTGAACATTTTTGCACTTGACTTTTCTTTTGAACAAAGTTATTTCTAAAATGTTTGCGGAGTAATAAAAGATATCATAGCTTAGCTTTTGTTTTGGAGGGGGCTCTCGCGTCTTTCTTTGGGTTTTTTTTTAAACGCCCCCAGTCAGTCTTGCGAATGACGGAGTGATTGTTCGGAGGGACAAACAAACAAACAAACAAAGAAACAAGCAAGAAAAAGTTGTGCTCTCGCCTCGCCTCGTCTCTTGCGCTCACCTTTGCCGCGAGTCGGAGGCCAGCGAGTTGCAGCTGTGCACCGACAGCAGCGTGGACGACTTCCGCGGTGCCACGGGCGAAGGCAGCAGGCTGCCGTCGGACGGCGACGGCGACGGCGAGAGCAGGTGGCCGTCGGCCGGGGAGGGCGCCGAGTCCCTGCGGCACCCCGACGGCGGCAGCAGCTCCGGGCGCCCCGCGTCGGAAGGCAGGACGACGATGGGCGGCACGGCCAGGAGCCCGGCGCCCGTCCGCTGCGTCGCCGTCGCCGCCGCCGCCGCCGTCGTGTTTTTCGCCTCCTTCTCGCAGCTGACGGAAGCCGACAAACTCGCCGCCGAGGGCGTCCCGTCGTCGCTCGGCTCGCTCGGCTCCGGGGCGGCGTCGTGGCGCCGCCGCCGCGTCCCTCCCCGCTCGGCCGAGCCGCTCCGCGCGGGGCGGCCGTCCAGCGAGATGTTGGAGAGGAACAAAAGAGCGGCTCGTCTCCGGTTTGAATTCTCGCGGTTCCTCCGGATCTGCTCCCGAGTTTGGCTTTTTGTGGCGGCCCCGAGCTGGCCGCAAGCGGCGGTCGCCGCCATGCTACGCGTCGCGGCACCGAGGTCGTCCGCCTGGGAATCGCACTCCCCAAACTGTCAAATCCCTTTTTACCCGGCGCGAGAGGGGCTTTCGCCCTGCCGCGCTCCCATTGGATCAAAACTGGGCTACGTCATGACGTTGCCCTACGTCGTCTTCCGGGACCAGACGAAACCGTCGCCGAAAAAAAACAACAAAAAAACCAAACAAAACCCCCCCCCCAAACAAAAACAAAACAAAACATGACGCCTGTCGGGGGGGAAAAACAAAAGAAAAACAAAACATGACGCCGTCATTTGGCTGAACTTCAAGCTGGGAGTTTGAGACTTTATTCCACCGAGAGCGAGCCACTTATCAGGAAGTGACTCACATGTCAAATGACACATTAGCTCAAATGACCTCTGACGAGTTATGATGAATAGTGACTGCTTTCGCGTGAAAACGCCGATCCTGTTCATGATTTGTCAATTCGACACCCATCTGGAATCAACATGCATCCTAGTAAGTTTACTTTCTTTTTTTTTTGCTTTGAAATTCTTCCAAATTGCTAAGAAATGTGCCACCACAGATGAGCTCTCGGGCCGCGTCGCGTGCCGGTCGCGCGGTCCTTGGTTTCTGTCCTGCCGGTGACTCTTTCACAGGGTTTGTAAACGGGTGGAGCCGGGCTACTTCCCGGGGTGGCAAAATGAGAGTGACGACCTCCTCGCCGGGCTGAAAAGACATCACAGGGTTGATGTCTCATTCGTGGTGACAGGATGCTGAGGCATGAGCGGTGTCGCCGCGCCGCTGCCTCCCGACAGCAACTTTGATTAGCCCTCAGCACGTCCGCTGTTATGAAACCGCAGAGGATTTGCTCGCACTGATCCCCTCACTGACGCCGTTGATCCGACGGGCAAACCTGCTCCGCCGCCGCCGCCGCCGCGGTCGGGACACTAAATCTAGCCGGCGGGCGGAATCCCTGCCAATGTCATGTCAACATGAATTTTAATCTTTGATTCTCGCGGCGACCCCA
Organism: Hippocampus abdominalis; assembly: GCA_018466805.1. Lineage (NCBI taxonomy): Eukaryota > Metazoa > Chordata > Actinopteri > Syngnathiformes > Syngnathidae > Hippocampus > Hippocampus abdominalis. The sequence continues at coordinate 35,811,489 of CM031694.1, read as the reverse complement.
AGGTGGCCGGATTGAGGGCTCACAGCTCAGCACCCAGAGTCCTTGGCCTGCATGTCGCGCCGTCAGCCCCTTAGTGACCTTTTCACCCTGACGGACGTGCTGGCCTGGATTTTGCATTTCGACAGGCAAAAAGAGATCTGGCGGCTAGTTAACGTGATCATCGGGGGCCGGATCATGAATTGACTTTCTGTCGCTCGGATTTATAGCACAGAGTTGCTGAAATGGACGTCTTTGGCAAGCAGGCCATCCCGCTTGTTTGGCTGAATGACTCCGAGAAAACCCACGCGCAATGTTTTCGACATACCTGAGGCTGTGAGAACATGTTGGAGGTTTACTGCCAGTCTGTGCCTTTACAAGAAGGTTGCGTGTGTGTTGCAATCTCTTCTGTCCAACGACTTGCGGCATGCATTCAATGTTTCCTCGTCAACAATGGTTTCCAGTGGATTTATTTAAAAAAAAAAAAAAAAAATTTGGCAGTGCAACCCTGAGCGGAAGGCAGTCAGAAGTCGCATTCTCGCAGTTGTTTGTGAATGTTATGAAAAATAAATGACAGTCTCCCATGGCGCCGAGGGTGGTCAGGCCGCACCCACACAAAGTGAGGTTCGAGGTCACGGGCAGTCGGCGCAAAACGCTCCTTTCTGGCTCGGTTTGCGTTCCCCCGCCATTGCCCTGAGTAGTTTGGACTGATTCTCCAATTTTTTTGGTTGACTTCCGGCGATAGCCTTAGAGCGCCCCCTCTGGCCTGGCATGTTCACTGCAGCGTTTGCATCGCTGTTTCATCACTTGAAAAGATTCCGTGTTGACGGGAATCTTTTTGAAAAGTGGAAAAAGATCAATCAGCTCCCCTTTTTGTGTCGTCGGCGTCGTAGAAACGCCCGTCTTGAGGCTGCGCCGATTCATGTGAAAGCACTTTGGAAGTCTTGTGTGTGAAATGCGCAATTTCGAGGCAACGCCATCAGCAAGGAAAGCAAATTTGACGACACGACAATGCTGCCGCGAATGTAAATCAGCTATCGATGGAAAGGGGGAATTGCCCTGCCTGACCGCCTCGGCCGCGATAAACGCATGACTGAGGGATGATTCAAAGACAAGCCTGAGCTTGCATTTACCAGTGACTTTTTTGTTGTTGTTTTTGTTGCTGCTGCTCCTCTCAGAAAAGCCTCAACTTAACCCTGGAGAAGCCACGGGTGTCAAATTTGGGCCCCGAAAAATTCTGCTACTCAAATTTGACCCTTAAATCCCAAAGGGTCAAATTTGGCCCTCATCCTCAATTAGGATTAAAGCATTAAATATTTGAAAAAAAAAACATCTATTTTGGTGTTCAGTGAACATAGAGCAGCCATTTCATGTCAAATTCATCATTTTCCAAAGAAGAAAAGGGCTCCTGGGTTCTCCAGGGATAATGTGAGGGATGATGGGCACGTGAGCGGCCTTTTCACATCTCTGTCTGTGTATTTTTAAAAAGAAAATTGGGGGGGGGGGGGATCCATGCCATTCCGTGTCAGCGGGCCGATGGTGCCGCCGATATCGGCCCGGGGGCGCTCGCAAAGATCAATGACGGCACTCTAATCCACTGACGAACTCGGCTCCTCTCGCCACGGCACACAAAACAGAACGGGCGCACTGAACGCCGGCGTTCCTGCGCCTGCAAGAAGGAGAAAAAAAAAAAAGAAAAAGAAAAAGAAAGGTCAGCCTATTACATCACCACTTTGCCTGACGTGCAGTGAGTCCGGCAGAGGTCACGGAGCTGAGGAAGCGATGCACCATGGGAAGATTGTGAAATGTGGCCTGCGCGATTCAAGAAACGCAAAGAAATGTTTGGTTTTTTGTTTTTTTTCTCCATTGCATTCATCCTCATTTTCAGACCATTTCTTTCCTCCTTTTTGTGCTGCCATAAAAAGGCATTAGTGGCAGACACAAGATCAAGTGGGGATTTAGTACACTACTGCCTCTACCTGGTGACTCAACGGTACTGCAACTTTGGAAGTCACACATCAAAGCATTCTGTAGTCAAGGCGTGGAGAAGAAAAGAAGCAACATAAGCGGAGCAGCGGCCGGTCTCCAACGAGCTTCACATCCTATCGCTAAAGGAAGGGCCCGAACACCCTCATTTTAGGCCGCTGGAATCTGGGATCTCGTTCTTTCGGTCGCGACCCACGGCTCGGGACCATCGTTGAAGGTAGCAACGAAGATCGAGCGGTAAATTGAGAGCTTCCTCACCACGACAGACCGATACAAAGTCCCCAAAGATACTTGAACTCCTCCACTTGGAGCTGTCATGTTTGGGTTTGTGACCAACAGGTGGCACTGTGGGGCTTTTACCTGCAGCTGCACACCTGTTGGTTGTTAGGTAATTAGTGGCTATAAAAAGGACTCCCGGCAGACTACTCATTTTCGGGTCATTGTTTGTTGCTGTTGGCTACTGTCATGTTTGTTTGTTCAGTCATGTGTTTGTTATTGAGAGTTTTTAGTTTCTGCCATGGTTTTGTTCGTTACTTTGGATTTGTTTTGTTCTTAGGACTTTGTTTTGGTTTTAGTTTTCTCTGTTTTTAAATACAATTTGTCAAGTACACCCTGCTCCGCCCTCTTGCCTGTTTTTGGGGGTCGACCACCACCTTGCCACGTGACAGGAGCAGGATCTCATCCCCGTCCCGGAGAGGCCATTGCACACGTTTTTCGACTGAGGACCATAGACTCAGATTTGGAGGCACTGATTTTTTTTTCTTTCTTTTTTTTGGGAAGATCCCGGCTTGAAGAAGCCAACAGCACCACATGATCTGCAAATAGAGACGCCACACTGAGGCCACTCAATGGACGCCCTCAAAGCCTCGACTGCACACCGGTCGAATGTCTTCTCCAAGTCCACCAAGCACATGTAGGCCGGTTGGGCAAACTCCCATATGCACCCTCGAGGACCCCCGCCGAGGGTGTAGGGCCGGTGTGCTGGAACCGGAGCCTCGCTCGGCTGACGTCCGGTGGGAGTTGGGCGGCGTACGTCCTGGAATGGTCGCCGGTCAATCGCTTGGAAATGATTTCCACCCACATACACACTTTTGGACAATTTGGCCTTCTATGAAGCTCAGAGAAAAATTGTCGGTCTTCAATAAAGCCACCGTGTTTTGGGAACGGGAGCTTTCTTGCGCAGCTTTCCTCCGCAAAACTCACACACACACCGATGCGCGGGGGCCGAGGGTCCGATTCGAACGAAGCTACTTGATGACTTTGGACTATTTGGACCGTTGAGGAGTCACAGGTAGTAGTCCTCCTCCTCAATATCAGCATGCGCGTCGCCGAAGCCCAGGGCTTGGATGTCGTGCGTGATGTCGCTGATGCGGCGGTTGAACTCCTGAGACCCCGACGTCAGAGAGCAACTGTCGTATCTGCTGGGAGTCAAAAAAATAAATAAAATAAACTTGCTATGAAATCAAGTTCACTCATGCCTCCAATTTGTGGCGTCACCAGAAGAATTCCCACGTGGCAAACTCCAAATTGTACTTTTGGGCCACATAAACACGAGCGCCAAGCTTGATTTTTTTGGAGGCGTGAACGGCGGAGGGCCCCGCCCCCTTTGCCCCGCCTTCTCGTACCCTCTCATGGCGCTGGCCGAGGTGTTGCTCATGCTGCGCTTGATGCGTCCGAAGCTGTCGGTCAAAATTCCACCCTCGCGGATTCCGATGCTCTCCAGGAAGCTCTCAAACACGCCCGCGTCCTTGTCCGGGATGAACGGACGCATACCTGCGAGGCAAAGGGCCGCTTGTGTCAAAGGGCCGCTCCCGCGAACGGCCGAGGTTTGTTGTTGTTTTTTTTTTTTCCGATGAACGGAAGCAAGAGTTGGCCTTCCAAAGGAGGGTTTTTTGAAACCGGGGTTGGGATTTTGCCCCGTCGTCAGCTTCTCACCCAATAGTAGAAACTTGCGGTTGTCTCCATACAGCTGGAGCAGCTCGCAGCAGAAGTGTCCGACGTCGCAGCCCAGCCTGTATTCTCGCAAAAAGGCCGCAAAGTGTTGCAGCTCCACGGCGCTCAGCTTGTTCCTCAGCTGCATGGGGACACCGCACACGCACACGGCAAGAGAGTCGCATGAGCAAGACGGAGGGGGGGCCGAACAATCTCAGGGTGCCCGTGGCTCATTTGCATACCATTTGATCGAGAACGCTCGAGACGGATGACGTTGAATTTGAAAAATCAATTCATTTGAGCGATACGACTCTTCCGATTGTTGGCAGTTGTTAATGTTCGCGATGGAATCGGGACGGGGTTTGCGAGCTACGGGTTGATGGCAATGGGCTGGTTGGGCAACCCTGCTTTCGCCTTGAACTTTGCTGCTGAATTCGATTGATTGTGCAAGAAATTTGTTCCCCGTCAGTCAAATTTGTCATCGTTTGTGAAATCTTGGTGTTTAAATGCCTTTTGCTTCGGACCGCTGTGAAATTGGATCGTTTTACCGATAAATTGTCCAGACGGTAACTTTTGGAAAGCGTGGCTGTCTCAGCCTGGGCGACACACAAACCCCCCCCCCCCCCCCAAAAACGCTCCATTCGAAAAAATGATGCGTCATCCCATCTGAAAAAAATGTCTTCAGCGTTGCCGATGGAATGATGTGCAAACGAGCTGATATATTTCCTGCACAGAGCACGCGGCAACCACCGTGGTCATGTAGTCCTGCATGAGCGCGAGGGGGGCGTCGCCCTCGAAGGCGTCGTCGGCCGAAGCCACGCCGCGATGGGAGTCCTGCGGCGAAAGCGACGAGCTGTCGCTGTACGTCTCGCCGTAGTAGAGCTCAAAGGCCTCCTGGGATCCGTCGCTAAAGGAGACGAGAGAAACCGCAGAAGGGGCGCGCGGATGAGCAAAAGCGCAAAATCGACGGCTGACGTCGGGGCGGCCATCAAAACCAGACTGACTGTGAGCTGCAGCAGCTGAACTCCGGCTCGTAACCGTACGACGCGTCCGTCAGGCAGCTGTCACCTGTCGCAGATGCAAAGAGTTACGAGCGGCCCCCCAGTTGCCAGTTCAACTTCCAGGCCAATGCTTTTTTTTTTTTTTTCCGGGAGGGTGGGGTGGGGGGGGTTGCTCAACCCGCAATTAAACGCTTCCACTCACTTCTCTGCAGCCAGTAGCGGTCGGGCATGGTGTGGTGAAATCCTGCTCTGTCCACGCACTCGATGGTCTGATGGCCATAAATGATCTGGAACATCTGGCAGATCAGTGAACAGTACTCCTCCGCGGCGTCCTGAACGCACACAAGATCCAAAAGGGGAAAGGTCACGGCGACTCCCAAAGGGCAAATTCTGCAGGTCGCCGTCAGCGTGAGCAATCGCAATGTATTTCCAGCTCATCGGAGGTGATGGAAGGTGAGCGTTTTAGTCTGAAAAGGGGGCCTTACAAATAAATATTTACAAATAAATAAATAAAGGTTTTCTTCTCTTCTCTTATCTTATCTTATCTTATCCCAGCTAGAAGGAGGCCAAATGCCAAATAAAGAAAGTCAGTGGAAATAATGCACGTCAATTAAGGCTGTTCTGCTCCTCAACGACTTCATTGGAGGAACAACTTTTGAAGTTTGAGTGGCAGTTACAAAAAATGACAACAAAATACTAACAAAGGAACAGCTGGTTCCTTTGTTACGCAATCAACATTTTGGATTTCATCAACTCACACCGTGAATAGCAGCAAAGGGTATTTTCTCGTCCGGACCCGTTTGCGGCACGGCAATATCAAACAAATACCAATTGCCTTTCAAGCGTCAATATTCGGATATCGTATTATTCTGTGTTTCTTTTTTTTTTTTCTGTAACTACAAATAAAGGAGATGACTTGCATTCAAAACTATCCAGATGCCACGACTAACATCTGACGCGCACCATAGCCAAAGTCGCTTCTGGTTTCTGTTTGGACTGGCCGCTCGAACGCCGCTCCAGCCGGACTTGTGTGAAGGGTTTACCCGATCACCCGAGCAACTCGAGTCATTGCAGGTGGAAGTGCAACTTATTTGCCTCCGTGGGGGGGGGGTGCCGATGACTGATTTAGGAGCGACTCTGTACAGCCTGTTCAGCCCCGCCTCGACCTTCTCCTTGCCGGCAAAGGTGACGTAAGCGCGCCGCGCCACGTGGACGCGCATGGACGGGTCCAGTCCATGGAGGCTTTTTCGGGACCACCTCTGCCGGTGAATTATTGGCAAAACGGTGATTCTCAGTTTGAATTGAATTGAATTGAATACAACTTTATTGTCAAATAAGTTTGGCTCTTTATTGTCTTTTGAAACTTACCATATTGGTCCGAATATAAGACGGCCCTGATTATAAGACGACGCCCTCTTTTTCAAGACTCAAGTTTGAAAAAATACTTTTTGAACACCAAATTCATTTTATACAGAAAATAATGACTGTACATCTGAAACAAATGATTCTAACAATAGATTGGAGAGGAAAATGCATCTTATTTTGCCTTATTCAAATGTTAATACCTGAACATTTAAATATGGAGACACATTTGTAAATGAATGGCTTCTGGTTTTTGAAATGTAAATGACATCCGAACTTCTCCTCTGCTGCCGATTTTCGAGCCACTTTTCTCCAGATTGTCGCTGCCTTTCTCCATTTTCTGTTATCTCTTCTATTATTTTCGTCTCTTTTCTTACTTACCGCTATTTTTATTTTTCTTCTTCGTGACAGGGGTTCACTTTGGCCTGGGGCGTCAAATTCAGCATTCGCTTCATTGATATCTGGCGCCATCTAGCGTCGTGAATGGGTATAACCTCTAGACCCCAAATATAAGACAACCCCCACTTTTTCAGTCTTATTTCAACGCAAATAACACCGTCTTATATTCGGGCCAATACGGTATATACCCTTTACCCTTACAAACCAAATCCACTTGCTGTGTATTTGGAACCATTTGAAGGTCTGGATTTGAAACGGGTGACAATACGAAGGACTTTTGAGCAGCTGGAGTCCAATCAAGAGGTGAGCTCACCAGCGCGAACCGGCACGAGGGCGTGCGCAATTGCCGAGCGGTCACCCACCCGGTTGTCGACGGCCAGGATGACGAGGTTGCAGTAGGCGTCGGGGCACGGGGTGGGCTCCAGCGGGTTGTGGTTCCTCCTCTCCCAGCTTCCGTAGCTCTTGCCCCTCTCCCAGCTCCCCGTGCAGGCCTGGCGCCGCTCCCAGCTTCCCGCGCCGCCGCCGCCGCCGCCTGCTCCCGCTGCTCGCCGCTCCCAGCTTCCTGCTCCGCCTCCCCCGTGCCGCTTCTCCCAGCTTCCTCCGCCTGCGGGCGCCAAGCCGCTGGCCGGCCTGGGCCGGCGGCTCTCCCAGCTGCCGCCCGTCTTGCGCGTGGCTTGTCTCCTCTCCCAGCTGCCCCCCGCTCGCTTCCTTTCTAAACTCCCTCCGCCGCCGTTTCCTCCTCCTCCTCCTCCTCCTCCTCCTCCTCCTCCTCGCTCCAGGTTCTGGTTCTTGTCGTGGCTGCTCCTGGACAGCGACGGCCTCCAGTCCACTCCGCAAATGGTGTGCCGTCGCTCCATGGTCCCGCCGGGAGGTCTTGGGTTGGCGTCGCAGCTCATCGTTTGACGTCGGCCGTCGATGCCCGTCGGATTCTTCCGGTCCAGGCTGTTGTCGCCGGCGACCACGGTGTCCACGTTTAGACCTGAACCACACGCGTGCGTCACACCACTCGTGATTTGCCGAAGTCGTCGACGGCGAGCCCACCTGTCTTGAGGACCAGCAGGTGCAGCGCGTCGTCTCTCAGGTAGGAGGCGGCGGCGACCTCGTGCGTGGGAATCCTCATCATCAGCTTCTCGTTGTCTCGCCACGTCAGCAGCAGGCAGCGAGCGGACAGACTCAAGATGCAGTCCTGCTCCGCGCTGGTCTTGGACGGGAGAACCCTCAGCTGCTGCTCACCAACACAGCAACCGTCAGCGCCACGTCGCCAGCGCTCGCGAAATTCAACCCAAATGACTGTTCAGACTTGTGGAGAGCAAACGGCAGCCGCTCGAAGACGCAAGTCACATTTTACAAGCGGACTTTTCGGGTGCCCAACGTGCACTGCGACCCGAGTGTCGCTTTCAGGTACAGTCAAACCTCGGTTTTCGAACGTCTCGGTTCTCGTACAATTCGGTTTTCGAACAAATATTTTGAGTTTTTTATGCCTCGGATGACGAACAAATTTCGGTTCTCGAACTAACTGAGCGCACTTGAATGCATCACTTCACTCCTCTCGGCTTCGCTTCCTCGTAGCGTCCATTGTCAAACTCGTAAAAGCAGACGTGTTTGGTGAGTCGGACCATCGTGTATCAGATGGCACCAAAGCAAGTGGAAGTGGTGAACCTGGTTAGGGCGTAGAATTAAGAAAGTGATCGCGAAATATGAGTCAGAAGGAGTTCGGGATGCTGAAATGCCCCGCCTACTGCCTGATGACAGCTGGGAGAGGCGCACGCCCCACGACAGATAGAGAGAGAGATGTTCCTTCAATTTGTAGGTGACTATGTTCATGTTAAAATTGGTGAAAATAAAACATATGACAGTTTGTTTGTACAGTATTTGACATATTACCTGCTCTCCTATTACAGGTCTACAGTTTACGGTGTGAAATTGTAAAAACAAAAGTGGTTTAAAAAAGTTGTTTTCTTGACTTGGAACGGATTAAAATGTTTTACATTGATTCCAATGGGAAACATGGTTTCGGTTTTCGAACAGTCTTCTGGAACGGATTAAGGACGAAAACCGAGGTTTGACTGTACTTTGTAACCGACCGGCGACTACATTCCGTTGCGGCAGATGATCCAACTGAAAACGATTGCCGATTGGTTATCCGGCACAACGATGATGATCGGGATCGATCATCCGTTTCCAATTTGGCGACCGCACCGACGGATATATGAAGGGACAAACCACGCCGCGTTGTCGCCTGAAGCGGAAGTGACGTCAGAGGCGGCCATCTTACGTTGCCGCTCATTCGCTTCCACATGTCGACAAAACGACTAATAATAACGGAGGAAGAAAAGGTGTTGGGCTGATCAGTTGAAGATTGTTCCCCAAAATGAGTTTGCCTACGAACCCTGGCCGTGTCCAGCAGTTGCAGCAGTTCATCTCGACTGGATGGGTTCAGAGAAACCGAGACCCAGGTCAGGTGACCCAGAAACTGAGGGAGAAAAGTGATGTCATCAGGAGAGTGGGCAGCATACCGACAGCAAAATAATCACCGAGTCATTTGGGACAGGACGTGGCGTGACGATAAAAAAAAACAGTCGAAGAACAAAATGAAACCCCGGAGCCGTTTCATGACAAATGAACCCAACAACATTCAGAGAAAGCCAAACCGTAAGAGTGAGGTGGCGTTGGACCGCGCGCACACTCCTACCTTGACCTCCTTCTCCACGTAGTCGAAGATGAGTCTTTCGGGGTGGATGAGGAAGTCGGGGGGGTAGAGCGGGACGGTGTGCAGGGGACGCCGGTAAACGCTGCCTCGCTCCGCCGGCTTGCGGCTGGCTTTGGACCACACCAGACGCTTAATGGGAGACACCAAACTCTGGGCGAGCGCACCACACGCAGAGGGAAAAAAAAACAAAAAAACCATTGGAGGTGGCAAGAACCCGTGCCGTGACTGGCAGAGTTCGGGACTTCAAAAGGCATCCTTTTTCCAAAGGCCCTCATTTATTGGAGTTGAAAGATTCGTTTTCCAAGGAGCAAAGCGTCAGCTGTTTAACCCTCATGCAGTCTTTTTAAGCGGCTGCATGAAGGGTATTACGTCCCAAAAATGTCCCTCTTCCAATGTGCAACAACTTTTTTCACTTTTCATTTTTTTCTCACTTTCAACCCCTCAAAATGTTCAGTGGGAATTGGCCAAGACATGGATAGACATCCTATGCAAAATTTCAGCTTTGTGGAGTTATTTGTCACTCTTTTGTCTGTGGTGTCCATTTGTCCAACAGTCCAAAATCGTCCAAAGTGTCCGAAATGTCCAATTTTGGGATCATTACTGCATGGGGGTTAAAAATGTATTTTTATTCGAAAATCAATGGAAAATCAATCTTTGGACGATTTTGGACTGTTGGACAAATGCCCAACAGTCCAAAATCGGGTCCGAAATGTCCAATTTTGGGATAATTACTGCATGGGGGTTAAAATTGGTGTGACAAACAGCTCACAAGTACGCCGGCAAATTCACATGCAAACGGGAGTTGGGGGCTGCCACTGTATCTTTGAGCGGAGAGCAAGACGGACAACTTACAGCATCGTTTTCTTTCCATTCAACCCCCCCCCCCCTCCCAAAGAACTTTACTGGACGACACGGAATGGAATCAAGATCCCTTCTAGACCATTCCTAGTCAACATGCCAGTTTTTTTTTCTCCGATGAGTTGATATGCAAAATAGCTGTGAGTCCACCGACACCGCGTATCATGTCGAATGAAATGTTACAAATCCGTGACAAAACTCCTCCGGAAGCAAATGTAAGGGCTGACAAAAAAAAAATAAAAATACATAAAAAAAATAGGAATGTACCTTTTTGGATTTCTTGGGCTCATAATCCATCGCAGCAGGTTGGCCACTTCCCTCCACACTTTCCTAATCCACTCTGACAATTTTGCAATTGCTTCAACTTGCTGTGGGTTTTTTTTTTTTTCCGTCCACACCCCGACGTCTCCAAATCCTTGTTCTTCGCCTCTCTGCACTGAGTGTTTTTGTCACCATATTGTTGGGAGACGGAAACACACACACACACACACACACACACACACACAGAAGGGGACGGCAGGAAGCAAAGGAAGGCCACTTCCTGTCCAATAGGAAACTCCACCACAGGCTGATAAGGCCCACTATCACTCCACTGACACACACACACACGCACACACACACACGCAATGAAGAAAGATGGCGGGGGAAAATTGTCACCTTGCTCGATTATGCTGCCCTGTATTTATCAGACCCGATCATAACCGATCCTCCTTATTTGAATGGTGAATTTTGTTGTTCGAGTTGACAGCTGACTCCACAAATCGTCAACGTGTTCAGTCAGACCCTCATGATGACAATCGTAGCCGGCACTGATTGTTCATTTGGAGGTTTTTTCAAGGGTTCCCGCAGGGGGTCCCGCCCGCACGCCGTTTCTCAGGACAGAACACCCTCGTGCAAGTTTTCAAAGCAGCCGACAGAGGTCGCTGTCCCCCGGACAAACGCCCCCCCTCGGCGTGAGCAACCGCTTTGTATGACCGATCGCCGCGTGGCCATTTTTTTGCTTTGCATTTGGGCATTGTTTTGTTTTTGGGATGAAATTGATATTTTGTCTCACTGGGACGTGACAGTGTTTGTATAAAGAAGAGTGTAGTCATGGAACGCTGATGCGCACTCATTTCTGTTCCTTCTGTTTCTTTCGATGAGGAAAAAGCGGGGTGGGGGCTGCGTGACGGATTGTCTTTACGTTTTTTCATGATTGTTTGATCCCAGCAGTTTGGAGCATTTTTTTTTCAATGCTAGCATTACAGTCAAACCTTGGTTTTCGAACGTCTCGGTTCTCGTACAATTCGGTTTTCGAACAAAAATGGGGAGTTTTTTATGCCTCGGATGACGAACAAATTTCGGTTCTCGGACTACACTTGAATGCGTCACTTGACTTGAGAGTAGAATTGACGTCTAAATAAACGGACACATTTTACGAAATTGAGCTTCCCTCCACTGGCGCGGCTCGGCTGAGAAGAAACGGCAACGACGCGAGCGTCGTTTCATTCTCGGGTCGCGTTCACTTTTTGTTGCGCGGCCTCGCGCTCTCGCCGCCTGATTGGTCGGGCCGCCATTTCGTCACGAGGGGCGCGGCCGCGGAGCCAGGCGAGCCTCGGGAACGCGCGCGGGCACTAGCTGGCTGGCTGCCTGCCTGCCTGCCTGCCTGCCCGCCCGCCCGGCATCGAAGCTCCGCGGACTCGGAGAGAGGGAGACGGGAGCACCTGTCCCGCTCCGTGGGTCGACTGACGGGAGCTGGACGCCCACTTTGAGGAAAACGACCGGAGAGCCGGAAGGAAAGAGCGGTTCGGTGAATCGCGTCGAGGGGGCGACGACGGCGTGTAAGCGAGAAGAGCATTTTCAGGTTGTCTTCCTTCCGTCCGTCCGGCCTGAGAACGCCCCAGTCTTCCCAAGTGCACGTTCTGCCGCCACCCCGGTAAACTGCTCGTTTACCCACTGATGAGGATGAGGACGATGCGCGCCCGCCGTTAGCGTCAGCGGCTAAAATCGAGTCGTCACGGGTGCTCTTTGTGCGCCTTTTTGGGGGCCGAGGTAAGGGAAATGGCAGGAATGCTCACATTTGACAACATGGCGTGACATCTGTTCCAAATGTGTTGGTTGGGTTCAAACCAGGTGCCTAATATTTGCTCATTCTGCCTCCGCCCTGCCAAGAAGGCAAGGATGCAATCTTGTGCTTGAGCTAGCACATTGAGCCAAGACACATAGTCTGGCTGTGTGTGTGTGTGTGTGTGTGTGAATGAATGAATGAATGATTACTTTATTGTCATTGCACACTTGTTACAACGAGAGCAGCTCCCCCCCCCCCCCCAGTGTATCGTGAATATAAAAAATAGTATATAAATAAAAATACAAATACCACTCCCCTAGACCTACACACAACACATAGTTCAAAAGTTGAGATTCAACGTTATGAAATGGATTTTTAAAATTGTGACTGTACACTGTTCAAGGAAGGGTTAGAGTAGATTGTTCTAGCAAAATATATTAATTTGTATGTATCAGGCATTGACATGAGGATATGTAAAATATTCGGCATATATATCAAAGTTGTCTTACAAAATTATATATATATATATAATATATATATATATATAGAGAGAGAGAGAGAGAGAGAGAGAGAGAGAGAGAGAGAGCCAATTGTCATGGCACAACACCAAACCAAAATGTAGCAAAAGTGGGCAAAGTTGTCACTGGTGCCCACAAACTAAATCAATGCAGAAAATCAACCCAAAACCATCCACGTCGTGTACCTTGTGCCATCCAACGGAAGAGCTTTTCCGCCTTGTGCCTGCCACGTTGCATCATTAGCACCGCGAGGTGATCAAGGAGTGCCGTGTTTTGGTGGGAAGAAGTGGATCATTCGTAAGTTACGCTCGCCAAAAAGGTTTCACAAATCATTTTTTGAGGCAGGTGTCAGAATTTGGAAAACGCTCGACCTCACTGGCACGGAAAGATCAAGCAAAGATTATTCGGCATAAATGGAATATTTTGGGGATCGATTCAGTGAAATGAGATCATTTCCCATGTCAGAGCTGACAATGTCCCATTGACACGCTGGGTGGGAATGTGTGGAATTGTAACGCTTCCGGAACGAACGTTCGTGACGGGAAAAAGGTGCGTTGAATTCAATGACCTGCTTGACAGTCACCCTGTTATTCAAAACTCCCGTAAATGCTTCCATATAACGGACATGTTCAAATTTTGTTTTTCAGCATACGGTGGTCTGACCGGCTACGTTACCCTTCCGGATCTGGAGATTCGGATTCAAGCCGGCGCGTGCCACCCGTGCCGGTGTTGTCAGAAGGGTCAACCGATGTCGAGCACTTGTGACTCGGTCGCCGTCGTTGACGAGCCGAAGTGACGAAATCTTCCACTCGGCATGGAGCGGGAAGCTCAGCCAAACGCGGGAAACGAGGAGCGCTCACGAGAACCGCGAAAAAGCACGCGTGACGCCACGGCCGACGGGAGCCCGGCGCCGAGAGGCGGCGGCGGCGGCGGCAGCAGCGGCGACCCGTCTTTGGCTTATCAGAAGATCGTTCGTCAGCGATTCATCAGGAGAAGCCTGTGGTTCTCGGACGCGGACGAGCAGGCCTCGGAGTCGCCCGAGGGAAAGCCGCCGACAGTTGCGGGCGGGACGCCGGGCGCCGACGGCGGCGTACGGGACGACTCCGGCGCCCAGAGTCCAAAAGACGACGCCGGAGAAAGTGGCAGAACGGATGAGTCGAAGGGCGAAAGCGGTGGAAATGCGCTGGACGCTACGTGCGGCGATGGTGCTAAAATCCCCGTCAAGGCGGCCAGCGAGGAGACGGAGGAAGAGGCGGAGATGAAGGCCGTCTCCACCTCCCCGGGAGGACGCTTCCTCAAATTCGACATTGAGCTCGGCAGGGGCTCCTTCAAGACCGTCTACAAGGGTCTGGACACCGAAACCTGGGTGGAGGTCGCCTGGTGCGAGCTGCAGGTAAACGCCAGCAAACGCTTGTCTGTCGCATGGCCAGCACCAGCCAACGCCAATGCTTGATGCGCTTGATGCTAAACCGCCGCCGTTCACGGCCAGTGGCGGGAAATAACAAAAACGACCCACGGAGAATCTTTTCGATTGCCCGTCTTCAAAGTGGAAGCGGCACCGTGCCCTGGTCCGGACTTGATTTCCATGCGGAAGCGCCTTCATAAAAAGTCGATCATTAGAGCAGATGGCTTCAGCCGGCGTCCTGTGTAGCGCAGCACCGCAACTATTCACTGCTAATTATATCAAGATGTGCGCGCTTGTGTGTGTGTGTGTGTGTGTGTGTGTGTGTGTGTGTGTGTGTGTGTTAAGGACATCCCGACCAGCTGTCAAGCTTTTGCTTGTGTGCCAGTTTACTCGCAGCGATGCCGCGTTTGGGCCACATGAGGCCTGGCGGCGCGGTCACGAAAATGCATATTGTGCACACAACTATGCGCCTCGTTCCAGCGTCGGGCATGAATTGCTCCGCCCTGGCGTTTACTCCGAGCATCGTCGTGATCCGTTTCATATTGAGACATGAAAGAAACGATGCTTTTGGTCAGTCTCTTGGCCCAGTGTTTTTCAAACTTTTTTTGAGCCAAGGCACATTTCTTTCATTGAAAAAAAATCTCGCGGCACACCACTAGCTGAAAATGTAAAAAAAAAAACAACCAAAAAACGCTTATTTGAACAATGAACGTGTTCTATTGTTACGATAACCGTTTTTAACGTTGAAGAATGACGCTATGACCGCTTGAATTGGAATCAAATGAGCACAAAGAAAAAAGTATTTATTGTTTCACTGTCGTCCTGCGTTCATGCGGCACAAATTCGCTTGTCTCCGGTGGTCGAAACACAAGGCAGTTGGCTAGCTGTTGTTCTGCTCCCTAGCGGTATGAGAGGGTACTACATGATGACTTTCTGGGCCATAGACCGCACAGGCATACAAATTGGAGATTTTACCGAGGCACACCTGACAATGTCTCGCGGCACACAAAGGGGTTGGAAAACACTGCCTTAGCCAATCAGGATGCAGAACACAATTCACTGTTTAAAAAAAATTGCACTTAAAAAAAAAAAATTCGTATAGCAAGGCTTCACTGTATGTACAGTCAAACCTCGGTTTTGGAACGTCTCGGTTCTCTTCCAACTCAGTTTTCGACCAAAAATGTCGAGTTTTTTATGCCTCGGATGACGAACAAATTGTCGGTTGTCGAACAAACTGAGCGCACTTGAATGCACCATTTGACTCCTGACGCCTTCCTTACACGAGGAAGTGACGCTTCCTCGTGTTGCTTTCCATTGTGAGCAGACGTGTTTCAACAGTTGTTTCATTTTAAAAAGAGCGTAGTTTCGGTTTTCGAACAATTTCGCTTTTCAAACAGCCTTCTGGAATGCGGATTATGGACGAAAACCCGAGGTTTGACTGTATATAGAATATACAGTGGACATAATATTTGAAATGTTCAGTCAAGCCGTGCCCCGGCTGGCCGAGCGCCGTTAAATCCTTTGCGCTGTGTCACGTTTTCGTGTCCGCCGAATATGGCCTTGCAGAAGCCATTTCATGTCACATTGAATGGGCGAACGAGGCCCCGTCTGCTCCTGCCGTGTCTTTTCTCCAATGAGGTTGACGTTGTCCTTGGGGAGTCTCGCTGTCTCCCCCTGCTGAGCGAACACGTGGCTTCTGAATTATCCAAAAGGTTCACCGTCTTCTGCGAAGGCAGCTCGTTGGATTGTGTGTGTGTGTGTGTGTGTGTGTGTGTGTGTGTGTGTGTGTGTGTGTGTGTGGAGTGCCATTGGGGAAGACGCTGCAAAGGAGTTTTTCTTGCCGCAGGGTCGCCCATGCGCCGCAGCCCCTTTTTTGTGCTCGGGAAGGCGGCGCCCCTTTGGGGGAACCGAGGCAGCCCGACTCGGATGGAAGCAGCCACTTCTCTGTTGCTCCGCTTGCCTCCTCGCTGCTTTTCTGCAGAGATGAATTATTCATGACTCTTCAGAAGCGTGCAGTCCAAGCCCCCCCCCCCCCCCCCCCGCCCGCCCGCCCCCTTTCCCCTGAGTTCAGCAGGTTCACTCGCGCACCTCCGCGCTCAGCACATTATCACGCACCGCGTTTGAGCATGTCATCATTCACTGTTCGATTTGAAATGATTTCTCCTCTCTCTGGGGTCCATCGTGGGGGGGGGGGCTAAATAAGCGAATGCCTCCAAATTTGTGGTTCATCTCCTTGAGGGCAGGCTGGTGATTATGTAAGCTGCCACCGCCCCGGCAGGAGGCGGGGAAAAAAACTGCAGTGTCAAGTGACATTTGGCGCTTCCCGGGGCCAATGGACGCCATGCGTGGACCGGGACAGGGCGCAGCTGGCAAATGATGGGCTCCCCCGCGTGTGTGCGGGGGGGTACCGCCCGCCATCTCGAAGGGAGCACAATTCTTGCACATGCACACTTGCGTGCATTCGTGAACCCGCGGAGACGACCGAAAGCCACAACTGCCCGAACGTGAACGAACCAGAAAGTAAAGCGGAGGCGGACTTTGGTTCCCCATCCAGCCATTTTGTCTCCCGTCTGAGCGTTTTGAACAATCGAACCGACTCGTCATCATCGTTTTGGGGGGGAGATGATCTTTCTTTACCCTTCAATGGACTTCTGTCCTCTCTCCCCCTCAGGACCGGAAGCTGTCCAAAGTGGAACGTCAGCGCTTCAAGGAAGAGGCGGAGATGCTCAAGGGTCTCCAGCATCCGAACATCGTCCGCTTTTACGACTTTTGGGAGTCGCCGCTCAAAGGGAAGAAGTGCATCGTTTTGGTCACGGAGCTGATGACATCGGGGACGTTGAAAACGTGAGTACCGAAGAAAAGCGACGACGATCGGCGACATGGGGCGCGCGTTTGCCGACCCCGCTGGCCTTCTCTTGTGCAGCTATCTGAAGCGGTTCAAGGTCATGAAGCCCAAGGTGCTCCGGAGCTGGTGCCGACAGATCCTGAAGGGCCTTCACTTCCTCCACACCAGAACCCCCCCCATCATCCACAGGGACCTCAAGTGCGACAACATTTTCATCACTGGCCCGACGGGTTCGGTCAAGATCGGCGATTTAGGGCTGGCCACGCTGAAGGCCGCCTCCTTCGCAAAGAGTGTCATCGGTAGGTTCGGCTCGCCCGCCTTTGGTCTACCGCCGGGGTCGGCGACCTTTTTTTTTACACTCAAAGCGCCGTTTCGAAATTTTTTTTTCCACACCGGGAGCCGCCACAAACGCTTTTTGACATCGGAAGCAACGATGGTAGCCTTTTTCAAATATATATCTATAGACCGCATTGGCTCGAATATAAGACGGCCCTGATTATAAGACGACGCCCTCTTTTTCAAGACTCAAGTCTGAAAAAAATACCTTTTGAACACCAAATTCATTTTTATACAGAAAATAATCACAGTACATCTGAAACAAATGATTCTAACAATATATTGGAGAGAAAGATTACACCCTAACTTCTCCTCAGCTGCCGGTTAACCTGGCCGATCTTCGAGCCACTTTTCTCCAGATTGTCGCTATGTTTCTCCATTTTCTGTTCATCTCTTCTATTATTTTCTTCCGTTTTCCTTCTTACCGCTATTTTTTATTTTTCTTCTTCGTGGCAGGGGTTCGGGAGTCAAGTTCAGCATTTGCGTCAATGATATCTGGCGCCATCTAGCGGCAGGAATGGGTATAATGCCTAGACCCCAAATATAAGACGACCCCCACGTCTTATTTCAATGCAAAAAAACACCGTCTTATATTCGGGCCAATACGGTATATAGATAGATATCTTTACCCTTGTAAAATAGTGTGCGCTCCATCTTGTTTCAAAAAAATGATTTTTATTTTTTTTTGTTCAATGAACATATTTTGAACGCTGACAAAAAGATAAAATAAAAATGGCATAGTTTTGAGGGTCTCTTTCAAGCGAATTAAAAAGCCGAACTTTGAGCAAAAAAATAATTAAAAAATGCCGTGAGCCATCATCCTTTCGGCTTTCGGGGCCTTGACCTGAATTTAAACATTGGCCCCAACTCTCACTGCAGGCACTCCGGAGTTCATGGCCCCAGAGATGTACGAGGAGCACTACGACGAAGCCGTGGACGTCTACGCCTTCGGCATGTGTATGCTGGAAATGGCCACCTCGGAATATCCCTACTCGGAATGTCAGAATGCTGCGCAGATTTATCGCAAAGTTACAAGTGTAAGTCCGAAGGCATGATGCTAAATATTGCTATGCTCTGCTATGCTAAATATGCTAAATATTTAGCATATATCTAAATGTGCTAAATGGTTTTTTTTTGGGGGGGGGGGGTAATCTTTTTACGTTGTCGTTCACATAATAAAAACAGGACGGACTTGTAAGGCGACGCGCACGCGCAAATCATGTCATGTGGTGTGGTTTGTTGTCATTTTTCTTGACCTAGGGAGTCAAGCCAGCCAGTTACGACAAGGTCATGGATCCTGAAATTAAAGAAATTATTGGGGAGTGCATCTGCCAAAAGAGAGAAGAGCGGTAAGCCGTTGTCACGTGTTGTCCGTTGGAATGTCCCAACAATTTTGGCTTTGGCAACACCAATGCACGCCCCGCCCGCATCAGGCTGCGGGCGGACGAGCGGCGCTGCCGGGACACGGCGACTTGCAAAGGAGGCCTAGCTCGTCGCGCGGGCGGCTGCTGTTACGTGGGCGGAGGTGGGGCTCTCCTAAAGGTCAACGGGAGCAAAGTCGTCAACCTGACTCTACCCTTCTCCAGATACGCCATCAAAGACCTCCTGAACCACGCCTTCTTTGCCGAGGACACGGGGGTGAGGGTGGAGCTCGCCGAGGAGGACGACGGGCAAAAGAGCTCCATTGCCCTCAAACTGTGGGTGGAGGACCACAAGAAATTGAAAGGGAAATATAAGGAGAGTGGCGCCATCGAGTTCACCTTTGACCTGGAGAAGGAAGTCCCCGAGGTGGTGGCGCAAGAGATGGTATGTGAATCCGTTTGGTGATCGGTGGCATGATGGGACTTCATTTCCAGCTCTTTCATGGCCATCTTCCTGAAAGGGATCACGCGAGTCCCACCCGATGGCTTCCGTTTTTTTCTTTCGAGCGCTTTTGAGCTTTGCCCAAAGTAGATCCATCCATCCGTTTTCTGATCTGCTTCGCTTGACGAGGGTCGCGGGCTTGATTTTTCTTAAACTCGATTTATTTACTTCTACAGTGAAACTCCTCTACAACGAAATCATGTTTGCAGCGAGAAATTTTTCACAACAGGGGTTTTTTCGCTGTCGCAAATTTGATCTCAGATGTCATTTTGCTCACTTTTCGCCTCTCTTCCAGCGTCAGAGCGCTTCTTGTCTTAGCCGCTTGACATCCAAAGGTCCGTTTTGGAGCCATTTTAGCAATGCGACGTTCTTGCTGCGTCTGAAACGAACAAGAACAAATACTTCCTGGACGTCTGCGCATGTGTAAACCAGTGTGGTGGTTGCTGTTGCCGTTTCCGAACGAAGCAGTCGAGGTCGCTGTTGGATTAGACGTCGTTGTAGTGAATCTCGTCGCGAGGCAAGAGCAGAGAAAAAGATTTCATACAACGAACGCAACAGGGATTTTTTTTCGTTGTATGGGGGGCAGCAAAATGGGAATGGTGTTAATGCATGAAGATTTTTTCACACTAGGGGGTATTTTCGCCCATGTAGGTTTCCTTGTAGAGGAGTTTCACTGTAGTTACTATTCAAGACAAGCTGAGCGACAGGTGCCACACTGGAGGAGAAGCCCCGCAATGCCACCTGTTGGTCATCAACGGAACAGTACCATGACAAGAGCAGCCTTTCAGGAAATGAGTCTCGAGGGCGACTCAAACCAACTCTGTGAACGTTGTCGCCATTTTGCATGCTTTTGGTTTGTCACCTTTTGCATGTTGAAAGAAACCGGGAATGAGCAACTCCTCAAAGTCATCAAGCACTCATTCATTTTCTCAAGAAATTAGACCGCTTGTCATTTGTTTGTTTTTTAATTCCATACGGCCAGTATTTTTGAGCGTGAGCATTTTTTTCACTCTGCGACAGCAGAAAAAATCCCGGCGAGTCACCACTTTCCTTTCTTCAGGTGGAGTCCGGATTCTTCCACGACAGCGACGTGAAGACCGTCGGAAAATCCATCCGGGACCGCGTGGCGCTGATCAAATGGAGAAGAGAAAGGACGGCGTCGGCCGCTCATCGAATGGACGGCGGGCACGCGTTCCCGATGGCGACTTGTCGGGACGCGCGCGCGGGGCAGCCCCCTTTGCCGGAGCCGCGAGCGGACGCCGAGCGCCGCGACCGACCTGCGACCCCGCCAGCCAGTTCCACCTCGGTCACATGTAAGCACCCTCTTGTACGGGCCTGTTTAGGGCCTGCCGTGTAGCTGAAAGTCTGCACTTGAAAGCACGCCCAAAAAGGCGCCGATGACCGCAGAATTTTGTCGTTCGTCAGATGAGCGTGACCTCTGCCCCCTGTGTGTGATTGAATCATGTTGTGTCTCCGTAGCCGACGGCACTTTGGACAGTGGCAAGGGCTCCACCGTTTACTCGGACTCCCACAGCAGCCAGCAGAGCGTCCTCTATCAGTCCCTGCTGGAGCCCGTCGCCATGGCGACACAGCAGGTTTGTATTTGGAGGAGACTCGTACGTTCACACGTGGGAGAAATGCACCGCGGCTCGCGCGGACATGCTAAGCTACTAAGCGGCTGTTATGACATGCTCCAAGGACTTCTTTTGAATATTGAATATTTTGGTGTTCGGATAGCCTACGAAAAATTCCTGTGGGGGGGTTCGGGGGGAGAGATTTTCGCTTAAAGAACAATTCTGAAAACACGAGAAAAGAACGCAATTCATTTCATACAGACTGACCAATTGGTTCTCATTTTTAGGAAAGCATTCCCTCCTCAACTGTAGAAAAAGTGCCTCGCGGCAAACTGTATTTTTTTCCGTAGCGACATTCATAAGTGAGATTTTTTTTGGGCAATGAGGCGACATGACGTCAGAGCAGCAGTAGCAATTTTGCCGGCTAAAACGGCACATCAGAGTTAAGCCTGCTTTGTGAAATATTGCTAAAGTGTGCAGACTCATTTTGGCCCCTGATTTGGAAAAGAAGTCCAACAGCCGGTTGCCATTGGATCCATGCGCTCACTTAGCGGGCATCTGCTAGCCACCGGCTGGGAACGCCACATTCTAAAATGTCGGCGCAATTAATGACGGGGTTTTTTCAGCGTCCTTAATTAGCGATTGAATATGAGTTCAAGATGACGCCTTGACGATCGCGGCAACGATTTGTGACGGAAATTTAAACTAGCCAACTTCCTGTCGGGAGGACAAGTCCAGTCAGCTGCCAGGTCCACCCCACAAACGCCTTCAAAATAAAAGCGCGCCGAGGCATGGCGTTACCGGATTTGGGGAAGGTTTCATTTTGACGTTTGCTTTCTCATGGCGTCTGCGGCGTGCTCCCGTCGTCCTACTTTCAGATGGATGAGTTTGCCTCTCCGTGTCCGGCAGGGCTGTTCCGGGTCTCACCAGAATCAAGCAGCAGAGCTGGCGTCTCACCACTACCCGCAGCCCGCCCCGCCCTACGCTTGTCAGCCCGGTGTCACGACCTTAAGTCACTCCGGTTCATGCTCAGTCAAGCCCCGCCCCCCAGCCGGCGATTGCGGCCCATTTCCAAGTGTTTCCGCAGCGGCGCAATGCTACCAGACGCCAGGTCGCCAACCACAGCAAGCAACTTTGAACTGCCTGCAGCCGACGTACGCCGGCGCAACTCCGCCGGCGCAGCGCCTGGAACAAAGTTGCCCTCTGATGCGTGCGCCTTCGACTGGGGCGGTCGCACGGCAACAAACCTCGCCTCCGCCTCTTCGCCATTCTCCAAGTCCACAGGAAGCGATCGGCCCGGCCACTCACCTGAGTCAAAAGGTGACTTTTCTACCCTTTTCCTGTGACGGCTCTGTTTGAATCCAAATGTGTCCACAATGTGCCGTCGTGCTGCGTTCAAGGTGGGAAGGAGTTTTGAAAGCGGGGCGGCACGCCGCTAAGTCTCAATTGAGCGTTTTGTTTCCAAGTGTTCGCGGTACCGCCGAGCCGTGTCCTCCCGCAGTCTTCTCTTCTGTTTTTCTGCAGAACGCGCCATTGGCGGGGCGCGATGGCCCAACCCCCCCGCCCCCAGCCGGCGGTTTACCAACTCAGACAATTTGCGTTCAGCAGCCACTCGCCGAAGCCGACGTCCAACAGCGGCCGCCGCACGTTTCCCCCCCGCTCCCACCAGCGGCGCCTCCGTCTCAGGTATGCGACTCCACCCGTTTGGCCTCCTTCCTTCTGGAGTGAATTCCCGGCCTTCTCGTGTTCGCCGTGTGGACTGACATCTGTTGGCCGGAAAACTTCTCTGGGCAACGTGATTGTCTTTCTTGTTTTCGGAGCGCTTCTTGTCTTAGCTGCTTGACATCCAAAGGTCCGTTTTGGAGCCATTTTAGCAATGCAACATTCGTGCTGCGTCTGAAACGAACAATAACAAATACTTCCTGGACTACTGCGCATGTGTAAACCAGTGTGGTGGTTGCTGTTGCCTTTTCCGAACGAAGCAGTAGAGGACACTGTTGGATTAGACTTCGTTGTAGTCAATCTCGTCACAAGGCAAGAGCAGAGAATAAGATTTCGTATAACGCAAAAGGGGGCTTTTTTCGTTGTATGGGGGGCAGGAAAGTGGGAATGGTGTTCCTGCATGAAGATTTTTTCACACTAGGGGGTATTTTCGCCCATGTAGGTTTCGTTCTCGAGGAGTTTCACTGTACTATGTGTGTGTGTGTGGTTCAGTTCGTTGTACATAGTCCTGAACAATTTTTTTTTTCTTTCCTTCACAAGTTGATCGGCAGCCACCCGGACCTCGTTCAGATGAACCTCCTGGCGCAGGCCTCACACGTGTCCGCACCCGCGCAGAATAACTCGGACCAGGACGCGGTTGTCGCGGCGGGCCAATCGGGGAAGAAGGAAATTCCGAGCCGCGTTCCGCCTCTTCGTCCCCACGTCGCCGCAGGAGATGCAGGTCCAGCTGAGTCCAACACCCAGGTAAAAATGCGGAGGTTTTTTTTTCCTTGCGGTTATTTCGATGACTTTGAATTTGATCTCCTCAAATTAAGTAGCATGGCTGCTCCCGTACATGTGGGGGCACAGCGAGAGTCGCAAGACACAAGAGTGGAGAAATGTCTCCGGAAGCCTTGGTCTGCTCTGCAATATTCTTCAGGAGTTTTGCTGCGGTTGACGTGACCGTTGTCAAACAAAACATTCCGGTCATTCTGGTGATTCGGCCCATGACTGGGGATTTTTCGTGGAGGTTTTCAGGAACTCTCTGGGTCCGAGCCGAGGCTCAGATTTTGGGGTGGTGTCACGTTCCTGGTGTGAAAGGCTGTCGTGGAGCGAAGCCTCCAAGAAATTCTCATTCTCAAACTCGGGCCAGGGACCACTTGCGGCCCACTATGCGTTTTTTTCAGCGGCCTGCGACATGACGGAAAAAAAACAAATGTTCCAAAAGGACATTGAAAAAGGTGATGGTGAGCAGAGTGAGAAGGGAGGTTGTCAGAATGAGTTTGTTGACATAGTCTTGGAGTGTTCTCTAGCTTGGAACATACAAATAAACCATTTCTTATGAAAAGAATAAACCGGTCGTGAATCCAGATCATTCCATTGTAGAGGCAAAAATCGTCCTGATTTATGAAGGCATCGCACGAATGATCCTCGAGTAACCGTTGGAAAAATGGTCAGCGTACGACAGTTTTTTGTTGGGGCTTGTGTCCTTTTCACCAGTGGATCAAAGACGTCATGCGGCAATGTGCACACGTCTGCTACAAGCTAAGCTGTAGCAACAAGAAGCTGTAGCGTCCATTACCGAAAAAGAGATCCGCTTCAATTCCAAGCCGCGACTCCCAGTTCCACATGTGCATCGGCGCTCTGCGCTGACGCTCCTTTCTTCTCATCGTCGTCATATCCTCACCTAGTTGCCGTAAACACCTTGAGCAGAAAGCCGATGAACAACACAAATCCAGAATTGCTTTGACTGACTTGAGCGCGTTTTCAAAAAGTGGACCAATTTGAAAGTGGCCGTTCCACAGGCGGCCCTCAAACGTCTTTCTGGGCACGCCGGTGGAGGTCTCGAAAGCTTGCCGTCACCGAGCCCGGCTCCAAGTTTCAGTTACTCGGCACCGTACATTTCGACAGGCACTGAGTTCTGACATGCGTGGACATCGAAGCGGACGACACAAACCGTTTTTGACAATTTGCGAGGTGATTCGGAAAAAATGGGAACTTTCCGCCGAAACCGTTGAAGTTGATCCACACTGCTGCTCGTGACACGCGGACTTGAGTCTCTTTTGTGGGAGTCGACTTCTGCCTTTTGTTGTTTTTTTCTCCCGTCCGTAGGACCAGTCTGTCGAAAAACACGCCGGCGGACAAAGCCACGAGAGGTACCAACCGCGATTCTTCTCCGTCTGCCATATTCGCCGATACCAAGCCGCGACCTTTGTTTTCTTCAAACCTCCGCCAACGCCGATGTCGCTGCCATTTCCTTCAATAAGAGACGGCGAATGCAAAACATGCGTGCGGATGACAAAAGTAAATAGCTCCCAATTGCAGTTGTCGTCCTTCCCCGTCAGCGTCACCTCCGATGCCGCGTCGGGAAAGGAGCTGAGCGACGGCTGCGAGGGGACGCACGCGGCCAAAGGCCAGGCTCGAATCCGCAAACACCACCGCAGGTCGACGCGCACTCGCTCGCGCCAAGAGAAGATCGGCAGGCCGAAGCTCAGCATGCTCAACGTGCGTTTGCCCCCCCGCAAAACGTCTTCCGCTAGCCGCGTGTCTTCTTCTCCGCAGTAACCGCCGCATGCGCTTCCCTGGCATTGCAGGTGTGCGACACTGGCGACAAGATGGTGGAGTGCCGACTGGAAACGCACAATCACAAAATGGTCACCTTTAAATTTGACCTGGACGGGGACGCGCCTGAAGAGATCGCAACCTACATGGTATGGAGGGAGCGCGCCGCTACGTCGGTACAGGAAATGAGGGCCGGGCCTCATTTTGGGCCCCCCCGCTCGGTGGATGCGCTCCCGTTCATGAGCTAACGCGGTCATCCCTCGCCACTTTGCGCTTCGGGTTTTGCGGCTTAAGTGCTTTGCGGGTTTTTTTTTTTTTTTTTACCAAATTCTGGATTCATAAAAATTAAATAAGGGAAGATGCGGTGTTTCAAATTCAATTTTACAACAAATGTAGAATCCAATCAAATATCACAGTGAACATTCTACGAAATGGACCAATCGGGAATAACACATTTTAGAAAGATAGTTAGCATCGGCGCTACATGCAAATGTGACCCGATCGATTGCTGCTGTCATCCGGTTGGCTGCCGGCTAGTTGTTAGCGAATGTTGACGTGGGCAAACTCTGCTCGCATTTTCAATGAAAGTGAATCCCCTGCTGAATGGAGAAAAAGTCCTTAAAAATGGCTAAATTAGCCCTCAAAAGTCCTTAAAAGGTCCATAAATAAGAAGCAAGTGGAAGAGTGGGAACCCTGCAGGATTCAACGGGATTCTCATCTCGCCTTGTTTTGGGCCACATTCGATGCGTGACAGCTTCTCCTCCGCGTTGCTAAGGGAGGAGCTTCTCTTGTCCAAAATCTTCCTAAGTCACGGACGCCCGTCAGCCGAGGACGTTTGGTCAATTTGCGACCGTCTCACTTTCTGCTGACTGCTTCTTTCATTTCGTCATCTATCCATTGATAGCTTTTAGACTTCAAGGTTAAAAAAAAATACATGCATTGTTGTCATCTTTGTCTTAAATACGTCAAGTAGAAATAACGTTGACATATATGAAGCATGCTGGTACCCGCATGCATGAAAATTCCTTGGGCCAAGGGTTGGGGGGGGGGGGTCAAATCCTACCTCGCAGTTTTCGCCTTTGGCGGGGTTGGGGGGGGTGGGGGGGTTGTTCTGGTCCTCATTCGCCACGAAAAAGGAGGGATGTCCGTATTCACCTCAGCGCTATGTTGCCCAGTCACGTCATTTTCCATCTTTTTCAACTCATTCACTCCCAAAGACGTTTTTAAACGTCTTTTCAGACTTGGTCCAGAATTGGCTGCTACTGTGAAGAACATTGATGCTTCGATCCAGTTCCTAGTTTTCATGGGCTGAGAGTAGATTTGATATTTGTTCTTCTTTGGGGGGGGGGGGGCTTTTACCGACCATCCTCTCAGGTGGAGAATGATTTTATCCTCCACTTGGAGAAAGAAGTGTTCATTGAGCAGCTCAAGGACATCGTCGACAAGGCTGAGGAATTGTTGAGCGAGGACACGGAGGCGGAGAGAAATTCCCACCCAGCAAGCAGTCCCGCGAGCGAAGGACCTGGCGCGATGCTTGCCGAGGTGAGACAGCGATGAGCTTCTATCTCACTGGCCCGCAGGAGACCAGTTGATAGCCACTCGAGTCATATGCTATGTTGGGATGTGTTACATGGACCAACTGTTTCGAGTCAGTCTTTCTCCTCTTTAGGGACTGAAGTCTTGCGCGCCGCAGCTCGTCTACCAACAAAACGGTGAGACATTTGCCGGCGTGCGCTCCACAAGAATTTTCCATTCGACTTTTAGTTTGACATCAACTCTGGCTTCACAACAAGGCCGTTTTTTTTTTTCACTCTTGCGAGCCTTTATGGCTGCCACATCTACAGACAGTATTCTGCTTTATATGGTACCGGAACCAAGATGTTTGTGTGGTACAGCGGTTGGTTGAAAATGAAAAACCGATGTCGGAAATGTCCATTAGAGATTCATCAGAGGCCCTGTCATTGGTGGCGAGTGAGAGTATGATTGGTTCATTTTGAGCACCGTTTCAATCCGAGTTACGGGAGGGTGTGCACACTTGTGCAACCACCCGAACTCAGCGATTTATTTCTTTATTTTATTTTCCGTTCTGTCCTTGGCAGTCCTCCACACCGGCAAGCGCTGGTTTATAGTCTGCCCGGTGGCTGAGGTGCCGGTCCAGGACCAAGACGAGGATCCGCGTCGCAGCTCAACCGACCGCGGTAACGTATTTTAAAAAATTTTAACCGTGGCCTGAGATCCGCCCGTGACTAACTCTCGGCTTTGCCATTTTTCAGAATGTGAAAAGTCTGTCTCGGTGTCAGTCGAAGCCGCCACCTGCGCTCTTCCGTCTTTGTCTTCGCGAGGCCCTTCGGTGCAGCGGCAAGACCAAAACGCCGGCATTTGCCCCGCCCGGCGGCCGCAGTCTGCTGTGTGTCGAGATAAAATGAAGGCAGAGGGCGCGGGCCTCACCGCCGAAGACGCCGGCACCTCGGCGGCATCGATCGTAAGCGACATCCCGTGCTGCGCTTTGGTGCCGCCGGTCTCGCTGGATGTGAAGACCGCCGATGAGGCGGAGCTACGAACCAGTCCTTCAATCGATCCAAAGGCCGCTCCGACCGGAGAATGCGGCGCTCAGCCGTCGGTGGTCCTCCAGCAACCCTACCCCGCGGCGCCGCTGGCCTCCCAGCCCCAGAGTCCGGCGCATCAGACTTCGGCTCCGTTCGGGCAGGGCGAGTCGGACGGCGAGGGCCCGCGCCGGTTGGAGTTCGCCGATCGCACCATCAAGACTTTGGACGAGAAGCTGAGGAATCTGCTTTACCAGGAGCACGCGCCGGCGCCGTCGCAGCCTTCCGGCGCCGGGGCCGACCCGCAAACAGCCGCCGCGGAAGCCCTCGGCTCGACCTCCGTGGCGGACGGCCGGAGCGGCCAGGCGCAGCCGGCCAAGAAACGGGAGGAGCTATTGGTAAACATTTTCTCTCCGCGTGCGAGTTTGGCGGCTTCGCTGAAAATTCATTTCCCCGCCGATGTGATGGCTGATTCTTGCGTTTCGCTCATTTATTGACATCGGTCACTATAGTACTTTTTTTTTTTTTTTTTTTTTTTTAAAACTCTGCATAGATTCTGCCACACTTGAATCGTCCAAATATCCGATGTACGCCATATCAATGTTCTTATTGCATCTATCCATTCTGGCCCATTTATCGAATATCAGCTTTTTTTTTCTTTTTCAGGGCCAATATTGACCCCAAAAATCCCATATATGAGTTGGCCGCTAATGACCTTATGATGATATATATATACAGTCAAACCTCTGTTTTCGTCCATAATCCGTTCCAGAAGGCTGTTCGAAAACCGAAAGCACGCTCTTTTTAAAATAAAAAAGTTTACTAAACACGTCTGCGTCACTTCCTGGTGTAAGGAAGGCGAGAGGAGTCAAATGGTGCATTCAAGTGCGCTCAGTTTGTTCGAGAACCCAAATTTGTTCGTCATCCTAGGCATAAAAAACTCAACATTTTTGGTCAAAAAGCGAATTGGATGAAAACCGAGATGTTCCAAAACCGAGGTTTGACTGTCTAATGTATTTCTTCACTCCCGAGCTCGTCTGCCAGAGACGTAATTTTGTGCCTGTGTGCTGCACTTCTCTTTTCCTCCCAGCCTCAGATTCCCGAAAGCCCAGATGGTGCGGCCATTTTGGCGGGTAGGCGCCGGTTCTCCGCTCTCGTGCATTTCCCATCGTCGTGTCGCCGTCACTCCAACTTTCTTCTGCTCTCGTAGCCGCCGAGAGGAATTTGAACGGGGGAGCCGTGACCGTCGCCGCCGGTTCACGCCACTCAAAAAGCGCTTTTCAAGTAAGGGCGTATCCATCCTTTTAATCGGTCCGCTCGGTTCGATGACATTCAGTCAAGCCGTCGATTGTCGTGAAAGCCGACAAATACTTTTCATGAATGAATTCATTCAGCACCCGAGTAGCAGTTTGGAGTTTCAAAAGGCTTGACGAGTACATGACTCCCTCTTGTGTGATCATAAACAGTGAGCAGACACAAATGATTTTGCCATCCATTTTCGATGAAAATGAGATGCAAACGAGAGTAAAACAAGTCTAATGCAGGGGTGTCAAACATACGGCCCGCGGGCCGGAACCAGCCCCCCAAGGAGGTTCGATCCGTCCGTGGAATAATTTAAAAGTGAAAAAAAAAAGGCATTAAAGACACAGAATGAATATTTGAAATCAAATGCAATTCGTGGATTATCCGCTAGGGGGCACACTGTTTTGATCACAGTAGAAGACAACATTGTTTTGATCGGGGAAGAAAACAAACGGACAGTCTCAGTCTGTCACCGAGATCGACCCAACGCAGGAAACGATAGCTTGCGTAAATCAGTCATCACTTGTCAGGTTTGGAATTGGATCGCCCCTTATTATCAAATGTCTCGCAATTTAGCTAAAATCCTTTCTTTCAGACAACAGCCACGGCACCAGATGTGGAAAAAAGCGAGCGCGGCTGCAGCGCGGCCCCCGGCTGTTCTCGAGGCTCCCACGACGGGCCGTGTCGAAATAAGAAGGGCTGCGGCGCGACCGCCGGCAGACGCTCGGCCGAGCCGGAAAGTCCAGGTGCGTCCGGACCCCGTCGTAGTCAGCGCTGGTCCGCCCCGCCCAACCTCTACCAGGCCAGCGCCGCGTCCGCCCGCGACGTCACCCGGCACCGTTTGCCCCGAGCCGTGACCATCGATGCTCCGAGCCGCTGCTGCCCGGAGGACTCCGCCGACGAAGACGGCGTCGGCGGCAGCTTTTCCGACAGGGCGCCTGCGCGCCCCGGCCGAGCGCGGCGGGAGCGAGCTGGTCAAGAGGGCGGTGGCCTTCCTCAAGCGCTCCGGTCGGAGTAAAAGCGAGCAGAGCTCCCATTCGCTGAGCCGACGGCCGTTGGAAATGAACGGCCACGCCCCTTCGGCGGGACGCCCGCCCTCTTCCTACATCAGTAGCGATAATGACTCTGAATTGGAGGACGCGGACATGAGGAAAGAACTTCAGAAGCTGAGAGAAAAGTAAATTGACTCACGCACGCACACGAACGCACGCGTCTCCCAAGATGGCGTGGTCATCGTGGTTACATGAGGGGTTGATTGTAACACTGTCGCGTGATGTAGATCAGGATTTTTCTTGTCTTCAAAATCCAATTTCTTCCACTCAGCCGTTATCTGAGCCATTATCTGACTCACGAGGGTCATCCAGGCAGTAGGCGGGGGGACACCCTGAACCGGTCACCAGCCCATCGCAGGGCACACACTTAGACGAACAACCATTTGCGCTCACACTCACACCTGGGGGGCAATACTTTTGAAAGTTCCATTCCATCCGTGCATGTTTTGGGAATGTGGGAGGAAAGCGGAGTACCCGCAGAAAAGCCACCCGGGCACGGGGAGAACGTACAATCTCCCCACAGGAAGGCCGAAGCCCGAGCTAATATGAAGGTGCCTTTTTTTTTTTTTCCCCCCATGTGACCAGGCACATGAAGGAGATATCGGAACTGCAGGCCTTCCAGAGAAGTGAAATTGAGCGTCTGTACCAAGAGGTGGGCAAATCGCTGCCCCCCAACGTGGGCCTGCCTCAGGCCGCGCCTCCCTGCGGCCGCCGACGCAGGGCCAGTAAACACAAAGTCAAGGCCGGAAAATTGCTCAATCCGATGGTGCAGCAGCTCAAAAGCGATCTGGGCGCCGCCGCCGCGGCCCAGAGAAAAGGTGGGGCGGCTTTTCGCGGCGGCTCCGTGTGACGATTCGACGCGGCCAAACGTTTGCTTTGGTCTTCTCGTCCCACCAAAAGGGGAAAGTTCCGGAAGTTCCTCGGGATCCCCCGCCAAGAGTTCGGCGCCGTCGGATTGCTCCGCCGGCTTCA
Organism: Hippocampus abdominalis; assembly: GCA_018466805.1. NCBI lineage: Eukaryota > Metazoa > Chordata > Actinopteri > Syngnathiformes > Syngnathidae > Hippocampus > Hippocampus abdominalis. Next base: position 35,780,545 of record CM031694.1, on the reverse strand, counting down.
GTGGCAGCTCCGGCTCCAGCGGGCGGCGGAGCGCCAGCCCCGAGCGGGTCCACACCTGCCAACCCCGTTCCTTGAAAGGCTCGTTCTCCTCAGACAACATCGACGCGGGCCAATGCGCCGACGGGACCACAAACTTGACGTGCCGAGGTACGCGCAAGTAAACGTGCGTGCGCACACACACACACACACACACACACACATATAGATAGAATCTGTTGTGATTATATTGATTTTTTTTTTTTGCTACTGACAATAAGGACTCTCAGGAAAAAAGGCTGAATTTAGGTCATTTTATTTGAACCTTTAATACTTTTATAAGGTGTCGATGCATCTATATCTCTCTGCAAAACTATAGAATTGAAGAAAGATTTAATCGCAAAATATGAGTCAGGAGTTCGGGATGCCGAAATGCCCTGCCTACTGCCTGCTGACAGCTGGGAGAGGCGCACGCCCCACGACAGATAGAGAGAGAGAGAGAGATGTTCCTTCAATTTTTATGTTACTATGTTAATGTTAAAATCTCCCATTACATTTGTACAGTTTATGGTGTGAAATTGTAAAAAAAAAAGTGGTTTAAAAAAGTGGTTTTCTTGACTTGGAACGGATTAAAACATTTTACATTGATTTCAATGGGAAACATGGTTTCGGTTCCCGAACAATTCGGTTTCCGAACAGTCTTCTGGAACGGATTAAGTACGAAAACCCAGCTTTGACTGTATATTTTATATATAATATATAGTATCATAGCGGTTCGGAAAATGAATATGGATATAAAATATACAGTCAGTCCATAGTCCGTTCCAGAAGGCTGTTCGAAAACCGAAATAGTTTGAAAACCGAAACCACGCTCTTTTTAAAATTAAAAATTTTCTCACAATGGAAAGCAACACGGGGAAGCGTCACTTCCTCGTGTAAGGAAGGCGAGAGGAGTCAAATGGTGCATTCAAGTGCGCTCAGTTTTTCCGAGAACCGAAATTTGTTCGTCATCCGAGGCATAAAAAACTTGAAATTTTGGGTCGAAAAATGAATTGGTCAAGAACCGAGACGTTCAAAAACTGAGGTTTGACTATATATATATGTGTGTATGTGTGTGTATAAATATTGAATCCATCTTCTATTGAGCACAGTTTCGATTGATATTGTGTTTTCGCCCAGCCCTTGCGTTAGTTAAAAATGTCAGGTAAATGACGCCATTGGTAATATGTGATATTTAAAATGTCCAAAGAATGAGTCAAGCAAAGGTCCCGGCGTCGGCAAGTGCCGACATCCCTTTGACTTGTTGTGCTTCCCATTCGTCACTTTTGTTCACGTCATTTGCCGCAAGTGCTTTTGTGCTGGCGCCAGTGTCTCGTCTCCGTCTTTGGTCCCTTTTTCAAAGTGTTTCTTCTCTTCTTTCCTTTTTTTTTTATACAGGCTGGACGGTTTACCACCAAACGTCGGAGAGAGTCACCTTTAAATCGAGTAGCAAACCACGCACTCGATTCCTCAGTGGACCCGTGTCTCTGTCCATCTGTTTGTATTCCTTCCTTCCTCTCCTTCATTGCCACCATTTTGAGTTGAAGCTGCCACGTGGTAGACAATCGCGACTTGGTGCTCGTCGTTGCAATCGGCCAATATGGCGTTCCTGTGAAATGATTGCGAAGAGAAATGACACGAGCTAATAGCGATCCCACCAAGGCAGTGAGGCCACGTTTGCGTGTCACGTGCATGTCGAAACCGTGATCCGCACGCGATTTGTCGTGGGCCGTCGTTCGCTCTTCCTTGAAGTGAGACGCGACTCACAAAAATCTGGGGACATTTCAGGATTAGCTTCAAATGCACGATGACCTTGACGGGTGAACTTTGACCTTCTCCCAACTCAATGTACGGATGATTTTCAGCCCTCAGAAGTCTTGCCTTTGGCTCGGTTGAGCGGGCGTGGCAAAAGGCGCTTTGCGATCGGTTTACTGCCCGCGGAGCACACGCCGGATTGACGTGACTCCTTGCGCCGCGCGTCTGTTAGCTCCTCACGTTCTGTATTGACGACGGTCTTGAATCTGGATGACAGTCATGAGGACGCGCTCACCCAAAAAGACGAGGACAAAAAGAAGCCCGAGCCCTTCTGGGCGGCCTTCCCGCTAGATTGGAAGCTCGTCTTGTCCTCCTGCCCGCTCGCTTCTCCGTTTGCTAGCTCAATGTGCGCGTTGCCGATGTCTTGGGCCTAATGCTCTGTCTTGTGCTCTTGTACTTCTTTATAGGGTCCACACTGAAACGACTTGTCTAGGCAAAGAGCGCAGTCGTAGTAACTATCTCATTTACTTGCTTACACCCCCCCCCCAAAAAAAAACCCCCAAGAAACCTTTTCGTTCTTTGTTCACATGTGTGCACGTCATGCTTTCATTTTTTTCCCCCTGCACTTGAAAATGCGGCTGTAGTCAGTGCTCCTGAGATTGTTCAGTTGACACTTTTGGGAAGGGGAGGGGGGGGGGGGGGGGGGGGTTGCATGATCATTTGTGTCATTGCCTGCATACTGTGGCGGACATTTGTGACTGTCCTGTTGTGATTGTTTTGGCCAAAGTGTTGGTCCATACGTCACGCGCCCTTTGTGTTTCCTTCAGGGTCTTCGTTCCGCGCCGCCGCCACGGCGCGTGGACGCAGCCGTCGCCCGCCTCGGCCGCCGCACCCTCGCCGCCGTCGCCTCGGCCGGCTCAGGTCCAGACAAACAACAGCAACAATAAGAAAAGATGGTTTAGCGAGGACCCACGCAAGTTGGCGGACGACCGGGCGAAGGAGGAGGCGACGGCGGCCCATCGCCGGCCCCCCTCCTTAAACCAGATCAAACAACAGAGGCGCTTGCACGACCTGCGAGGCAAAGTGGAGTCCTCGCCAGCGGCGGCCTTTTCCACCTCGGCCCAACCGGGAATCCGAGCCCGCGAGCCCGGCAACGGCCCCCGCCCAAACTCCGCCGGGACTAGCTAACCCGGAGGCCGCGGTTCGTCGTTAGCGTGTCAGGACTGCGTCCCCGCAGATGAAAGGTCTCCTCGGAGAAAGCCGTTTTTGCGCGAAGACGTTTGCATGCTTCTTGTCAAATGTGCTCCTTTTTTTTTTCTTTGGCTGAGCACTTTGCATTTCAATCGGGCGCACTTTCAACACTCGTCCGAAACCCGCGGCTTTGGGTTCCGAAACCAAATGGTATTCACGTCGACGGAATGTCGTGCCTTCAACCTTCAACTTGTTCTTCTGTCCTTGATTTCACAGCTCACTTGAGTCAAGTGCTTTTCTTTTTCACTGCAGCGGACGCGTTGTTTGGTTTTTTTTTTGCCATTGTAGCACTGCAATATCGACACAGCAAATGCTCTTGTTCAAACCATCTTTGTTTTTTTTTTAATGCCGTTGTCATGCGAGCCCGTTATTGACACCAGCAGACGGTACCAAACGGAAAAATCCTGAAACTGAGCGGCATGACTGCCCTTTTGTGTTGCGTCAAGCATTTTTTTCGTTTTCCTGCCACCGATTGTGGAGAGTTGAGATTTGCACAACTTAATTCATGCACTTTTATGTTGAAGCGTTTGCCATTCTTCCAGCTCGGCAAAAAGCAGGGACATTTTCTTCTCCGTGCGCAAGTCACAACTTAAACCCTATCAAGGATCTTTGCAAGCTGTGAATTGTACAGAGTCGTCAACGTGTCAACAGTCGTATTTTGTTCAACTTTGTGCCGAGGTGGCTTGGGGGGGGGGGGGGTCACGGTATCAATTCGCTTGGAATTGGGACTTTTGTAGTCATTTATGCAGAATCTTCTTCTTTGGGGAGATCCGGTACTTCCGGTTGAAAGAGACTTCTGTTCTCTGGCATTTCTCTCTGGGCGCTTCTGCTTTGTTTTTGTTTGTTCTGCGCAGAGGAAGGTGACGTTCCCTCACAGTTAATACGCTCCCATTTGGGGGGGGGGGGTGACTTTGACCTGCCACGCTGCGTCACTCATCCGACCCGCTGCACTGTTTGATCGTGTTGAGAGACGAATAAATATTTTCAGTCTGACGGTCACATTTGGATTGTTTTAATTTGAAAGGAAGCACCCGGCCACTCTTATTAACGTGTCGGGGATGAGCGGCACGGATGATGGATGGATGGACCGCTCGGCACCCGTCTAGTGGTTCATGGGAGACTGGATTAAATCAGTGCTACATTTTTTTTTTCAAGTTCAAGTTTGATTTTAAGTACGGTACTTTTAAATCAAACCTTTTACAACTCTTACTTTTCAAACAATTATTTCGGTATTTTGTAAATGACTTGTGCGATGCATTTGGAATTGAACCGTTTGGGTCGTTACACCCCCCCCCCACCTGCTTCCACTTTTCAGAGCAGTGGATTCCAATCCCATGAAATACACTTTTTCGGGCTCATTTAAGACTTGGTGGCGTCAATATTTTTAGGATTGTTCTTTTAGTTTATGAATAAACACGTTCCACCAAGACGGCAGTTTTCCATTTCGTGAGGTCGAGGACGGATATTCAACAAAGCGGCAGATTCGCTCGGACGCGACATGAGAACAATGTTGATCACATGGGATTGCAAAAGCCAATTAAACAAGTTGATACGAACCCCCAAAAATGTGACCCAGTAACAAAGGCGAAAGCTGAAAAAAAGGGGGGGGGGGGGTCTGGGAAAGGTTCCCCGTTTTCCCGCTTTGTGTGTCGAAAGTGCGGACGGGCGCCCAAGACGACGGTGTTGTTTGGAGCAATGGCGGCCCCCTTTGTGAATCGGCCCAACTGAGCGAATCGTTCGTTTCTCTCCGACTTTTTCTTTTGGGATTTCTTTTCCGCCCGCGATGCAACGCCCGCGAGAGGACATTGTTTCCTGAAACAACCGCGCGCTCGCCTCAAACGTCGTCTCCTGGGACCTGGGAGGGAACCACTCGGCGTCGATGCGTGAGCCTCGAAAGGCTCGGTGCGATGCGATGGAAGGGGTAAGTGAACGTCGCTTGCAATCCGCCAAGAAATGAAAGACCGGGAGAATAAAGCAGCGAGCGTTTGGGCCCCCGCTTGGCGGGCGGCTGCTTTGTGGCGTTTCGTGGCTCGTTGGTTGGGAACATTAGCTGACGCCGGCAGGCGTAGCGCTAAAATTCCAAGCGGAGCGCAATGTTGTCATTCGGATGCTCAGCGGGGACCGAGTCGAGACTGGAGCCGAGCGGTGAGGTGCTCGTCGCGGTTTGGAGGGAAAGGCTGAATCGAAAGTCAATTTGCACACTGAATGTCCTTGTTCGCCTTCCGATCGGCTAGAAAGAGTTACCAATTTCCCCCCCCACCGCAACGCCCCCCCCAGGTTGGAAGCTAACGAATGCTCGCAAATGCAGTCAACGAGCATCCCAGATCGCGCCGAAAAACGCTTCCGCCCGCCCGTCTGCTTCTTTTTGCTTTTTGCACTTCAGACGCGTGTTCGCTTCTCGAGTCGGAGGGTGCTCACGAGCTCGATTGCGGCGACAAGTGGCCCCGTGCTACGCTAACGTTAGCTTAGCTGACGTGCGGAAGTTTGCTCCTCAACTCGCTGTTAGTGTCCACAAGTCGACTGAACGCACGTTTAGCTGCGACAAAAAAAAAAAAAAAAAAAAGCTCACTCGCCACATACGTGCTCTGTTCACACCCGCAAGGCGAGAACACGTCGATTTCAGTTAGCTTTGTTGACACTTGACATTCGCCAATACGAAAGGGGGGGGGAAAAAAATCAACTTTGCCGTATCCAGATCTTGTAGTATTCTTTACTTTACACCTCCGACATCATCGCTTGCCACAAGAAACGGCGTTATTAAGCCCACTCGAGTTCCAAAATATGCGAAATATACTACTAGGACCTAAAGACTAAGGAACATAGTCGCCATCTAATGCTGTAACTTGGGTTACAATATCAACTGTGCAAACGAGAGTCGTCGGGTGTCACCGAGTGTTTTGTTTGTCTGTGTTTCTGTTGTCTTTGAGTTCCATTCGCAAAACATAAACTTGGAGTTGCACACCGATTTCCATATGACACGTTTTCGAGATGTCTCATGGCACGGTAGAAAAAAAAAAACAACACGGTAACATTTTTAACTCAAACAACATACCAGGTGAAAATTGAGCAATTTTAATATAATTTTTTTTGTCCAATATTGACAGTAAAGTAATCATAACAACCATTCTGACAAGAAAGAGCCCTTCAATAGCTTTGCCGTGTAACCCAACAATCTGTTTGCCAAGCGCTCCCGTGAGTCCGATGTTTGGGTCATTTAGTCTGCGCATGAATTTGTGCCTTCGGTTTTGGAGTACAGCCAGCAAAGTATCTGCCCCAAACATTGCAAACATTTCACTTGCCACGGGGACGCTTGAAGACCATTGTGTCATCGTCTCACGGCAACTCATTTAAATTTTCTGTCAGCGAGTTTTAGGATGCAAGACCGGCGTCACAAAAGTTGAAGCATAAACTTTCCCCCCTTCAATAGCCGATTTTACACGAAGCCACACGTGCCGATTTCAAATGAAACGAAGGACCAAACGCAATGAAAATGCTCCATGGTCGCGTCTCAATCGGACTGCAAACGCCGAACCCAAAGTGGCAGCTTGTCTCCAAAGAGGCGAGGGCGACACGTGTCTTATTTCACCGCGGCGTGTCTGCTGAGCACCTGGCAGTTCCTGGCTTAGACCAACCTCACTGTGCCGTTGCGCTCTCGCTTCTCGCCCGCAAAGGCTCAAGGTGTTGAGGACGCAGACGACAAGGATGCCCGCATTCTGCGGATGATCCCGTAAGAGTCTTTCCGGCGGTGCTTGAGGGCCGGAGACGTGCCTCACACTCCGGGTGGGGGGTGGGGGGGAAACCATTGTGCCACCCACAAGCTTGAAATGTCCCGCCTGGTTTTTCAGATGTAAACCCGAGCAGCAGCCGCGGCCGCCGTTGGCGTGATGGGGCTGGACTTTGACGTCAAGACCTTCTGCCACAACCTGCGGGCCAGCAAGCCGCCTTACGAGTGTCCCGTGGAGAGCTGCCGCAAGGTCTACAAGAGCTACAGCGGCATCGAGTACCACCTGTACCACTATGACCACGACAACCCGCCGCCCGCGCAGGCCGCGCCCCACAAGAAGCGCAAGGGGCGGCCGCCTCGCGCGACGCTCGCCGGCTCGCTGGATCTGGACGACGGCGGCGGCGGCGGCGGCGGCCTGGAGCAAGGGGCGGGGCCGGGGCACGGCGGGAGCTCGCCCCGCAGCCCCGGTCGCTCGGAGCCCTCGCGCTCCCCCGGCAGGGACGCCATGACCTACGCCCAGGCGCAGCGCATGGTGGAGCTGGAGATCCAAGGCCGCGTTCACCGCATCAGCATCTTCGAGAACATCGACGTGGTGTCGGAGGAGGACAGCGACGGCGATGACGACCCGCCGTCCGTCCCGGGCGGCGTCCACTCGGCCGGGGTGTGCAACGGCGGGAGCGACGGCGGCGGCGGAGGCGGCGAGGCGGGGGGCGCCGGCAACGAGCGTCCCGACGTCCCGTCCTCCAACGGGGGCAAAGCCACGCCCAAGTCGGGCAAGCATAAAAGCAAAGAAAAGAAGAAGGAGGGCTCGGCCTATCACCACGGCGCCCAGTCGGGCCCCGCCGTCAAGCTGCCGGAGGCCGTCTTCCGCGAACTGGACCAAGACCGGCCCGACGCGCCCCCGCGCCCCTCCTCTTACTACAGGTCAGGTTTGCCTCTGGATTCAAAACAAACAAACAAACAAACGGGGGCATACGATTTCAAATCGACAATCGTTGATTTGGTCTTTGCGTGGGTCCAAAACGCGTCCGAAAATGTTGTCTTCCAAGTCAAAGCAGAATCCGGGTGTCAAAATTCATCGATGAATCACGATTTAGCTGATGGAGCCAACGTCCATCTCTCTTGTGTGTTGTTGCTTCATTTTGGAAAAAGGAAGAAAAACCCACTTGGGCTGCTTGCATGGAAGACGACAGAAATCAGACAGAGTGACTGTTGAGTCGATGAAATCGGAGCAGGTGGACAAGTCAAAAGAATTGATTAGTCTCACAATGGAGAAATTCCCAATTTACAGCATCAAAATTCTGAAAGGGCCACCTCGCTCGGCCCCGCCTCTTCCAGGCGCACCCACGCGGCATTTTCTGTGGGCCAATTTCCAGGGTCTTGAAATTCATTTGGATTGTGATGCAGAAGTCCGTTTGACTCCGTACGGAAAGTGTACGCGACCAGGACGTCGATTTTGTATGTTGGGGGAGGAGCTAAGCGTAGCCCCGGGTCGGGAGTGGCCGCGTCCAAGGTGGCGTCCGTGTGACTGTCGCCGCGGGCGTTTGCCTTCAGGTACATGGACAAGTCGGTGGAGGAGCTGGACGAGGAGGTGGAGTACGACATCGACGAGGAGGACTACATCTGGCTGGACATCATGAACGACAAGCGGCGGATGGACGGCGTCACGCCCATTCCTCAGGAGGTCTTCGAGTACCTCATGGACCGTCTCGAGAAGGAGTCCTACTTTGAAAGCCATAACAAGGTACCGCAGCAAGCGGAGCGCTGGCGCACACCTAGCGGCGAGTGACGTTTCCGCAAGGCCATTTGGAATCTTTTTTTTTTTTCTCAATTGGAAGAAAAATGAAATCCCTTCCATTCGCAGAAAGCGACATATTTCAAATGGACACAAACACAGATTAGGGCTGACACGATCAATAATGGTTCTTTGTTGATTATTCCATCGCTTCATGAAACAATGGGGTCAAATCTTATGGAGCATCAACGTGTATTACAAAACCGATGTTCCTCTTTTCGACCAATTATTGTTTTTTTTGGTATTGTTGCACAATTAAAAAAGAAAATGACACCATTGAAGCCGAATCACACCACACGTAAAGTTTCTTGTGAGGTCAGTTTTCCGAAGAAAAGGCAGATTTAGGCGCACCGTATTCATAAAAACAGTGTCCAAATCCTTGTTTTGGTGAGCAAGATTGTAATTGTACCGTATGTTTTTTTGGGGATAGATTCGGTGCTGTTAGAGAAGATTTTCTGCCGAGGTCAAAAGGATTTAGATGATTTTTAAGTTAAAAAAAAGGCAAAGCAACTCGATCAAGACAGCGCATTTCATCCACGACGCAACACACATCGAGAAATATCAATCCACATACAGTCAAACCGCGGTTTTGGAACGTCTCAGTTCTCGACCAAAAATTTCAATTTTTTTATGCCTCGGATAGCGAACAATTTCGGTTCTCGAACAAACTGAGTGCCCTTGAATGCACCATTTGACTCCTCCCGCTTTCCTTACATGAGGAAGTGACGCTTCCTCGTGTTGCTTTCTATTGTGAGCAGACGCGTTCAATAAACATTTTTATTTGAAAAAAAGTGTGGTTTCGGTTTTCGAACAGTTTTCTGGAACGGGTTATGGACGAAAACCCAGGTTGCGCACGACACTGCAAACTGAAGCGTTCTGGGGGGGGGGGGGAACGGATCACTCTTTGATCTCGGCGTCTCACGCCGGCGGCCTTTGCTTTCTCCCAGGCAGACCCGAGCACCCTGATCGACGAGGACGCCGTCTGCTGCATCTGCAACGACGGCGAGTGTCAGAACAGCAACGTGATCCTCTTCTGCGACATGTGCAACCTGGCCGTCCACCAGGAGTGCTACGGCGTGCCGTACATCCCGGAGGGCCAATGGTTGTGTCGTCGCTGCCTGCAGTCGCCCAGTCGAGCGGTGGACTGCGCCCTGTGCCCCAACAAGGGCGGAGCCTTCAAACAGACGGACGACGCGCGCTGGGCTCACGTGGTGTGCGCCCTCTGGATCCCGGAGGTCAGCTTTCCGTGTAGCCGACGCAACCCCGAGCGCCGCGCGTAGGTTTTTTTTTTTGTTCCCCCCCTTCCGAACGCACGAGTTAAAGCCACGCCGTCGGTCGGAAACGGAAAGCCGCGGTCTCGAGTTGCGCCCGGAAACGTCGGAAGAGACATTTGGCGTCCTTGAAAGAGAAATGGCGATCTGACTAATCGTATTGGATAAGCGACCGTGCGGCCGATGACCGTTTGCTATGGTGGATCCTGAAACGGGAATCCGCTTTGAGCAAAAGTCCCGTATTTTCCGCACGAAAAAGGCGCACTGGATTACGAGGCGCATCTTCACTGAATGGCTATTTTGCAATTTTTTTTCCACACATTGGATGCATGCATTATAAGGCGCAATCTACAATGCCTCCACTAGAAGGTGCTACGCTCCTTCCATTCAACTTGGGAGGCGTTCACGACCGCCTGTGAAAAACGTAACTTAACTCTTACTGTACTTCAATGAAACTACGAAAATAGAAAATAAGGCATCAAAACAGAAAATCAAGCGAGGAAATCACAAAATAAATTCTATATCCCCCCCTACAGAATTTATTTTGTGATTTCCTCGCTTGCTTTTCAGTTTTGATGTATTAGTCAATTTTCGTAGTTTCATTGAAGTAATCATCAGTTTACGTTTGTCTGAGGCGGTCTTGAACGCCTCTCGAGTTGGAACAGAAGAAGGCACGTCGACATACAAAGACCCGACCTGTATTTGTTGAGACTGTTTTTAAAAAAAACAACAACACCACAGCTCTCTTTTTTTCGGAGCTGCAACAAAAACTTATTTCATGAAGCAGTGACACAGTTCACTGAACCAACAGCAAGTTAGAACATTGGAAGCATCCTTCCAGGAAGGAGCCATCTTGGAGTCGACGTATTACCGTAATGACCATACAAAAGACGCAGCGGATTTTAAGGCGCTCGGTGAGCTTTTAAGAAAATGGAAGACTTTTTGGTGCGCCCTATAGTGTGGAAAATATGGTCCCCCGTACAAAAAAAAAAATGGTGCCAGCCGGACGCGGTCTGCGGAGCCTCGACTTTTCTCCCGCCTCTGCGTTATTTGGACCTATGTCACCCAATCGCCCATCCTTAGGCCGCGGCGAGAGCATTCCGGCACCAGCATTTTGACACTGATTGCTTTCGATTTAATTGATTTTATTTTTTTTGCTGCTCATCAGGTGTGCTTCGCCAACACGGTCTTCCTGGAGCCCATCGACAGCATCGAGCACATCCCCCCCGCCCGCTGGAAGCTGACCTGCTACATCTGCAAGCAGCGCGGCTCCGGCGCCTGCATTCAGTGCCACAAAGCCAACTGCTACACCGCCTTCCACGTCACCTGCGCGCAGCAGGCGGGCCTCTACATGAAAATGGAGCCCGTCCGAGAGACGGGGGCCAACGGGACCTCTTTCAGCGTCCGCAAGACGGCCTACTGCGACATCCACACGCCCCCGGGATCGGCCCGGCCCGCCGGGGGACCGGGCGGCGGCGCCAGCGCCGGATCCTCGCAGAGCGACGGCGAAGCAGAGGACGACGACGAGCCGGCCGCGGGCCACGACGACGACTCCAGGGGCTGGAGCTCGGAGCGGGCCAAGCGGGCCAAGGCCAAGTCTCGGCTGAAGATGAAGAGAGCCAGGAAGATCTTGGCCGAGAGACGGGCGGCCGCTCCCGTGGTGTCCGTCCCCTGCATACCCCCTCACAGGTACCGCGCGGCACCATTACGCACGCACGTTAGGCCGAGAGGTTGTGGGCTTTTGGGTGAAATTTCAGCCTCCACTGAACTGCACAATCCACATCCGTTTGAAACCGTCATTCAGAATCAGAATCAGAATCATCTTTATTGGCCAAGTATGTAGAACACACAAGGAATTTGACTCCGGTATAACACGCTGCATTAGTAAACAAGGACATGACAAATAGTATGAAAGGACATTTCGTGTGTAGTGAACCGTAGTGCGGTAGTACAGTGACAACTGTGAGACAAAGTGCAAAGTATTAAGCAGAGCTAAAATGATCAGTGGTAGAATACAATACTAGAACAGTTGGTGCAGAAAATCATTGGAACCATTTTAAAGTGACCAGTAGCAGTATTTGTGTACAAGAAGTGTGCAATTATGCAGATGTCCTTGAGCGCTTGAAAGTGTCTGGTGCGGTGGAGTATAAATCAGTGACTGTTTAGGGAGTTAATGGCTAGAGGGAAGAAGCTGTGTAAGTGTCTGCTGGATTTGGGTGCGCATGGATCGGAAGCGCCTGCCTGAGGGGGAGTAGCTGGAAAAGGTGGTGGGCAGGGTGCGGTGGATCCAGTCGGATTTTCCGTGCCCTCGTTTCACCTTCTTTCAACTTTTGACTCCATTTTATTGTCGTTTTAAGTCCAGTCTTGAGCATCAAATGAATTCACGTTTTAGTCTGAATTTTGTCATCTGCTGGTATTTTTGTCGACGAAATCAATAGTTCACGTTGCTGATGTTGTCCCTCAGCAAACATGACAACATTTTTAGACAGAAAAGTGGAAGAAGAGAAATGTTGAAATGACAATGTTAGGCTACCTTTAAAGCGAGCAATTCGTTGGGGGGGGACGTGCAAAATGTCCCCAGATGAATGACGATGAACGGAACCACGTTTGAACACAACGGTAGATAAAGTGCGTTGCGCAATCCTCGCTCCGGCCATGCTGCCGACGCAACCGCGGGTCGGATCGAACCTCCTTGGGGGCCCGGTTCCGGCCCGCGGGCCGTATGTTTGACACCCTCTGTCATCGAGGCTGCTGCCGATACCAGCCGCCGATACTTAAGACAACAACAACAAAAAGTCCTCACCGTCACGAGTCAGACGTCAACTACAGAAAAAGTGGGCGGAAACGCTTGCGAGTTCAAATCGGGCATCAAATTGGGTCGCGCTAAAAGATTGTGCTGCGCTTTCCGTCGATCCTGAAATTTGACAAGAAGGCGCCGCGACAACCGACTCGTTTTGTGATGTTTGATTTGATTCAGGCTGAGCAAAATCACCAGCAACTTAACGGTACCCAGGAAGAGCCAGTTCATGCAGCGGCTTCACAGCTACTGGACCCTGAAGAGGCAAAGCCGCAACGGCGTCCCGCTGCTGCGCCGCCTTCAAACGCACCTGCAGTCCCAACGGCACCCGGAGCCCGTCCCGCCGCCGCCGCAGCTGCCGCAACCGCCGCAGCCGCCGGCGGCCCAACTTCCCGCGGTATGTCGCCGGCGGCTCCGTTCGCGGCCGTCTCCGGGCGACCCGCGCCTCACCACCCCGTCCGCGTTTTGATCTCGCTGCCTGCAGAGGGACGGCGAGGAGAAACAAACGGTTCTGAAGGAGCAACTCAAGGCGTGGCAGCGACTGCGACACGACTTGGAGAGAGCCCGGCTGCTGGTGGAACTCATCCGCAAGAGGGAAAAACTCAAGAGGGAGACGGTGAGACGCAATGGCCCTAAATGAACTGCGATAAAGCGAAAGACTTGACGAGTACGCTCGCTTGAACTCCTTTTTTCTGTGTTCAGATTAAAATGCAGCAGATGGCGCTGGAGATGCAGCTGACTCCCCTCCTGGTGCTGCTGAGGAGCACGCTGGACCAGTTGCAGGAGCGAGACACCAACAACTTCTTCACTGAGCCCGTGCCTCTGGCGGAGGTCAGTCGCCGTGCGGGTTCGCCGTCGAGAGCGCGTCCCGCGGGAACCCGCCTTCCGTCGCCGCGCTTAGCGTTTTTTTTCCGAGCCGCGCCGCGTCGCGTGAAACCCCCGGGCTTTCCGGCATTGGCGGCAAAACTGGTTTCGCCCGCTGTGGCTGCAGGTGCCGGACTACCTGGACCACATCGACACCCCCATGGACTTCCAGACCATGTGGAACCTTCTGGAATCCCACCGCTACCTGACTTTTGAGGCGTTCGAGGGCGACTTTGGTCTCATCGTCAACAACTGCCTCAAGTACAACGCCAAGGACACGGTGTTCTACCGGGCCGCCCTGCGCCTCCGGGAGCTGGGCGGGGTGGTCATCCGGAGCGCCCGGCGGCAAGCGGACAGGATCGGCTTCGACTACGAGGCCGGCATGCACCTGCCCCGGGAGGCCAGTCCCGACACCCGACGGGCGCTGGAGAGGGAGAGGGAGCGCCAGCGGGAGCGCCAACGGGAGCGAGAGCGAGACTGGCCGGTGTCGTCCAATGAAGACGGTGAGCATGTTGTGGCCAAAACTTATTCACGGCCTCCAAACAACAACAAAAGTCACCCCCCCTCCCCCCACAGAGCTCCTGGTGCCGGAGAACAGGCGGCGCTTGCCTCTGGAGGAGCAGCTGCACTACGTGCAGGCGCGTCTGGAGGAGGCCAGCTCGGGGAAGCACAGCATCGGCCAGTCCCGGCGAGCCAAAGCTCTCCGCAAGGAGCTCAGCATCATCAAGAGGAAACTGGCGCACCAGCGAGAAGGCGCCCTGGGCGGGGCCCGGGATCCTCTCGGGGGGGGAGGAGGGCCCGGCGCCGATCGAGGTTCGCTCCCGCATCGCCCGTCGGCGGCGGCGGCGGCGGCGGCGGGCGGGCCACCACGACGAAGGCGAAGAGAGCAGCAGTCAAGAGCTGGGCGGCAAGGGTCGGTACCGCCATCCCTCGCGTTCTCGCCGATTCGCTGAAAAACGTTTGTTTCGCAAAGGCCCCGGCGAATAGGAAAGTTTTAGTCCCTCCCTTTTTGTCTTGCGCAATCTTATATCTCTCTGTTGTGGAAGGTTAGGGTTAGTCGAAAGCTGCCGATTTCGATGGCTCTCGACAACAGGCGACATCGTGATTTCCATTGCGCTCTCGCAACAGTCGCAGAATAGAATTGATGACTTGTTGGAGGTGCCGATCCCCAACCGCTTCATATGCACATTCGCCGAACCCTTGGTGGAAAAGAAAAAATCGGATTCCAGGAGTGTTCCTTCGGTTTTAACGCTGCGAGACAAGAGTTGCCCAACTTGGCGTGACAAAACACGCAGATAGGATGCCGAGTCCCATCTCGTCACGTGATGGGTGTCAATCCATGTGGTATAGATTCGGCCGACCGCTTTGGGGGCTTTTTTTTCCGACTTAGAATGTAAAAAAACATTCTAAAAAAAAAAAACCCATCACATGACGTCCTATCACGACAGTCACACGTTGAGCGAACTAAATTTCCCACAGCACTGATTGGACAAGCAATGTCACGTGATCATCCGCAGCCAATGACGGCCAAGTGGGCGTGTCATAACTCATTGACATGTTGAGTCGGGTGTGTCTTAACCTCCACGGCAGAGGCTCCGTCGAACGCCTGAGAACCGATTCACCGAGCCCCCTGGGGTTCGATCGAACCCAGGTGAAGAACCGCTGATATATTCATGTATATATTCTTTCTCTTCCCAAAATCCACTCTTTGCAAATTAGTTTAAAAAAAATTTTCCAGGGTGATGTTGGGAGACAAGTTTGAAATGATAATCAATTGTTTTGGGATTGTGTGTTGTGTGTTTACAGTTTGAAACTTTAGATTAAAGGCAGGAGTTTGTCGATTTTTTTTGTTATTGTGTTTGAGTACCACTCATATTTCTCGTTGTTGTTGTCGTTTGTCCCTCTCACCAGATCTGAGCGCGTCGTCGTCGTCCGCCTTGGCTCCGGAGGTGGGCCGCCGGACGTCGGTTCTCTTCTCCAAGAAGAATCCCAAAATGGCCGGCCCTCCCAAAAGGCCCGGACGCCCCCCAAAAACCGGGATCCGGGCTACGCGGCAGGGGCAGGGGTCGCCCCCAGCCCCATCGGGCCCCCTCAGTTGCCCATGCTGTCGCCGGGCAGGCAACGGAAGCGTCCCCGCAGCCCCCGCACCAGCTCCACCTCCGACAGCGACAGCGACAATGAGGATCTGCTGCCGGGTGCGTTTGATCTGACGTTCTCTTATTTTTTTCTACTCCAGCCAACTCCCCAAAAAGACTTGGTTTTCCTCGTAGTGACCGACATTAAAATGAAGTTGCGTATTTAGTTGTACCGAAATAAAAGATGTTCTAAAAGATGACATGTGAATACAAGTGAGCTGGTACTGGATAAAAAGCAAAAAACAGTTTCCGTTTGATTCAGTACTTCTTTGATATACCACTAGAGGGCGCTTTATTGATACCCGCGCCACACTTTTTGGAAATCTCCGCATCGGATCGAACGACAGCTGATTTCTACCACGTGTCCGTCTTTGTACTTGGTGATGATGTCTGGCTTTGCTTCGGGGATGCCTTGTTCTTTGTCACGGCACGTTTGTCATCGCGTACTCCTCGAGTTGTTCAACTTGCATCCGTCAGGCCCGCGTCGCCTCAACGTTTTTTCCACTCCGATGCGCAGGTCTGCCAAGCAACGGATTCGACGGGGGGAACCAGCCCGTGACGGAGAGCTTCCGCGTGTACCGAAACGACACGCGTCTTCCGCGCTCCAGCTCCGACTCAGAGTCCACCAGCAGCAGCAGCAGCAGCGCCGCCTCAGACCGGACCAGGTCAGATGTGCCTTTCTTGCGGGGCGACTGACCGACGCGAGGGGCCGGGCCGGGCCTTGCCTTTGCCGTCTCATTGAAGAATAACACCAAAATGGCGCATCTTCATCGAGACCTATTCCAGCCCACATTTGAAACCAAATTGCAGGAGGAAGTGCTGCGCACAGTTTATCTCCATGCCCGCGCCTTTAAGGGGCGGGGCTTGCAGGGTTGCAAATGTTCTTGCCTTTGTTTTTACGGCGGTGGGAAGCCCAAATCACAATAGCGATCGGCCCGAGTCCAGATTCGATCGCCTAACCCTTGAGAACCCGTGAACCCGCCCCCCGATATCACCCTTAGCGTGTGCCGTCACGGATTCGGTTCTCCTCTTGTGTCGACAGCACGACGCCGTCGAAGCAGGGCCGCGGAAAGGCGTCCTTCTCGCGCTCCGCCTTCCAGGAGGACAGCAGCGAGGAGACCTCCGGCACGGAAAACGAGTCGTACTCGGTCGGAGGCTCCCGGGGAGTTTCGCACCGTGAGTCTGGGAGGGGGCGGGGGGGGGGGGGGGGCAGACGAGAAGGTGGCGCCGCGCTCACCCCGCCCCTTTTTTTTTTTGTGTGTGTCTGTCAGTCGTGCGTGGGCGGGCGCGGGCGGGATGCTGGATGACGTCGGACGACTACGCCTCGTTGGAGGCGCTGGACTTGGTGTGGGCCAAGTGCCGAGGCTACCCTTCCTACCCCGCCTTGGTGAGTCCCGCGCGACGTTGGGCTGCGGCCGCGGCGCCTTGAACACACGATGACGCCTGTGTGCAGATCATCGACCCCAAAATGCCCCGCGAAGGCGTGTTCCACCGTGGCGTCCCCATCCCCGTGCCCCCGCTGGACGTTCTCAAACTCGGGGAGCAAATGACCCAGGAAGCTCGCGAGCACCTCTTCCTGGTCCTCTTCTTCGACAACAAGAGAACCTGGTGAGCGCTTGAGTCTTCTGTATTCCGCCAAAGGCGTCGCCACGCTTCTCGTCCACGTTTTGACCTTCGCGGCAGCAAGGAAAGGCAACTTCCGGTTCGCAATGTGCTTTTAGTCGCATGTGTCTTTTGCCCCGGAAATGACTGACGTGACCGTTTCTCAGAGCTTCTGCCAAACGACCTTGTTCTGTGGCTAAAGGCTAACGAACGCCAATCATGCACTGCAGCCGCAAACCATCAAATTAGGGATGAGCAGCGCTTACTTTGTCAAATATACAGTCAAACCTCGGTTTTCGGACGTCTCGGTTCTCGTACAATTCGGTTTTCGAACTCAAATTTTGAGTTTTTTATGCCTCGGATGCCGAACAAATTTCGATGACGAACAAGCTCCGCGACAGATAGAGAGAGAGATGTTCCTTCAATTTTTATGTTACTATGTTCATGTTAAAATTGGTCATCTCCCATTACATTTGTACAGTTTATGGTGTGAAATTGTAAAAAAAAAGTGGTTTAAAAAAAGTTGTTTTCTTGACTTGGAACGGATTAAAACATTTTACATTGATTTCAATGGGAAACATGGTTTCGGTTTCCGAACAATTCGGTTTCCGAACAGTCTTCTGGAACGGATTAAGTACGAAAACTGAGGTTTGACTGTATAATTATATTTAAATTAATTATTATTTATTTATCCCCCCCTCCCCCCATGCATGTCGGTTCAGAGTCCATTTGAAGGTACTTGCCAGTCCAAATATTTGGACTCCACATTGGCTGTGTGTGTGTGTGTGTGTGTGTGTGTGTGTGTGTGTGTGTGTGTGTGTGTGTTTGATCAAATGGATTCCTGCGTGTGTTCAGCATTTTCAAATGCCAGCAGGATGATTTTCATCCAAGCCAAAAAGGCGCAAAATGCTCCTCACTAGTGTCTGGAATGTGACGGGTGCGGCCGTGCGGCAGCTGTCATGTGTCGTCCCTCTAGTGGTGCACAAAAGGCATCCTTGCCCAAGGTATTCTTGACCTGGCGCTGTCACAGCAGCTGCGGTTGGAACAAAGCGCTTCCCGAACATTGGAAACATCAAAAAAATAATCATAAATAAATCATAATGAGACACATCACATCAAATATTGACCTTGAAAGTTGAACCCATTTGCATGAAGCCTAGAGAGGATTTTTTTTTTGTGGGTGGGGGCAGCAATTGCGCTCATTTTGTTCTCGGATTCGTGCAGACGCCGACCTCGAGTGACACGGGGAGAAAAGCGAGCGGTCGGGTTCCCGCTTCCTCTTCACTTGTCTCTCAAAACACCGGTGGCCCATTTCTGCGAAACCTTCTTTGATGATTCGCTGAGCTTGCGTCGAAAGTGGGCCGGCGAGCCGCACGCTTGTGCGCACTTTGGGGGAAAATGTCAAGCGCCGGGCGGGGGGGGTGCGGTTTTGGTGGTTGAAAAGGGGGCGGGCTTGAAGCGCCGACTGCGTTTGATGCGATCCTGCCATGAGCGCGCGCGCCTCACCTTTTCCTTCCGAGGGAGGCGCCGAACATGACAACATGTCAAATGTCAACGGTAGGCTGTGACCTTTTTTTGAAATTGCTGCGCTGGTGCATCGCAAAGGGGCTACCGGATGTTTGCGCCAAAAAATTCAGCACAAAGCAAAGACAGCTCCGCGTCGCGCCAACCTGCTCGCTGGGGGGGGCGGCGTTCACACCGGAAAGTCAAGTTGAACGGCATCACGCCTGACTGACATTCCTTTTCTCGTTTTCCAAAACGCAGGCAGTGGCTGCCGCGCTCCAAGCTGGTGCCGCTGGGCGTGGACCAGGTGCTGGACAAGGAGAAGATGCTGGAGGGCCGCAAGTCCAACATCCGCAAGTCGGTGCAGGTGGCCTACCACCGGGCCATGCAGCACCGCAGCAAAGTGCAAGGAGACCCCAGCAGCGAGACCAGCGACAGCGACTGAAAGCGCCCGGCGGGGGCCCCCCCCCCGCTGGGCGCTTCTCACCGCAATGCCCCCCCCCCCCCCCCCCCCCCCCCCCACGTCATCTTGAAATCTGCAAGCTGGCGCTCGGTCGCGCGCCTTGGAAACAGCCCGCCGCGGTCATCCTCTTTTTTTTTTTTTTTTAATTTAATCGGACATGTGAAATGTAATTCAAAGCACGAGCCGAAAGGTGTACAAAGAGGAGGCCAGAAAAATGGCCGCACGCGCCACAAGCGCCACAAGCGGCCGCCTTCAACCAAGCACGTCCGTCGTTCGGACACCAAACGAACCAGAAACGAATTCCGCCTAATTTATTCAGCGCGCGGCTCTTAGCGAGTCCCCCCCCCCCCCCCCCCGCCGACACTCGGCGATCTTTTTAAAAATGTCATCTTCACAATCATGATGTCACTGGTCATCCCGACACTTCCTGTTTGGAAGCTTTTGTAAAAGGCCGCGCAGGTCGGCGACCCAAGTGACGGTGGGAACACGACGGCCCTCACTGATGCTTTGTCCCAAGATGAGCGCTTTACACGTTTTATATCCATGCAGCTGGCAGAGGTTTTTAATAAATAATGAAAAAAACACAATGGAAATGTGTGCTTCTGTTGTGTCTCGACTGTTGTTTGTTGTGTTTTTCTGCTCATTCTCCAACAAACGAGAATGCTTAAAATTGGTCCCGTGGCCATTAACCTGCCATTTGTTGGGGCAGTTTTACGCAAACGTCATACGGGTCAAAATGTCGATGGAAATGAAGAGGATCCAAGTTCGGCATCATTGGGACATAATTTGACGC
Source organism: Hippocampus abdominalis (assembly GCA_018466805.1). NCBI lineage: Eukaryota > Metazoa > Chordata > Actinopteri > Syngnathiformes > Syngnathidae > Hippocampus > Hippocampus abdominalis. The sequence continues at coordinate 35,760,577 of CM031694.1, read as the reverse complement.
GACAGCCAATTGGCAGCGTGAAACGAGACAAGATCAAGGATGTGAGCATTCGAAACTTTGCCAGGCAATACCGGGACCGTAGGAAACGGTGAGCGATGTCGTTGGTGTACAGGTATCTGCTAAGTACAGGGGACAACCCCCCCTGCCCCCCCCCCCCTCTCTCTTTGCAGAAGATAGGGACTGGGGCCACCTGTGAAGATCTGCTTGTAATTGATGCCCAACCAAGAAAAAAAGTGCATAAAATAAATCAATTCCACGAACAACTGTTTCCATGCGTGACAAAATGTGAGTACAGTCAAACCTTGGTTTACGACCATAATCCGTTCAAGAAGGCTGTTCGAAAAACCGAATTGTTCGAAAACCGAAACCACGCTCTTTAAAAAAAAAAAAATCTTTATTGAACACGTCTGCTCACAATGGAAAGCAACCCGAGGAAGCGTCACTTCCTCGTGTAGGGAAGGCGAGGGGAGTCTATTGGCGCATTCACGTGCGCTCAGTTTGTTCGAGAACCGAAGTTCGGTCGTCATCCGAGGCATAAAAAAAACCTCGACATTTTTGGTCGAGAACAGAGACGTTCGAAAACCGAGGTTTGACTGTACGTGTGGGGTGACTCGACTCGCTTTCAGTGAAACAAGCTAGCAATAGCATTAGCTTCAGATTCTACACGTGCGCTCCGTGTGCCGGAGGCTCTCCGAGATGACGTAGGGACAAACCCTGGACTGGTCGCAAAGAGCATTCGCATTCACATTCACACCAAACGACGAATTTGAGTCTTAAATAAAGCGAAAAGCATTTCGGAAACCGGAGTCACGGGACCATCAAGCGAACTCCACTCCGGATCTTGTGTCGGGTCAACAGGATTGACAAATCTCAGTTGTTGTTTTGTTTTGTGGGATGTCGCGAGAGGCGGAGTCAAGCGCAGCGACAAACAAGTCACGCTCCTGGGAGCACGCCACGCCCACTAAGCGCTTCGAGCGCAGCTCCGCGAGCCCACGAGTCAAGTGTCGTTTCTCCTTCAGCCTTTTTCCCCTCCAAAGCGGCGATGCGACCGGAAAGTTGGCGCCTGGGTTCGCTCGTCGTCGTCGGGCTGTTGCTGCTGCTGCTGCTTCCCCACTGCGGCGACAGCTTGACGTGTCAGGTGAGCGAGGAGCCGAACGAGCGGACTTGACGGAGGACTCGTTTGCTCCGAGCAGGAAAGAAATGGCAACGTTGGCCACTGTCCAAAGTGCATTGTTCACCTTTTGCTACTTACTCCTGTTGAAGTAGCTCCTTTGGACAAATACCAAAAAAAAAAATCGCTCCCCTGAGTTGACTTGACGAGCTGATTTGGAAACGTTTTGGCTGCATATTGTCTTGATAATGAGCCTCAATGACGTCAATTCTTTCAAAACGGCGTCCCGACGCTCTTCTGGCCTTTCGCTCACCTAGAAATGAAAGAAAACGAATAAATTCTCCACCGACTGCAGATGGCTGTGCTTTGCACTCATGTCCAAAATGTTCTTGTTACTTTTGTCACGGTTAAAAGATGATTTTTTTTTTATTTAAATAAGCAGCACGCAATCATTTGTCCGTTCCGTGATTGAAAAAGAGAAAAAAAATAATTCATCATCAAATAAGCGGTTCAGAAACTGGATGGATGGATGTTTTTTGTTTGTTTGTTTTTGTTTATTGAACATAAAAACATGCTCAGTAATAAATTGACAGAAAGTAAGGTTCGTAAAATTGTAAAAGGAAAAGAGAAATCAGTCATCATACAGCACAATGTTATGTTCAAAGGAGCAGGAAGAAGTAAAAAACGTATCTAGTCCTACCCCAAGTTATGTGTTTATATATAAATAGACTATTTTTTTTATATCAATCAGAAAAGAAAGGAAGAAAGAAGAAGTCTCCATAAAATGCTCATGCTTTTACCCTTAAACCGTGATATTTTGACTACTTTTGGTTTGTATCTGGATTTTATACTATGCACACCCTGGTACTCTTATGTCAAATTTCTTGTATTCATAATGGATATTGCAGTACCTTTCTCTATTTATCAACTTAATTATTATTTTTAATTAATGTTTAGAATTGATCACCTTAACTCTGATTGATGTCAGTTGTTTGTACTATTTTCTTGAATTGGTTTTTGAACTCAGGAAGCGATTTACATGTTCACGATGACATCGAGACATTGGAGTCATAGTGAGTCGGGAGTGTCTGACATGAGCAAATGGGCTCATTTGTTCACAAAGTGCGGCAGGCGCGACTTCTAGGGCGAACATTTTCAGTGGCTGTTTAAAAAAAAAAAAAAAAAATCATTCCGTTTTGTGTTTCTTCTTCCGCCACTCTAGCGGGCCCAAGAAAACGGTGAGTCAAGTCACGTCTTGGCAATTTGTCTTCCGTTGTTGTTGTCGTCGTGATGATGATGAATGTTGGCCTAATGGGCAGCCCGCGAGGCGGACGGCTGCCCCGTCGAGACCGCCCGCCATCCGTCCGTCAGCAATTGTGTCACCGTCCGGGTGTGGATTCGACATGGAGGTACGACGCCACGCTCGGAAAATGCGATTGGCCACAAGAGTGCTTCTAGCGGTTGTCACGAGCGGGAGTGGTCGCCGTCGGACGAAAAAAACCAAATGTTTGCCCGTTCCAGACTTGAGTCGGGCCCCCACCATTGAAATCGCCTCCTTGAGAAAAGAGACCATCCGGCCCGTCTTCAAATACAAGAGGACAAAGAAAAAGGTTTTCATTTTCGCCAATTCTTTGTTGTGGTCCTCTTCATCATCATCATCATCATCATCATCATCATCATCATCCTCACCAGCATCACCTGTTTGTGTGTGTGTGTGTGTGTGTGCAGTGGCGCAGTAGGAAGAACGTCCATGAAATTCAAGTGCTGTGTCATGAGAGCTCCGAGCATCCCGTGCCGCGCAGCGACGCCACTTTGAGCTCCGTAATCTCCTCCGGCCTCCATTTTGAGCCCCTTTTGGACACGCTGCCGGTACTCAAGGGGGGGGGGCTCGTTTTTCTCTTCCAGTGGGAGCTGCTTTACGACTGCGTGGAGACCAAGGCCCGGCTCCCGGTCACCGTGTCCTACAGCGCCGCGTCGGTGCGCTGCAGCCTCAACTACACTCTACCAGGTAGCGGCGGATGGGACGCCTCAGCGACACGCGCGACGTACCGAGACGTCATCGTTTGTGCATCCAATTTCCAGGCGGCAGGCAGGGGGCACGCCCCCTCGACCGCTCGCCAGTCGATGGCAGGGCACACGCACACACAACTGTTCACCCTTGGTGGCCTTCCGTTCACCTGCCGTGCATGTTTTGGGGCACGTGGGAGGAAAGAGGAGCACCCGGAGAAAAGCCGGCCCAAGGCCAGAACGGAACGGAACGCCTCGCCTCGCCGTTGCGAGGCGGACGCGCTAACCCGTAGAGCGCCAAAGTCTCGGTGTAACCGGAAAATGAAAGCCACCGAGACACCGGTGGCTTTTTCACGGGTGCTCCTGCCAATTGATGCAATGACACCATTCGAGCAAAGCGTGACGCCTCCTTTCTGATTCTGTCCACACCGCATCGTCATGGCGGCGTGTTAAATATTTGCCCACCGGCATTCGCTGGCCGTTCCCCGTCGCGGCCTCACATAAGAGGGCGGCTGTGAAAAGCCAACTTCCTCGTTGCGGGGGGCAATCATTGACTTTGCTGGGCCGCTCGATGATGGCGGAAGTTGTCGGAAGCTGGAGGGGAAATCTCTTTGCTCTTTGCCTCTAGAGCCCGTGCCCGACTTCTCTGTGTCCGTGGATCACGCCTCCAAATCCTTCAACGTCACGGTGCGGTCGGAGAGCAAAGTCCACGCCAGGTGGTGCTACAAGCAGAGCGCGCACTTCTGCGTCCAACGCCGCCCTTCCAGCATCACCGTTGTAAGCGTCGCCGGCACGCGCGTCCCGACTTTCCGAGCGCCAAAAACCAAACGTTTCATGTATGTGTTATGATTTTTGTTTTGTTGCGTTGTAACTTCTAGATCGATCCGTCTCTGACCCGCTCGGCCCTGCTCAGCTTCCCGTACGTGCTTCCTTGCGTCTGCGTGCAAGTATGTTCGTCTTCCGCCCATTTTCACGCCGCCGCTCCGCACGAGTCGCCGATCTCATCTCCAGGGTTCCCACGGGTCCTTAAAGTTCATAAAAATCCATAAAAAAATAAGTTGTAAACTTATGTTCTAATTGGCCTTCATTTTCAGGGAAATGTTCTCAAATCAATAGAAATCCTTCAAAAATTATTTTATTTGAAAATAGAAGTTTTATATTTTCCAAATTTAATTTTTTCTTTGTGTACTTTATTTGAAAATGATTTCAAGTATTTTTAATTTTCCTACAGGTAGGAAAATGAACATTTGACATACAGTATATCAAAAAAAGCATATTGCCGAATCCCTGGCTAAATTGAGAAAAAGTCCTTAAAAAGGGCTAAATTAGCCCTCAATAGTCCTTAAAAATTGCAAAATTAGCCCTCAAAAGTCCTTAAAAGGTCCATAACTAAAAAGCAAGTGGAAGAGTGGGAACCCTGATCTGGCTTTACATCATCATCATCATCATCGTCATCGACTGAATGTGAAACGTGGGGCCCGTTTGGCCGACGAGGGAACGGCACAATAATCGGAACGCCGGCGCGGCCGATTTCCCACCGCGGCGGCCTCGGTCGAGAGTCGTCGCCGTCACGTTCTCGTCTTGTGTCGGCAGGTTTTTTACACCCACCCGGACCCTTTGCGCAAAACGGTGTGCCCTCTGCAAGGCGTCCTTCTCACCGGTGAGTCGGCCGCCCGCCCGCCGTTTTTGGCTTTTTGTCCCCCCTGACGCCGCCGCAAACGCGTTGCGGCCCGTCGGCAGACGCGGGAGACGTGTGGCTGTCGTCCGCCGTCACGCCGTACGAGTCCAGCCTGACTTGGAGCTCGCCGTGCCCCGCCCGCGGCTTCCCCGTCTCGGCGTCCCTCTGCTGGAGGCGCGGCCCGGACGTCTGCGTCCCCTCGCCCAACTCCACCCTCCCCGCGCGGGAAGACGGGACCGACCTGGTACTCTGCGTTCACGCTCGCGGGCCTCTCGCCGACGTCCCGCGAGGTCAACTCACGGAGCCTGCCCGCCGTGTGCCCCCCCCCGCAGATCTTCAACATCTCCGCGGTGGACCGACACCCTGAGATCTGCGTGAAGGTGAGACCGCCGCCGAGATGGACCCGGGCGAGCGCCACTTCGGCCCCCAAGTGGAACGTGCACCCGATGTCTAGCTGCGGGCTCCAGTTGCTTGGCTCGCCTCGTTTCGGGTTCTCGGCTTCAATGCGGACGGGGATCTTTTGCAACTCGTCATCTTGACCTTTGACCGCAATCACAATACCCGGAAAAGTCGCTTTTCCCCCCGTCTTGGAAGGTGAACCTAAAAAATGCACCCGTGCTGCAAAATGGCCGCACATTGAGGCTGTCCCGCGAGGCCGTCTTGGCAGAAGAATCCAAGTCCTTCTTACGAGCCTAATTGACCAGCGATGCCGCGCGTGCGTACGGACGAGACACACTAAGAACGGGTTCCACTCGCGTCGGACACGAAATGCACCAAAAGGCAAATTGCTCATCGGGCCTGCCCGACTCCTCCCGCGCCAATTTTGCAACTCTTTTATGTGCTGATTCGGCTTTTTCCAAAATGATCTCGGCGGCGACGCTCGTTGAGAAGAGTCCATGGATGCAAAAAAAAACGTTTCTTCAGGGTTCCCACGGGTCCTTAAAGTTCATAAAAATCCATAAAAAAAGAAGTTGTAGAATTATGTTCTTAATTGTCCTTAATTTTCAGGGAAAGCTTCTAAAATCAATAAAAATCCGTAACATTTTATTTTTATTCAAAAATAAATTGAAGTTTTATATTTTCTACATTAAATTTTTCTGAGTGTACTTTTTGTGAATGAATTCCAGGGTTTTTTTTTTCATTTTCCTACCTATAATACAGGTGAGTGGAGAAAAAGTCCTTAAAAAATTGTTAAATTGGCCCTCAAAAGTCCTTAAAAGGTCCATAAAGAAAATGCAAGTGGAAGAGTGGGAACCCTGTTCTTGGGATGCTGACTTTTCCCCGAACTCGTTTTGTGCTCGCAGTTTTCCCTGGCGGGCAGCCACAACATCTCGTGCCCCTTCCAGGCCGGTGAGTTCAATCTTTTGTCTTGAGGCCACTTTGTTTGGTGCCAAATGGCTGCGGCGATTGGCGGCCGTGTTCGCCAGACGGCTTGAAACTGTCCCAAGAACGCTCCGAGTGTTTCACCGCTTTGCACAGTAACTTTGGAGTGGAATTGAGGGAACACGCGTGACTTGGCATGGCCGGAGAACGGAGAAGAGACACAAACGCACCTCCTTCGAGACATTGAAGGATTCCGCATCGCTTTATTCACATGGGATGGGCTACCAATACAGTGAAACTCCTCTACAATGAAATCATGTTTGCAGCAAGACATTTTTCACAACAGAGGGGTTTTTCACTACACCATCAGCATTCACTTTCACTTACATCAATGTTTTTTTATTTTGCTTCCTCCATCTTTTACTTTGGTGACTTTTCGCCGTCTCTTCCAGCGCCAGAGCTCTTCTTGTCTTAGCTGCTTAGACATCCAAAGGTCCATTTTGGAGCCATTTGATTTTTTTTCACACTAGGGGGGTATTTTCACCCATGTAGGTTTCGTTGTAGAGGAGTGTCACTGTAGCTTTTGAAAGCGTCTGCCGTTCGTTGGATTGACGTGTTTGCGACGCGGATATCCTCAGACCCGGTTCGAATTGACCCCGCCCCATCCCTCGGTCTCCGTGGAAGCGTTCCCAAGCGAGCAAAGCATGACGTGCGCCCTCGTGTGTTGCAGAGACCCCGTCGTGGCACGTTTCTCTCCAAGCCGGCCCGGGCGCGCTGTCCGTCTACGTCAAGTCGTCTGCGGCCGCCACCTTCTCGGCTCAGATATGCGTGCCCAGCGCGAGGGAATGCGCGGCCCGCGGGCCCGTCCGCGCAGTCGCGGCGGTGAGCGGCCGACCGACCGCATGCTGGCCTGCCGACCCTTCCGCTCCGGCAGGACCTGAAACGTCAATTTGTGTCTTTGGCAGGAGACCGCATCTGAGAACCGAATCGACGTGCCCCTCAGCTCAGTGGGAGAGGGAGCGTGCGTGCAGGTAACTTTGGAGCGGTGCCGAATGCCGCCTTCGCTTTCACGTCTCATCGCTCTGAACTTACGCAGGTGTGGCAGTCCTTTCCCGCCCTGAAGGGCCGAAGAATTGTGTGCCCGCACAGTGAGTACGCTCGGCGCCCCGGTTGTCGTTCCCCATTGGACTGGTCATGTGTTGCTCCGTTTCTGCAGGCACTCGCGGCAGGTGGGGTGCACAGGCGGCGGACGGCTTTCTTCGTCCTCGCCGCGCTGGCGTTTTTGGCCATTTTTCTCCACTCTCTCGTGACAAAGGGAGCGACGGGTCAGTTGCATCATTTCATTCTTTTTCGGAAACACTTTGACCTCATTGAAGCGCTCGCCATGTGAAAATGTGACGTGAGATGGATGGATGGTTCGGTCAGATAGCATGCGGTGCCGAAAAAGCAGGGACGTGCGGTCAGGGGAGGCGGGTGAGGCAGAGCCTCACCTCTGAATGCGCATTGAATTACGCAATCATCACAAACTGGGTTGAGCGAGAGAGAGAGAGAATTTTTAGGTTACGATGCTAAAATTGGTGAAAATAAAACATATTACGTTTGTTTGTACAGTATTTTACATATTACCTGCTCTCCTATTACATTTGTACAGTTTATGGTGTGAAATTGTAAAAAAAAAAAAAAAGTGGTTTAAAAAAGTTGTTTTCTTGACTTGGAACGGATTAAAAATTTTTACATTGATTCCAATGGGAAACATGGTTTCGGTTTTCAAACAGTCTTCTGGAATGGATTAAGTACGAAAACCGAGGTTTGACTGTACAGTGAAACTCCTCTACAAGGAAATCATGTTTGCAGCAAGAAATTTTTCACAACAGGGGGTTTTTCACCGTAGCAAATTTGAAACAGGAAAGTGGGAATGGTGTTTATGCATGAAGATTTTTTCACACTCGGGGGGGGGTATTTTCACCCATGCAGATTTCGTTGTAGAGGAGTTTTACTGTATTTGTAAATCTGACACTAAAGGAGTCGGTGCCTCACCAACCATGAACCTCACCGCACGCCACTGCGAAAAAGGTCGTTTCTGCGTAAGAACGCCGGCGGATCACCGGCCGCGCTAAGGCCATAGGTCACTTGTCCAGTCGCGTGACCTTCACATGATTTCCTCTCTGGTCTCCCCCTCGCAGCTCGGCTGTCCATCCGCAAGCCGGTGTTGCTGGTGTGCTCGTCGGAGAGGTCGCGGCACATTTCGGCCACCTGCGCTCTGGCTTCTCTGCTTCGCGGGGACCTGAGCGCCACGGTCCACCTGGCCCTGGGCGGGGCGGGCGCCAGCGCCGGCCCCGAGAGCGGCGTGGCCGACCTGGGCCCGCTGCCCTGGCTGTACGGGCAGTGGGAGGCCGTGCGGGAGGCGCGAGGAAAAGTCTTAATCATCTGGAGTCCCGAGGCCAACAGGACGTACGGCGAGTGGAGGCGGCGCCGCGCCGGACGACCGGGACAGCCGGAGAAAGATGGCGCAGACGCGTGCCAGGACACGGAGCGGCCAATAGACTACGAGCCCTCCGCCGTCATCCAACCCGTGTTTGCGGCTGCTCTGGCGTGTCTGGAGGGGGCGCTGCGCCGGCACAAAGGCGGAGAAGTTGCCTTTGTCTACTTCCGAGGCCTGGGCCGCAGCGGGGACATCCCTCGGAGCTTTCGAGACGTCCCTCGCTACTGCATCCCGCGGGACTTGGGCGGCCTCATCCGGGAGCTCGGAGGCCCGAGGGCGACGAAAACGACGCGGCGGTGGCGCTGTCTGCGCAGACTGCTTTCAAAGGGGGCGTCCGTGTGGCTGGCGCGGCAGTTGGCCCGCAGACTGCAGACGCTGCTGCCTCCCGTGCAAAGGAGGAAAGGCCCGAGGTGACCACTGGAAACATAGGATTCAGGGGAGGGTTCAAGTTCAAAAAGGAAACAAAGCGAAAGCACAACAGACGGCGCAGAAGCACCGATCAAGCTGCCCTCGTGTGACTCGTGATGTTCTCGTGGAAAGCCTGCGAGTTCTCGGTGACGCCAACTCCACCTTTGGTTTCCTTTGCCGCGCCAAGTAAGGCAAAACAGTTTCTGGTTGACGATCCCGACCTCGGTCCGAGGTGCAGACCCTTCACTCGCTGCCGTACTGAGCCGCCGGCGAGCCCGTTTCAGGCAAATGAGCTCGCGGCAAGATAATGTCAATGAGCGCCGACTGGGAGCGGCAAATGGGATCGACCGACGACGTGAGGACGTCGCTGGCCACTCAGAAGTACGACGCCTCTCCGGGTTAAGGCTCGGCTCGCCGCTTGCACCTCAAAGACCACAATGGCCCACTTTTGAAGAAAAAATGCTCAGGCTCTGGAAAGAGGACATGGATGTTTTGAAAGTGGAGGGAGGAGAGGCCTTTTATATCAAGTTGGAGAAAGACAAGAAGGCTTCCGACACCGCCGATCTCCCACCACACAAAGGCGTCCATTCATCCCTGACAAAAAAGTCAATGATTGAGCCTCAGACAACATGGCCACTTGTGCCCCCCCATCCACATGGAAACACATTTTAGTGTCTCCGCACGGCTGTATTATTGTTTTCAATTGAGGTCCCCACAGAGCATGTTTTTCTTTTTTACGTGTGTTCTTCACCAAAAAATAAAAAAATGGTGATACTGTCTCAGCCATCTGGTTACCTCTGCGTCCCGCGCCCTTGTCAATGGCTTTGATATTTTCAGATAGATTTGAGCATAAGTAGAGATGTGCACGTGAACGTTGGTTCGGTTGCAGTTTTTTAACACTAAGCCCCGTTAAGCTTTTGAACGTCTTTTGAGAGGAAAAAGCTGAATGCCCATCAAATCCAAAATGCTCTGGTGATTACTTAGATATTTTCAGAGGTTGAAGTAGCCGTAGGCAGAAATGTTCCTGCGAATTTTGGTAGCTATTGGTCCTGGTTTTAGACTATCCCAAAATGTTATTTCGAGTGACACACTGGGGGTGCCCTTAAGCAAAAGTAGTATATGTGAAGTATACTTTATAAAGTATACTCGATCATAAGTATGTAAAAGTGTACTTTATTCATACTAAATTGGAACTAGTTACGATTTAAAAGTATAGTACAAGTATCTGCATACTTTTCAGTACATGCTCAGTATACTCAAGCCAACTTCTGTGAAGTTGATACAAATAGAGTATTTAAAAAGTACTGCCTCCAATATTCCATCCATCTTCTACCGCTTATCCGAGGTCGGGTCGCGGGGGGGTAGCAGCTTTAGCAGGGAAGCCCAGACTTCCCTCTCCCCAGCCACTTCTTCCAGCTCTTCTCGGGGGATCCCGAGGCGTTCCCAGGCCAGCTATGTGACATAGTCTCTCCAATATTATATATTTTAAAAAAAGTTTATTTCTAGTATACAGGTACTTCGAAAAAATACCCGATTTTTTTTGTATCTAAGGGTGTCTGGAGTGTTTTCTGTTGTTAGTGAGGACAAGCTCAAAGTTAGATGAGCAGACTGCAAGAGTTGTGGGATGAATGGGGTTTGGCAACAAAACATTCCTAAATTCAAAGAAAGGGCACAAGTCCCACTTCCACATTTGTTAGGATAACTTTTTACAAATGTAAATATTCTGCCAGAGTAGTAACTCGTGGGTGGGCGTTGCTTTGCGCAGGATCGCCCCCGATTCTGCCAGATTCATTTTTGATGTATTTATCGATGTTTTTTTTTTTAAGTAAACCTTTGGGGGCCAATGTGGTACAGTAGTACAATTCCAAACAGAATAAAAGATTTGTTTTGTTTTGCGTAGTTCGTTTTTCGCTGTTTTCCGTGTTGTGGCGTCATCCGCATTTGAATGGCTCTGATTGGTCGGCAGACCAACTCCAGGATTTTGGGGCGGGACTTCTGCTGCGTTCGCGGAAGGTGGGAAGTCGGAATTTCCGAGTAGGATAATTCGGACTTTCCCCGGAATACAGCATCGGTCCCTTGCTCAAAAGAAGCGCTCGTCGTTCATTGACGATTGCAGACGTTCGGCAGCACTGCGATGGCTGCCCAGACAGCGCATTTGAGCGGGCTTATCCCCAAAATATGACCGTGCCTTTGGCAAGCGTCAGACGAACGGAAAGGACGTCGGGTCGACGAGGACGAGGAGGCGTTCAAGGCTTGGATTTGTCGAGGTAACAACAGCTGCAGCTAACGGTTAGCCACCTTCCACTGCTTCTAACATGACACCCATTCCCAACAGCACCGGCGCCGGCCTATTTAGTGCATTTCGTGGGTTCACGCCCAAAACAAAAACGGGGCAGGGCAGCAAAGTAAGCGGAGCTAAGCTTCGGTGCTGATGCTGTGCTGACTCACGCGGGGAAGGAAAGACATGAGGCGTATACTGTACATTGCAATGAATATATGATGATTTTGGGGAAATACTGGATGATGACGACGGCATTTTCAGACACGGGCCGAGGCAGGGCTTGCAGATTCGTTTTTGTCCGTGAGCTCGTTTGTAACTTGAAGTAAAAGTGCTTTATAAATAAAGATATATTGTATAGAAATCTTCATAGATCGAACGTAATATTTCCCATTTGAAATGAATGAAAACGCAATTCATCGGTTGCAGGCTAAAAAGGATTATGATTCACTTTTATGTATTTATTTTTAACCAGCGTGTGGTTAAAAATAAATAAATATAATGCAATATACAAACTCGTGGAAAAAGCACACCGTTTTGTTTTTGTGTCTCTCTATCTTCATGCATATGAAACATACTTGTACACATTTCACACTAATAATACATTTTATTTATAAGCGCCTTTCAAGACACCCAAGGACACTTGACAATCAGGAACAAAACACCAACGGGTTGAGCAGCGGCAGCCAAACGCGCCAGCGTTCACTCAACCCGGAAGTCGGAAGAGTAGCGAGGTAAAACTGCAAAAATAGTGACAACTGTGACATAATTGAGACCCGATCATGATCATTGGCTTTCCGAACTTACTTTGGAATATCGAATTTTTTCGGGGCATGTGAAATGGATGCCTGGGGCTCAATCGAAAAAATGTGTACATTAGGTGGGATGCATTGTTAACTGTGCACGGCTGGTTTTTGTGTGTTTGTGTTCTGCCCGTCTTGTTACGGGAAGCGTCATGCGGCGGGCCTGGCCCATCCTGCCCACCCTGATCCTCCTGTCGGAGCTGTCGCTCGCGACGGTCGGCGCGGCGCCGTGCCAGACCTGCCAGAAACTGGCGGAGAGTTTCATCAAGGTACCGCTGTTGCATTTGCGCATGTCGCCACTTGGGTCATCGCCGGCGCTTTTCTAGGGCTTGGAGAGAACGGCCAACAAGAACTTTGGGGGAGGCAACACGGCCTGGGAAGAGGACAAGTTGGCCAAGTATGCTAGCAGGTCAGTCGCTACACCCGCACTCCATCCAATTTGGATTATTTTTGGGAAGAAACAAAACAAAACCTTTAAACTGCACCTAACATACCTCGAACGCCGCCATTTATGCTGCGATATGAATTTGAAGTCTGATTGGGCTCCGCCCGCTCCGCCGCACCCCGTTTCTCTTCAATGTCAGAAACGAGCGCGCTTGTTTCTGATGACACGCCCACTTTCTGCCGTAGCGAAACTCGCCTCCTGGAGATCGTGGAGAGCGCGTGTGAGCAGACCGACTTTGAATGCAACCGCCTGCTGGAGCGGATCGAAGACCAGGTGGAGACGTGGTGGTTCCACAGGTAACCGCGGCGACGCGGGCCATCGCCGCTCATAATGCTCTTCCGCCTACTTGACGGCTACGTCGTCGCCGCCTCGTAGGCAGCGGGAGGCGCCCGACCTGTCGGAGTGGTTGTGCATCGAGCAGTTGCGCCTGTGCTGTCCTCGCGGACGCTTCGGACCCGACTGCAAAGGTTGGGCCCCCGAAGGCTCGGGTCGTTCACCCTCATCAAAAAGGTGCCGCGTGCGCGTGCGCTAACGCTAACGCTTTTCCCGATGCAGAGTGTCCGTCGGGGCCCGGCGGCGTGTGCGGCGGTTTGGGCCGCTGCGAGGGCGAGGGCACCCGAACGGGGGATGGCCAATGCGTGTGTGAGCCCGGATACGCCGGCCCGCTCTGTGGCGACTGTGCCGACGGCTACTACGCGGACAGAAGCGCCAACGCCACCGCCGGAGCCTGCGCAGGTACCTGATTTTTTTCCGCCTTGGCTCACGTTGACCACGAACGGGACAAGAGCGCGCCTCGAAAATCCTCTGCGACCAATATACGGTCATCCCTCGGTTTTCGCGAAAGGTGAAAACCACGAGGTAGGATTTACCTTAACCCCTACCCGGCAAGGCAAGGAAAAAACTGAAAAGACCCTATGTGGGGGAAAACGAGAAACCTCGAGAAGGGGCCGCAGATGGGAGGATGACGCGGCTGCAACGGATGCTGAGTGGGCAAACATTTGTCATCGTCTTGTCGTCTACAGTGAAACTCCTCTACAACGAAATCGTGTTTGCAGCAAGAATTTTTTTCACAACAGGGGTTTTTTTCACTGTAGCAAATTTGATCTCAGATGTCATTTTGCTCACTTTTCGCCTCTCTTCCAGCGTCAGAGCTCTTCTTGTCTTAGCCGCTTGACATCCGAAGGTCCGTTTTGTCGCCATTTTAGCAATGCGACGTTCTTGCTGCGTCTGAAACGAACAATAACAAATACTTCCTGGACGACTGCGCATGTGTAAACCAGTGTGGTGGTTGCTGTTGCCGTTTCCGAACGAAGCGATTGAGAGGAAGAAATTTCATCTATGCTGCATGTCATACAGAAAGCATATTTGACAATAAAGATGATCTCGACCTTGACCTTGACCTTGACCTCACCTCGGTGGTCCGTGTGCTTTGTCCTTCCGCAGCCTGCTTCCACTCGTGTAAGAAATGCCGGGGCCCGCAGGACTACAAGTGCCTGGACTGCAAAGCGGGCTGGATGCTTCACGACAACAAGTGCGTGGGTGAGTGAGCGGGCTCTCTCTCTCTCTCTCGGCCGTTCCTGCGTCCGCACCTTTTTGTTCTTCCGACCGCACTCGTCCGCGTGTTGCTTTTTAGACGTGGACGAGTGCGGCACGGAGCTCTCCCGTTGTCCCTCCAACACGTATTGTCACAACACGGACGGCTCTTACGACTGCAGAGGTAAGCCCCGCCCCCCCCCCGCCAGCGACGGCGACGCGAGGTCTGCGCCGTCGAGGGTGTGTGACTTTGCGGCCGTCGGCTTTTTTTCAGGCTGCGACCAGGCCTGCGTGGGCTGCATGGGCAGCGGTCCTGCCCGCTGCAAGAAATGCGCGCGAGGTTACAAGCTGAGAGGAGCCAAGTGTCAAGGTGAGGCTTGGATTGGAGGTTTTAGCTTTGCGGCGGCGTGTAAAACGGGTTGGGGCGGTGTGGCTTCCTGCGGCAGATGTGGACGAATGCAGCGAAGGCGCCATGGCGTGCCCGGGACTCAACGAGGCCTGCATCAACGACTTGGGCTCCTTCCACTGCGACTGCGCCGACGGCTTCATCAGGAGAGACAGCATCTGCGTTGACAACAAAGCTCCCGGTACGTCCGCTCCTTGCCGCCATCCGCCGCCGCCGCTGCCGCCGTGACGCTCCCCTTTTGACGCCCCCCCCCCCCCCCCTCCTCAGCCGGTCCGGAGAAGGGCCTGTTTGACGACATGACGGACGACGAGGTGCAGGTCCTGCAGCAGATGTTCTTCGGCGTGGTCATCTGCGCCTTGGCCACGCTGGCCGCCAAAGGCGACATGGTTTTCACGGCCATTTTCATCGGGGGCGTGGCCGCCATGGCCGGCTACTGGCTGACGGAGAAGGGCGACGACGTGCTGGAAGGATTCCTCAAGGCCCGCTAGGATCATTGACGCGGGGGCAGAAAATCCGCCCCCAACACGCCGGCGTGGGCTTGGGGAGCCCCGAGTTTTGTTTGCATCGATGCGAAGATGCCAGAGGGACGAGATGAAAATAACGCCGCGCTCTCCTTTCAAAGGAATTTTGCGAGCTGGACTTTGTTGGGTTCGTGACTTATGCAAGCCACCACTACTGATTGTCTGCATTTGCTCATCTGCAAAGTGGCTGCCGCCCCCCCCCCCCCCCCCCCCCCCCCGCCCCCTTCAATCAGGACCACGCCCCTCCTCCTCATGTCCGGTTTTGTTCCTGATGCAGTGTAGCTCATCACGACTCAAGCGGGAATGTTTGGATTGCATTCCGTTGAAATGAAACGCATGCTACGTCTTTCTTTCTTTCTTGTCTCTGGCATGGAGGACATCCCAGCTGCAGGGCGGCATTGTTGCGGCTGCTTTGAATATTTTAGTTGAATATTTATTTGACAATAAAGTTGTATTCAATTCAATTGAAGGGAAACGCTTCAATCGTGAGGATGCAAGCCATTTATGTTGCCTGGAATTGATTTGGAACGTTTGGAGTCCCCCCCCCCCCAGACGTGACGCGGCGCCATTCTAGATGTCACACGTGTGCAAAGTCCTTTTTTTTTTTTTGTGCCCGCAAGTTTGGCGTCCAAAATTCCAATGAAGACAACAACAGCATTCCTGGCAAGGCGGGAAGGCAACCGGAGCGCAAAACAATTCAGGTCAAAAAAAGACGAGGCGCGCTTCATTTGCCTAACGAGACATCCACGTTGCTCATGGCAACGGTATGAAGCCCGCAATCGAGTGTTTCAGGTGTGAGCGATCAATGTTTTGGGGGGGGGCACAAATGACCATTGAGGACTCTGGCCCTGTTCCCCCCCCCCCCCCCCCGTGTCACCTCCGGCGCGCTGTGCTAACACAATGCCTGTATTTCCACTTTAGTTTCTGTATCGACAGTTGCTCTGTGCTGACGTGTCCGTCGGCCGCAGCTTGAGTTGTGGCGTTGTGCGGCTTTGCTTGGCAGCACCCAAAACGTTCCTTCTCCGCTTGGCGTTTCCCTTTTCAATAAACGCAACAGAAGAGAAGTTCTGGCTTTGTTGACGTTTGTTGCGTACGTCGCGGCAATGGCAGGAAGAATGGAAACGAGTCACTTGACATTGATTTCGATGGCCCCCGAAGCCGCCGATAGTCTCAAAGCGCTTCGCATGCCCGCAGTGGACGAATAGTCGCCACCTCCTCAGGCCCTCGACGCCACGGCGGGAGGGCGAGGGGAAAAAAAATGAGAAGCCTTGAAAAGGGAGGATGAGCGGGCCGACCTTTGACACCATCTCGTCCTAGACAACAAAAAGCATTTGTTTGCACAAAGTGAAAACTGGTCACAACTATCAGGACAGTCGAAAAAAGGCTTCACGCCGATCAGGGTACGAATGTTTCAGATCGTTATCAAAGCTAACACAAGTCAAGCCAAAATGCAGTTTTTCTATGAAAGTTTTTAGTATGAAAGGGGCGGGCGGGATTCTTCTGCTTCTCCACATGGCCACCGAACGCCGCGCGACCGCACAAGTGAGGCCGAGAAAAACGGGTTGGCTTTTTTTCTTGATGCTATTTCCATTTTCTGTTTGGGAGTTTTGAGCCACAATACAAAGCATTCACCGTGCGTTGTCATTTGACCCCCCCAAAAAAAAAGCCTCGAACCAAAACCACCCGTTGCTGAAGCTCTTCAGTCATAGCGGTGACGATGTTGCCTCAATGATTGTCATCCTGAAAAGTGGAGGCGCTCAAGAAAAAAGCAAGGGCAGATTCCGAATCGGTGAGTTGACCTGCGTAATCAAACAAAAGAAAACAAAGAACAACAAAATAACAACACACTTTATTGTCCCCTTTTGAGTGGGCTTTAAAAATGCAAATCTTGCCGGCACAACAAATGAGCAGTGAGGACTGAAAGCCGTTGACGTGGACGCGTCCTCGCGCCGTCTTCAGACTCCCAGCGCCTCCTGGTTTTGCCACAGCCAGGCGTGGTATTTGTTCAACATGTGATCGTCGGGCGTCACCTGGAACAAAAGACAGCGGTGCCAAGATGAGCACCCCAAAGCCCCCCCCCAAAACAAAATTTGAGAAAAATGGCGACTGACCTGTCTCCATTCTTCCACACAGAAGATCCTGTAGGAATCGTTGCCGTACTTCCCGATGCCGTGCAACTCCACGGGGTAGCGCCACGCTTTGCTCAAGTATTCGTCTGCGCGCAGCACAAGATCAATGTTGAACATCCACGTGCAAAAAGTAAGAACCTATCAGTCTGCTGCTCGGATATAAATAAAAAGTTTTGAGCTCTCCATAATACCGTATTTTCCGCTCTAAAAGGCGCACTGGATTATTTTTTCACACATTGGATGCATGCATTATAAGGCGCAATCTACAACGCCTCCACTAGATGGTGCTACGCTCCTTCCATTCAACTCGAGGGGTTCATGACCACCTATGAAAAACGTAACTTAACTATTACTATACTTAAATGACACTACGAAAATTGAAAATAATGCATCAAAACAGATTATCAAGCGAGGAAATCACAAAATAAATTCTATATCCCACCCTACAGAATTTATTTTGTGATTTCCTCGCTCATTGAAGTAATCATTAATTTACGTTTTTCGGAGGTGGCCATGAACGCCTCTCGAGTGGAACGGAAGTCGAGAAGGCACGGAGACGGACAAAGACGTACAGTACCTGTATTTGTTGAGACTGTGAAAACCACTAATAAAGGCTGCGTTTAAAAATAAAAATAAAACCACAGCTTTCCTTTTTTCAACAAATACAGGTGAGTCTTTGCTCGTCTCCGTGCCGCTCTTCTTCCGTTCAACACGAGAGGCGTTCATGACCGCCTCCGAGAAACGTAAATTAATGATTACTCCAATGAAACTACGACGAAAATCAAGCGAGGGAATCACAAAATAAATTCTGTAGGGCGTGGGGGGGGGGGGGGGGGGGGCGCTATATAATTCATTTTGTGATTTCCTCCCTTGATTTTCTTCTTTGTTTCATTGAAGTAATCATTAATTTACGTTTCTCGGAGGTCATGAACGCCTCTCGAGTCAAACGGAAGAAGAGAAGGCACGGAGACGAACAAAGACTGACCTGCATTTGTTGAGACTGTTTAAAAAAAAAAACAACACACCACAGCTCTCTTTTTTTCGGAGCCGCAACAAAAACTTATTTAATAAAGCAGCGAAACAGTTCACTAAACCAACAGCAAGTTATAACATTGGAAGAGTCCTTCCAGGAAGGAGCCATCTTGGAGTCGATGTATTACCGTAATGACCATACATAAGACGCAGCGGATTTTAAGGTCCTCGGTGAGCTTGTAAGAAAATGGAAGACTTTTCTGTTTGATTGAAATCGCGAACCCACTTGGAGAGGACAAGAATTTCATTCACCCGAGAATCTGATGAGGATTTTGGCCCGAAGCTGAAAAAGGCCGAGCGGCTTGAGGAGCTGCGACAGGAGCTCGCGGTCGGCCCGGCGCGCCACCTCCGCAGACGGATACCGCTCGAAGAATCGCCAGAGGAGCGGAATGGCCGTCTTACCTGCAGACACGAGACACAAACTGTGTGCGAGCGGTTCGGGGGGGGGGGGGGGGGGGTGTGCAAGCTTACCACTTGTCTTATTGAGAAAAATGGTGGCCACCAGCAGTTTCCAGGTGTTATGGAAAAGAAGTTCTTGGACAAGGTGAAACGGAGAACAAGGAGGTGTCCACTTCTTGAAGGCCTTTCTTCGAGGGGGGCTGGGACCTTCACACACATGGCGGGGACGACATTCCTTTCAGAAAGGCGACATTATTCACGCACGTCCGGTCCCGACTCCAGCGCATTTTCAGCACCTTTCCCACTGAAGTAAGGGCTCCTTTTCCGTTTGTCTTGGGAACTTTGGCACTTGCTCCTACAAACACAACAACGCCACGTGAGCTCAAGTTGAAAAGGTGGGGGGGGGGGGCTAATTTGGACACCCCTAACTGAAATTGCGGCTTACTGTTCTTGGGACGCGCCACTTTTTGGGCGCCGCTTTCAGCAGTCGAATCAGACGGGAAGTCCTCTTGTGGGTCGGCGAGGACAACCTTCCGTCTCCGAGTCGGTTCCTCGGCTTCACCTGCCTCGACGGCGTCCGCATCGGGAGGTTTGCCGCAAGTCGGCCCCAGCCTGTCAGTCGCTTGGCTCTCAAAGGTCGTCCGCTCCGCCGCATCGCCTTTGGGGGAGGAGCTTGCCCTTTTCACTGCCTTTGGAGGCGGAGCCAGTCTTTTGAATGCGTCGTCCGCGACGTCCCGCTCGCCATCTGGGGTTTGCTTCTCTCCAACAGGGAGACGCTGCGTACACGGCGCTGCGAAATCCAAGAGGTTGATGTCCACGTTTTGAGCGTTTTTGACAAGGAACGCTCGCAGAGAAGCTCTGGATCGAAACCTCTGCCCGTGGGGACTTCAAAACAGAAACGTACGCTTGGTTGGGCAGCGCAGAGCCGAGTCAACGCGCTTGGCTCGATGGCGGCGATTACCTGCAGATGTACACGTCGGCTTTTCCCGCCGTCTTGCCCGCTCGGCGCCGCCGAACCTCTCTGGTCCAACCTTCAGGCAGTTGGGGCTGGTGGCAGCACGCGCATCGATCCATCTGGGTTCCACTGTGTACGTTTCTAGCTGGGCATACAAAAAAAAAACAACAACAAAAAAACCAGTGGAACATTTGCAGTCAAGTTGAGGAAAGTTTCTGCTCCATTTCAATGGGAATTAAAGCTGGGGGAATTTTGGAAAGGTCGCACACGAGAAACTTTCATTGTAATTCTTGCATCCATCCATTTGCTGATCCGCCGTATGTCGAACCAGTTTGGACAAAGAGTACAGATACATGCCAAGAAGGCCTTCAGTAGTCCACACGGTTAGTATTGTTGTTTTTGTTCCTGATTGTAAAGTGTCCTTGGGTGTCTTGAAAGACGCTTAGAAATCAAATGTATTACAGTCAAACCTCGGTTTTCGAACGTCTCGGTTCTCGTACAATTTGGTTTTCGAACTAAAATTTCGAGTTTTTGATTAGAATTAAAAAAAAAAAAGCAGACGTGTTTGGTGAGAACTACGTGATATTGGACTGTTATTTTTGCACCGTGTATCAGGCCCTAATCATGGCACCAACGAAAGCAAGTGGAAGTGGTGATTCTGGTGAAGAAAAGAGGAAAATAGTGCGCAAAACTATAGAATTTAAGAAAGATTTCATCGCGAAATATGAGTCAGGTGTGCGTGTGTCTGTGTTGTGTCTTCAATTTTTATGTTACTATGTTAATGTTAAAATTGGTGAAAATAAAGTATATTACAGTTTGTTTGTACAGTATTTTACATATTGCCTGCTCTCATATTACATTTGTACAGTTTATGGTGTGAAATTGTAAAAAAAAAAGTGGTTTGAAAAAGTTGTTTTGTTGACTTGGAACGAATTAAAACATTTTACATTGATTCCAATGGGAAACATGGTTTCGGTTTCCGAACAGTCTTCTGGAACGGATTATGTACGAAAAGCCGAGGTTTGACTGTATTATTATTGGTAGTGGTAGGTTACTCAAGTTGCGGTGCGCCTCTATCGCCGCAGGGGGCACTAAAAGGTCCCTTAGCGTATGTCGGGGCAGAATGCCGGACGAAGAAGAGCCCTCCCGATCCGCGGCTGTTTTGTCGCTAAAATTGGTACGAAAATCCTCAATTTCCCAAGAACTTCGCCTGAAAAGCAATCGGTTCCAAATGAACTTACTTTTCTTGACAGCAGCGTCGAGTGGTTTTGATTTCAATCAATTGGCGATCCCGTTTAGCATCCCGCCGACTGTTTTGGGGGGGGGGAGAGAGATAGCTTTGACGTCGCGAGCGAGCAGGAAGCAGGAAGTGTAAAAGCAGGAAGTGAGTCTGCGTCTGCGCGCTCCCTCCCCCCGCCCCTCCCAGGGAGTCCTGACTGGAGAAGCCAACATGAGCAAGTGAGCCGGCAAACAACCTGTGGATCCAAATTCGAGCTGGAACCTGTCAAGAAATGAGAGCCGTCTTGGTCTGGAAAGAAACAACACGTCAGCATTGGTGAGCGTCTTGGCGTTGCGTTTACGTCATCGTCATTACCGGGGCAGGATGCGAAGACGCGCGATTAGCAACGGCGGTTGCTATGCCAACCGCTCCTAAGCCAACTAGCTGCTGTAGGTTAGCACGGCGCAGGACAACGGACACAAACCCATTTGCTAAATCACAACGGCGGACCCCGTAGGAATGCTAGTTTACACATGGGGCTTTTTTTGGGTGACGCAAGTAGACGTTTAGTCAGTGCTAACATTGAGAGGCTAGCACGTTCGAGTCAAGGGGTTGTCACATGTACGGTTTGCGGGCCAGATCGGGCCCTCCATGTCCATCCATCCATCCATTTTCTACACTGATTATCGCGGGGGAGTTCTCGCAGCCTATCCCAGCTGACTTTGAAGGCGGACTACACCCCTGAACTGGTCGCCAGTCAGTCGCAGGGCACATTTAGAGACAAACAACAGTCACGGCCACATGCACACCGTCACCGAGTGGGAGCCGATGCCACACTGCTGGCAATCAAGTTCGGCGAGTGTACCGCTAATCCATCAGCGACTTGCCCTCCACATCATTGTTTGGCATATTTTTTTTTTTCTTGACTTCTGTTCCAAACTCCCAAACAAAAGCGCAGCCCATAAGCCAACACCGTGACGCAAAGCTGCACGTATGAAGCAAAGTGTTCCTTTTGAGCGCAGGTTTCAATCCGACTCTTTCCTTGCAGTGTTTATGACCTTGCCTTCAAGCCGGATGGCACTCAACTCGTAGTGGCGGCGGGCCTCCATGTCCTGGTAAGTTGTGACGCCTGCCGTGCTGCTGGATCAACAGCGGTTGAGTTGCCGGTGTCCAACTCGAAGGCCCCCGGAGCCGGAGCCGGCCGGCGCCGGATCCGGCCCGCAAATCGTGTGTCGGCTTGGATGAACCTCGTGAAAATCGGACCTGAAATGTCAAATTGTCTTTGTGTCATAAATAACGGGTAATCCTATTAACACCATTCCCATTTTCCTGCCCCCCATACAACGAAAAAAAAAAACCCCTGTTGCGTTATACGAAATATTTTTCTCTGCTCTTGCCTCACGACGAGATTCACTACAACAAAGTAATCCAACAGCGACCTCTACTGCTTCGTTCGGAAACGGCAACAGCAACCACCACACTGGTTTACACAGCTCCGACTTTCCTGAACGCAACGCACTCATAGCTGCTCTTGCCATTGGCTTACCGAGCATCATGCTGGCCTCCCGATTGGCCAAGAGGGACCTCACTTGTCTATGTGTGTCGATACCGTGGAATGCATCCGATGAGCTGCTCAGAGTAAATTGCTTGTGGCTCGTCGGGACAGTCAAATAAACGAACGTGTGTCTGTGTTGACATCTGAGATCAAATTTGCTACAGTGAAAAACCCCCTATTGTGAAAAATGTACGTATTCTTTCATTGATTTGTTGACGCTCGTATGCTCTTGTTTTTTTTTTTTTAAAATAGGGCTTGTCCGCACTCCATTTTCCCCCCTTGGAAGTGGTCTTTCCCAAAGTGCTTTCTGACTCAAATGTATTTCGGCCTCCTTTGCCCGATCGATCAATCAAGTGTGACTTGTCAGCAGCTCCTTGCCAAATGCTGTGTCTGTGCTAGGTGTACGACGCCTCGGACGGAACCATTATCCAGCCTTTGAAAGGACACAAAGATGTAGTCTACTGTGTGGCTTATGCCAAGGATGGTAATGAACTCATTTGTCTTTTGCATTTTTATGTATTGATTTTTTTTTTTTTTTTTGTCCCGGCCGCTCACTGCTCAACCGCCTTTTTCGTGCAGGTAAACGGTTTGCCTCCGGCTCAGCAGACAAGAGCATCATAATATGGACATCTAAGCTGGAGGGTATTTTGAAGTACACGTAAGTGTCCATGTCATTCCCGCCGTTTGCGTCGCCATTTTGGAAAACGTGACTTTGCCGCTCGTTGGTCTTTTCCCTTTCAGCCACTACGACTCCATCCAGTGTGTTGCCTACAACCCGGTCACTCACCAACTCGCATCCTGTTCCTCCGGCGACTTCGGTCAGCGCGCGTGGAGTTTACGTCGCCGCCGGCCGGGGCTTCCCGAATGATGTTTTGGCGAGCGTCAGCGTTCTCATTTCCCGTTGCAGGCCTTTGGTCGCCGGAGCAAAAGTCGGTGAACAAACACAAAGTGAGCAGCAAGATAACATGTTGCGGGTGAGTGAAAAGGGGGGGGGGGGTCTTCCGTCGTCCACATTGCATGAAGCGCGACTGCGTATTGACGCGTTTGGCCGCAGGTGGACCAACGACGGGCAGTACCTTGCTCTGGGTATGATGAACGGAGTGGTGAGCATTCGCAACAAGAACGGCGAGGAAAAGGTCAAGATCGACCGCTCGGGAAGCTCCGCCGCTCCGGTCTGGTCCATCGCTTGGAACCCATCCAAGTGAGTCTCGTCCGTCCGTCAGCCTTGAATTGGATGAAAACGGGAGCGTTTCGGGAGGTCGGTTCCACATCAGGCCAGCAGGTGGCAGCAGATAGCCGAGGATCCTCGACTGAGGCAGTGATTTCAGTGATGAGAAGTGACAACCATTTGCGATTGCGCTTCAGTCCGGTTTTTTTCCGACACTTCGGCTTTGTCCGAAATGACAAATGATGACAAATAAAGATGAGTATCAAAATGACAAATAAAGGTTCTCTTATCTTATCCTTAAAAACAAATGCTAATCATCTTTGTGAAGACGTCGATAATGTGAACGATTTTCCGCCATCGTTTCCAAAAAATGATTTCGAAAGACAGGAAACCTTCGCTCGATCTCGAACGTGTTTCCATTCTCAAATGATCACTTTGACAACGACGAAAAATCGCAACGCCTGATCCCTGGTGAGCTCACGTGGTCTTTGGACACCGTCGGTGACCCCTGCCATGGAAACGTCTCCCGAGCGCGAGTTGTTTTCCAGCCTTACGCCTGTCAAAGTATTGACCTTATATTGGCCCGCGAAAAAGCACCATATTTGTTCCCCATGCTAACATGTGTTCTTCGCTGTGCTTCCCGAGGGACGAGCAACATGACGTTCTGGCCGTGGCCGACTGGAGTCAGAAGCTTTCCTTCTATCAACTCAGCGGAAAGCAGGTGACTGTCCCGAGTGGCGTGACTCACCCTCCGTCGTTTGAGTGAAATTTGACATCACCTCCGGTATGTTGCGTACAAAAATCCAAAACACTGCAGTTCCTTGGTTCCCTGGTTTCCTGTTCAAAAGTATTTGTAGCCGGCCGACTGTGATTTCATGGCCCCTCGCCGTCTCGCCCCGCCTGGGTCCTGAACGCCCCGAGGGCAGCGCCGTCATTTGAACACAACTCTGCACAGGGTTCCCACGGGTCCTTAAAGTTCATAAGAATCCATCAAAAAGAAGTTTGTAAAATGATGTTCTTAATTATCCTTCATTTTCAGGGAAAGCTTCTAAAATCAATAAAAGTCCTTAAAATTGTATTTTTATTCAAAAATAAAAGTTTTACATTTTCTAAATTTACATTTTTCTTAGTGTACTTTATTTGTGAATGAATTCAAGGTTTTTTTTCATTTTAGGAACATTTGACATACAGTACAGTGAAACTCCTCTACAACGAAATCTACATGGGTGAAAATAACCCCTAGTGTGAAAAAATCTTCATGCATTCACACCATTCCCACTTTCTTGTTTCAAATTTGTTACAGTGAAAAACCCCCTGTTGTGAAAAATTTCTTGCTGCAAACATGATTTCGTTGTTTCACTGTATTTCAAATAAAGGGTAAGCTGATTGCCCCTCCTTTGGCAGCAATGATTTGAACACCAGCTCAATGATATGTGGCTTTCTGTTCATCCCGCATATTGCTGAGCGGGCATTAAATCCACCGTGAATCCCCTGCTAAATGGAGAACAAGTCCTTAAAAAAATGGCCAAATTAGCCCTCAAAAGTCCTTAAAAGGTCCATAAATAAGAAGCAAGTGGAAGAGTGGGAACCCTGCTGCACTGTTCATGCCACAGGCTCACATACTGTTGGCGGTCTACCTACCCGCCCACCCATCCATCCATCCATCCAAATATGTTTATTATCCCCCCCCCCACTCAACACGCAGCTTTGATTCTAAAGCCAGGAACTGTGCGCAGTGCATAACAATCATCTGTGGGTTGTTGGGCTGTGATCCCCCCCCCCCCCCCCCCCCCCTTTGACAGAGAGGAGAAACAGATGCGTCGAGGGGTGTAATTAATAGCGAGCTGCGCACGCTTTGAACACAAAGGTAGAAGCTACTTCAAACAAAGTTGCCCTTTTGTTATTTTTGTCCAACGCGCTCTTTTGCCGATCTTTTAAAGCGACTCTTCAAAGGTTGGTTGGATGTGGTGTTGACTGCGAATGGCGCTGGCCCAGATGGTGGGAAACGCTGGGCGGGGGTTGGGTGGGGGGGGGGGGTGATAAATCAAAGGGCTGCCTTTTCACCCACCCGTCTCTTTTTGTCTGCGTAAAGATCGGAAAGGACCGGACTCTCTCCTACGACCCGTGTTGCGTCAGTTACTTCTCCAAGGGCGAGTACATCGTCATGGGCGGCTCCGACAAACAGGCGTCCCTCTACACCAAAGACGGCGTGCGACTGGGCGTCGTCGGGGAGCAGAATTCCCGGGTGTGCGCCTGCCGGGTCAAGCCCGACTCCAATTTTATGGTGAGGCTTTTTCCCCCCCGCCCCCAATTGCGACCTGCACATTTCCCTCCGTGTGGATGTTCCAACCACAGGAACATTCTCCCACCCTCGCAGTCTTTTCCTGGAATGTGTTAATGAGATGCGCCGCGACATTGTGGTGTCTCGTACAGGTGATGGGCTGCCAAGACGGGACCATCGCCTGCTACCAGCTCAACTTCAGCACGGTTCACGGCCTCTACAAGGATCGCTACGCGTATCGAGACAACATGACCGATGTCATTGTCCAGCACCTCATCACCGAAGGAAAAGGTGCGCTTTTTTTTGCTCGAGTAACCGAGCGTGACAATCGTGAAACGCGTTCGACCCCAGACTCACGCGGTTGCCGTTTGGACTCGCGTGAATTCTGAATGTCACAATACTCACATATCAATTACTCGTTGCATTTTGGTCTCACATTTTGATGGCTTTTGTACTTAAAATGGATGCCAGTTTCAGTCGTGTCGTAATCAAAACCTGCACCTCTGCGGTCTGAGCCCGACGTGCTAACCGGTCGACCACCTCGCCAGCTCATACGTCACACCTTTCATTCCAAACAAAACAAAACAAATACAAAAAAACTAACCAGCACATTGCAGTGAGACATTTGAATGGGCGTGTTTATTGGTCGCTTCACATGTTCCAACAATGGAGACCACCAAAAGGAGCTGCAGAAGCTTCATCTTTTGGATACTTCACCAGACCTCGCCTTTGATGGACACATTTCATGATTTACGCATCAAAACGCAAAGATACAAAATTTCAAAGTTGAACTTGGGTTTTGTTTGGTTTGTTTTATATATGCACACCCACAGTACAGTCAAACCTCGTTTTTCCGAACGTCTCGGTTCAATTTGGTTTTCGACCAAAAATTTCGATTTTTTTTATTCCTTGGATGACGACCGAATTTCGGTTCTGGAACAAACGGAGCGCACTTGAATGCACCACTTGACTCCTCTGGCCTTCCTTACACCAGGAAGTGACGCTTCCTTGGGTAGAGTTCCATTGTGCACAGACGTGTTCGATGAAGTTTTTTTTTTTTTAAGCGCATAGTTTCAGTTTTCGAACAATTTCGGTTTTCGAACAGCCTTCCTGGAACAGATTAAGTACGAAAACCGAGGTTTGACTGTATGTCTAAAAAAAAAAACCCCATCCACTTTTTTCTTCTCATCCTTGCTTTCTCCTTCATTCCGTCGTCTTCAGTGAGGATTAAGTGCGGGGAGCTGGTGAAGAAAATCGCCATCTACAAAAACCGCCTGGCCATCCAGCTGCCCGAGAAGATCATCATCTACGAGCTTTTCTCCGACGACGCTTCGGACATGCGCTACCGCATCAAAGAGAAGATCCTCAAGAAGTTTGAGTGCAACCTGCTGGTGGTCTGCTCCAATCACATTGTCCTGTGTCAGGTTCGAAAGGGGCTTCGCCGTTTCTTTTGTCGCCGAGTACGAACGACCGCGGAGGCTCTTTTTTGCCTGATTGACAAAGAGAGCGAGCGTTACGCAATTCAGCGGTGGCGTGTTTTCCATGCGCTCGGTAAATGTTGCGCAGGCTCCATCTCGCCACAACTCATCACGACGCCCAAAAAGTCAGCCAGGAGTGAAGGCGAAGGACCACATGAAGCCCATCCGCCGTGTGCCTCTGTGTCTTGTCTCGCTGTGTTTGACAGACACTGTTGGGGAGGAGAAGCTGCCATAACACATAGCTTACCTCCTTTTAAATCATTCCGATCTTCCACACACACACACACACACACACACACACACACACACACACACTTGCGCGTGCCCGTCGTGGTTGATCGTTTTGGACAGCTTTTCGACACTCCAAATGGGCTGTTTTCATGTGGGATGTCGGCCTGGACGTCAAAGCAAATCTTTGTTTATCTTTCCAGTGTCCTGTTTGTACTCTTGTTTGAATAAAAGAGCAGTCGGCCCAGAGTTGTTAAGTGTTGATGAACCCCCCCCCCCCCCCCCAGCCCCCCACCCCCCCTAAAAAAAAGGTGCTTGAAGGAAATGAGGCAGGTGATTTACACACTGTGACGTGATCTCAAGTGAAGCACTTTTCCCGCTGATGTGTTTTCCAGGAGAAGCGGCTTCAGTGTCTGTCCTTTGCCAGCGTCAAAGAAAAAGAATGGCTCATGGAGTCTCTCATTCGCTACATCAAAGTGATCGGTGGGCCGCCGGGCCGGGAAGGCCTCCTGGTGGGCTTGAAAAACGGAGCGGTGAGTAACCTAACCCTGTCCACGTCTTTGGGGGGAAAAAAAAAATACAGGGAGCTGAAGCGGAGGTGCGATTGTCCGATAATGCGGTTTGTGTCGGAGCGATTGCGACATCATGAAACGTCAGCCTGGCGTCATTCTCGTGATTTGGGAGTCGAGGAGGGAATGAGTGAATCATCGCCGTCTTTCGCTTCTTCCTTCCTCCCGAAGCACGGGCAAAGTTCTCGTTTTTTGATTGACTTACAGTCAAACCTCGGTTTTCGTACTTAATCCGTTCCAGAAGA
This sequence comes from Hippocampus abdominalis, assembly GCA_018466805.1. Classification (NCBI taxonomy): domain Eukaryota; kingdom Metazoa; phylum Chordata; class Actinopteri; order Syngnathiformes; family Syngnathidae; genus Hippocampus; species Hippocampus abdominalis. Next base: position 35,732,324 of record CM031694.1, on the reverse strand, counting down.
CTGTTTGGAAACCGAATTGTTCGGAAACCGAAACCATGTTTCCCATTGAAATCAATGTAAAATGTTTTAATCCGTTCCAAGTCAAGAAAACAACTTTTTTAAACCACTTTTTTTTACAATTTCACACCATAAACTGTACAAATGTAATGGGAGATGACCAATTTTAACATTAACATAGTAACATAAAAATCGAAGGAACATCTCTCTATCTGTCGTGGGGCATGCGCCTCTCCCAGCTGTTATCAGGCAGTCGGCGGGGCATTTCGGCATCCCGAACTCCTTCGCCAACACAGACACACGCACACCTGACTCATATTTTGAGATTAAATCTTTCTTCAATTCTATAGTTTTGCGCCCTATTTTCCTCTTTTCTTCACCAGGTTCACCACTTCCACTTGCTTTCTTTGGTGCCACGATTATGGCCTGATACACGATGCAAAAATAACAGTCCGATATTACGTAGTTCTCACCAAACACGTCTGCTTTTAAAAAAAAAAAAAAATCTTAATCGAACAATACAAACTCGTCTGCTCACAAGATGTTTCTGTACGATTATTGCATAATAATGAGTGTTCATTATGTGCCGCTGCATTGAAGAATGCCGGCCGTAAACAAACGCACGCCCCCCTTTTTATTTATTTATTTATTTATTTTCATTTTGGGGGAAATCCTGCCATGTTTTGCACATATTTCGCCAACATTCCCCCCTCAAACTTGCATTGATGCGCTGATGCTTTGCGCTAAATGTCATCGGGCTGTTTCTCCCCTGCAGATCCTCAAGATTTTTGTCGACAACCCGTTTCCCATCACGCTGCTCAAGTTGTCAACGTCAGTCCGATGCCTGGACATGAGCGCCTCGCGCAAAAAGCTGGCCGTGGTGGACGAGCACAACACCCTCCTGGTCTACGACATTGTCAGCAAAGAACTGCTTTTTCAGGTTGGGTGAGCTGAGCGCGGTGGCCGGCCCACGCGGTTTCCCCCCGTAGAAAGAACACAACGCAGTGTGTTTACGTTGGATAGAAAGCGTCGACGTATTTCTTTCTTGATTTTGCTTTCCCTCCAGGAGCCAAATGCTAACAGCGTGGCCTGGAACACTCAGTGTGAGGCCATGCTGTGCTTCTCCGGCAACGGCTACCTGAACATCAAGGCGAGCAACTTCCCCGTCCACCAGCAGAAGATGCAAGGCTTCATGGTGGGCTTCAACGGCTCCAAAATCTTCTGTCTCCACGTCTATTCCATGTCTGCCGTGGAGGTCCCTCAGGTGGGTGTGTCGGCGTGGCACCGATTGCCGAGAGCGCATCGAAAAGGCTCGCAAAGTCCAAACCACCCATTTCTGAGGTGCTTTTTAACAATGACGGGGGACGTCATCTCCGCTCGAACACCCGCCCGCGGAAGTCCAACGACAACCGCCCCATGAATGTCACGTAGCCAACGTTGTGCGTTTGTTTACGTTTGCTTCTGCTTTCTTTGCCGCAATCTGCCGCCAGTCGGCACCCATGTACCAGTACCTGGAGAGGAAGCTGTTTAAGGAGGCCCACCAAATCGCCTGTTTAGGCGTGACGGACAGCGATTGGAGGGATCTGGCCACCGAAGCTCTGGAGGGCCTTGATTTCGGTATTGCCAAGAAGGCAAGTGACCTCCTCTCCAGCATGATGTGTTGACATTCGACTGGGTTTATGCGCCGCAGTACAAACGGAGTCGTATTTTACCGCACCGTCCAGATGATCGAAGAACCGCCGGCAGTTCTCAAACATTTAGTGTCCAGGGGACCTCTCGCAGGAGAGGACGCCCCTAAAATCCGGACCGAGCGCACCCCTAAATACCAGGGGAATTTCATTCTTTCTTTTTTAAAAAATGTTTCAACAAGATTATGCATGACCTGTAGAGTAAAAAAGGGAACTCCATTCATTATTTATCCATGTTTGCTCACTGACTTGCGAAAAGAACATGGCTGGGAGCAGAGAGAAGCCTAGTTTACTCAAACACAGTCAGTGTACAAAAATTCAGCAATTACCCCCCTCGCACCTCCCCACTATATTGACTGTTTTCAACCATAAAAGGCAACTAGCGACTCAATTCCCGCTAACGGTTGGTGGACTCATTTTCACTTTGTGCTCCGGAGGACCAGAAAAAAAGCCTGCTGGAAGGCAATCGCGGCGTCAGTGGCGCTGAACATTGCCCAAAAACACGCTGCCCGTTTGGATGTGCCCAAAGCTAAGTTGGCGAGGAGGCATTGTAACTTGAGGGATGTTGCCTTTGTTTGCGTGCCGCAGGTAGCTAGCTATGCCTTTAGCACAACAAGAACAACGTCAGAAAGATTCCGTGTAATTGTTGATTGCAAATCATTTTTTGCGGCCCCACGGATTCCCGGACCCCCGTTTGAGAACCGGCGACTGTTTGAGAACCGGCGACTGTTTGATCCGCCATTTTGTGCGTGTGTAGCGGCATGTAAATCTCTCCGCTGCGTTGCAGGCCTTCATTAGGATACAAGACCTTCGCTACTTGGAGCTCATCGACAGCATTGAGGTAAAAGACACTCGTCCTTTTTAATCGTTAGAGCTTTTGCCAAAGCTGACAGAAGCACACCACGATCAAATTCTGTGCGACATAACGTGCAGTGAATGTCGAATTCTTGGTGTCGTTAACTCATGAAATCGCAGCCATTTTCACCTGAGCAAGCCCCTGAATCCCAGCGTTTGACTGGATTTTGACTGATCTTGCAAGGCCCACAGAATATTTGAGGCTATATAAACAGGGAGCCTACCAAAATAAAGTTTGGACTCTCTTCTTTCATCAGAAAAAAATAATAATTTTGTTTCTATCTTTTTCCATTCTCCAGCAATCGGCATTAGAAAATGGCAAAGTTTCATGAAAATGGCGATTCCTGGGCAAAAAAACGGAGAAAAAGAGCTTTTTGTCAAAGCGTTCATTTCAAGCACGTGAGGCACCACTGCCACCTACTGGTCGCTTTTTGACATGATTTACAATGCCAACGGCTTCTTCTCATTCACAGATTGCCTCAGACCCTCCTCCTCTCTATGAGGCAAAAAAAAAAAAAAAGACTTAGACGTACAAGTACGTCCTTGGTAGGCGGGGCCTCATTTTAAAAAGACGTACAAGTACGTCTTGTGGAATGAAAGAGTTAATTGTCATGACGTGCCCACAAAAGAGTTGAAAGAATGAGCTCAAGTGTGTGTGTGTGTGTGCGTTTCTGCAAAGCTGCCCGTGTGACTGTTGGTGTCGTCTGATTGGCAGGCGAGGAAGAAGAGGGGCGAGAACGACAATGACTTGTTCCTGGCCGACATCTACGCCTACCAGGGGAAATTCCACGAGGCGGCCAAGCTCTACAAGCGGACCGGCCAGGAGCCCAAAGCTTTGGGCATGTACACCGACCTGCGCATGTTCGACTACGCCAAGGTGATCCAATCCGCCATCAAGACCGCGTTCACGCGAACACGTCGTATGTTGCCATGTGGCCTTTTTGCCACCCTCGAGCTCTCTTTTTACGGCCCGTCGTCTCCGCTCAAATCCAGGGTTCCCACGGGTCCTTAAAGTTCATAAAAATCCATCAAAAAAGAATTTTGTAAAATGATGTTCTTAATTATCCTTCATTTTCAGGGAAAGCTTCTGAAATCAATAAAAGTCCTTAAAATTGTATTTTTATTTCAAAAATAAATTGAAGTTTTATATTTTCTAAATTTAAATTTTTCTTAGTGTACTTTATTTGTGAATGAATTCAAGGTTTTTTTTCATTTTCCTATCTGTAATACAGGTTCGGAAAAGGAAAATTTGACATACAGTACAATGAAACTCCTCTACAACGAAATCTACATGGGTGAAAATATCCCCTAGTGTGAAAAAAATCTTCATGCATTAACACCATTCCCACTTTCCTGTTTCAAATTTGCTACAGTGAAAAACCCCCTGTTGTGGAAAATGTCTTGCCGCAAACATGATTTCGTTGTAGAGGAGTTTCACTGTATTTCAAATAAAGGGTAAGCTGATTGCCCCTCCTTTGGCAGCAATGATTTGAACACCAGCTCAATGATATGTGGCTTTCTGTTCATCCTGCATATTGCTGAGCGGGCATTAAATCCACCGTGAATCCCCTGCTAAATGGAGAAAAAGTCCTTAAAAATGGCTAAATTAGCCCTAAAAAGTCCTTAAAAGGTCCATAAATAAGAAGCAAGTGGAAGAGTGGGAACCCTGAAATCATGCGAACGGCACATGGCGTGCTTTTACATGTGCATTCTTTCTCGACGCAACTCTATTTCTGGAGCACTTAGAAACAAGCTGCGCTGCAGACAAAGTGCCGCGCGTGGAGCAAACCTCATTCCCACGGCAGTAAAAAGCACAAAAAAAACGTCAACAAGTCTCGTGCTGAGTGCAAAGTCAAAGAATAGAAACGAGTCTGAGTTTGCACGTTGTTGCAGGACTACGTCGGGGCGGCGGACCCAAAGACGTCTCGCATCCTGATGGCCAAGCAGGCCGACTGGGCCAAGTGCAGCAAGGAGCCGCAGGCGGCCGCCGAGATGTACATCTCGGCCGGAGAGAATCTCAAAGCCATCGACGTTTTGGGAGAGCACGGCTGGGCCGACATGTAGGTGCCTTCGGAGATGGAGCCCCCTTGTTTGCCATCGTTCCCCTTGCCGCCGCTCGGTGACGCCGATGACTACCGTCATTTCCGGACTATAAGCCGCGACTTTTGTCACACGCTTTCAACTCTGCGGCTTATTTAATGAAGCGGCCTATAGAAAGACTTTTTTTAACGGCCGCCTGTGTACCGTCTTTCTTTGTAAATATCTCATGTAACAATATGGGCGCCTGCGGCTTATAGACAGGTGCGGCTTATGTGTGTACAAAATGTTTTTTTCCTTTAAAAATGTAGTGGTGCGGCTTATAATCAGGTGCGCTCTATAGTCCAGAAATTACGCTAATTGCTTTGAGTCGAGGATCAACGCGGGAGCTTAACTCATTCACTCCCAAAGACGTTTTTAAACGTCTTTTCAGACTTGGTCCAGAATTGGCTGCTACTGAATGAGTTAAGGTTGTCGTGACCTCGGAAAACAGGGGGTTGGCTTTTTTGACTGCGCCCCGTCGGCTCGGTCCGGAGGGAATTCTTGCGCTGTTTGTCACCATTAACCCTCATGTTAACTTTTTTTCACTTTGAATTTATTTTCACTTTCAACCCCTCAAAATGTTCAGTGGGAATTGGCCAAGACATCGATATACATCCTACGCAAAATTTCAGCTTCGTGGAGTTATTTGTCACTCTTTCGTCTGTGGTGTCCATTTGTCCAACAGTCCAAAAACGTCCAAAGTGTCCGAAATGTCCAATTTTGGGATAATTACTGCATGGGGGTTAAAAAGAGTGAACGCCCTCTCAGAAAGCACAAACCCAAAGGACTCAAGGTCACTTTCGGCGCGGCATCAACGCTTGAAGTTGCGAATCATTGCCAGCGCAATTTTTTCCAACGACATCCACGAGAGGATCTGAGGGCGAGATGGTGTCACGTGACAAACTCCTCAGTCCAGACGGTCCGCTTTCAAACGGCGCTCGTCGTCGGGACAAACGGGAAGTCATTCGGGGAGGCAACCCAACTGCGAGCTGGGCACTCCAGATCTATTTCCAGGCGATTTTTCTCTCTTGAGAGGCTCGCCGGCATGTCCGAGTGCGAAGCGCAACGTTGGGTCATGTGTCAATCGAGCCGCGCGTTTTCAGCATTCATCCCCTCAATTGCGGTCCGGTCTTATGCCAACACGTTTCTCCTTTTCTCCAGGCTGATCGACTTGGCTCGTAAGCTGGACAAGGCCGAACGGGAACCGCTGGCCAAATGCGCCTCCTATTTCAAGAAGCTGAAGCACCACGGCTACGCCTCGGAGACTTATTCCAAGATGGGCGACTTGCGGGCCCTGGTGCAGCTCCATGTGGAAACGCAGCATTGGGACGAGGTCTGGCCCCCTTTTCTTCTCACCCGCTCCGCTCATCGTTGCACGCGTCGATCCTCTTTAGCCCGTCACCGACGGAAAGCATAAACCGCTGGCGGCCACGCCTCTCAAAAAGTACGCTTAAATTTGAACTCATTCAGTAGCAGCCAATTCTGGACCGAGTCTGAAAAGACGTTTGAAAACGTCTTTGGGAGTGAATGAGTTAATGACACGGGCGTGATTACGGCGAGAAGCTGCCACAAACGCTTCCGAGTTGATCATCCAGCCCCACCTTCTGATGTGAAAAGTACAAAACGTTCTCGCCCACCCAATGTGCTGCTCCGCTGGGCTTCCAATGACATTCCCCAATCGGCGCCTACGATCGTGCTGAGACAAGGGGTGGGTGGGTGGTGGCTCGCATTTCTTTGTGTGATATTTGCGGGCCAAAACCAGAATTGCTCCTATTTGAGGACGATCCAAATTCATTTGTTAGTCGTCTATTCACGGTTGCATTATTTTGCTCTCGAAATGAGCCGTCTTGCGCTTTTTCGCCGGCTGCAAGCCTTCTTCAATGGTCATCAACAGAAGCATTGTGGGTCATGCATTGTCATGGCTCACCTTCCACCTGACAGACGTCAGGCTTGGACCCACAAGCTTGGATCAGCAGATCTTCATTTGGCCCCAACAACTTTTGCGTTTCCTTGCGAAATATTTCCATTCGTTGGTCGTTGCCAGCGAATGCCGACAACTGCGCGCAGCGTGTCATTCGCCCGCTCCCGAGTGGTGGTGGGCTTTTGGTCTAATTGAGCGTGAAATCCACTCAGTTCATCGGCTTTCTTCTCAGCTCCCGTCATTTGGGGTGAATGACGTGCCCCCGCCCAGATCACCCCGAACGAGCCTTTTTTTGTCTCTGCAATTCAGGGTTCCCACGGGTCCTTAAAGTTCATAAAAATCCATTAAAAAAAAAAGTTGTAAAATGATGTTCTTAATTGTCCTTCATTTTCCAGGGAATCAATAAAAATCCTGAATTTTTTTTATATTTTCTAAATTTACATTTTTCTTAGTGTACTTTATTTGTGAATGAATTCAAGTTTTTTTTTCATTTTCCGAACCTGCGAAAAGGAAAATTTGACATACAGTACAGTGAAACTCCTCTACAACGAAATCTACAAAACCCTAGTGTGAAAAAATCTTCATGCAATTAACACCATTCCCACTTTCCTGTTTCAAATTTGCTACAGTGAAAAACCCCCTGTTGTGAAAAATTTCTTGCTGCAAACATGATTTCGTTGTTTCACTGTATTTCAAATAAAGGGTAAGCTGATTGCCCCTCCTTTGACAGCAATGATTTGAACACCAGCTCAGTGAGATGTGGCTTTCTGTTCAGCCCGCATATTGCTGAACGGGCATGAAATCCACCGTGAATCCCGTCCTGAATGGAGAAAAGGTCCTTAAAAAAGGCAAAATCAGCCCTCTAAAGTCCTTAAAGGTCATTACAAATGGCTAAATTGGGCCCCGGAAGTCCTTTGAAGTCCTTAAATGACTAAATTAGGCCTCTAAAGTCCTTTAAAAGGTCCATAATAAGAAGCACGTGGAAGAGTGGGAACCCTGTATCAGCATGTTTGGTCCCACGATTTGCCGCGATCCTTGACGTTCAGAATCGGAATGAAGACAGATTCCAAACGTTAAGTGTTGAGCCCGCCACCGCCTTGCTTAGCAATATCGCTGCCCTAAAATCCTTTTGGATGCTGCGGCTGAAGGCAACACGCTACTTGGGGAAATGTTCGTATGGAAATGTGGGCTTCGTTTTCATGAAAGCAGTGCCTGAGAAGAACAGCGGTGAGGTAAGCAGGCAGCAGTTGGGAGGCAAATTTGCTCTTCTTCAGCCTGTACGGATGTGACGGCATTGGAAGCGGAACACGAAACGTCCGCGACAACACCATGCAACTTATTGCCTTGCATAAATAACTTTGATATGAAATCAATTTGTTGGCATGGAAGTCTGCTTTTTTTTTTTTTTTGAACAACGTCGTGAAAAAGTGATCCATGTGCGTCATTTCGATCAAACCTCGTAGCATACGCGAAAATGGCATCTCCTTCCACCATTTTGTCTTCTCAGGCTTTCTCGCTGGCAGAGAAGCATCTCCAGTTCAAAAACGACGTCTTTGTGCCTTACGCTCAGTGGCTGGCTGAGAACGACCGTTTCGAGGAGGCACAAAAAGGTGAGCGAGTGGGAAGGTGAAACTCCACTTTTCCGTCGTAGCTGCCTAGCGTGTTGACTGAGAGGCAGTCACAAAGCCCCAACCGCTCTGGACAGGTTTTTTTTTTTAATTTTTCCTTTCAAACTGCACAACAATCCACTGCGGAGAAGACGATCTTCTTTGCTGAAGCCGAGCCCAAGCCGCCCGGTAGCCGAGCGGAATGTAAAGCGCTCATCGTCGGGCCTCTCCAGCAGCTCTGACGATGATTACCGAGCGCAGCCGTCGTCGTAATCAGCTCAGAGATTTTACAATTGTGATCTCGGCGGGGCATATTTCCTGCGCTCCATCATCTCCCCTGAAGTACACGTTACATGCCCGACAACAACCGACATCATTTTATCGGGAACCCCCCCCCCCCCCCCCCCCCAGCTGCGGCTTTTCCGGGCTGGATTGCCGGCGGGGGGCCGCGGCGCGTCAAGCTGCTTCTAATTACACTCTGATAGCGGCGCTAACAATAGCGCACACATGTTGACGTTTGCCTCTGCCAAATTCTTAAGCACTGAGAGGAGAGAGCTTTGCCGCCAAACAACAATCGGGGGGGGGGGGGGGGGGCTGTGCATCAAGAACTCCTCTGACGTGGGTGCAATGAGCGACTCGGTTGCCGTCGCACTCAATCCTCTCCGGCTTTGATTCCCTTTAGCGTTTCACAAGGCCGGGCGACAGAACGAAGCCGTCCGAGTGCTGGAGCAGCTGACCCGCAACGCCGTGGTGGAGAGGCGCTTCGACGACGCCGGCTATTACTACTGGATGCTCTCCATGCAGTGTCTGGACATCGCCAGAGGTGAGGCCCGCCGCCTTCCGGACGCCGCTCGGCTTTCCGCGTCCTCTCACTCTGTCTCTTCAACGGCTGCGTTTGCCTCCCAACAGAAAACCAAGACCAGCGAGAGGAAATGCTGACCAAGTTTGAACATTTCCAGACGCTTGCAGAGCTCTACCATGTCTACCACCCGATTCAGCGCTACACGGTGAGAGCATGCGGGCACTTTGCCCGTTGCCCGGACGACCCCGATGGCACGCGCGCTCCAAATTTGTTCCTGCGCGCAGTGGCGAAGGAGGGGCGGGGCTTCGCTTGCTAGAGTCTAGTGTGTGTGTGTGTGTGTGTGTGTGTGTGTGTGTGTGTGTGTGTGTGTGAAAGATGTCATTTTCTGATGATGCCCCAAAAAAGGGAAATTTGCCAATTTGCGGATTTTTTTGCCCAATGTTTAAAAAAAAAAAAACATTTAAAAAATCACCGTCTGCATGTAAACACAAATATGCGGACCCTCAGGCGTGCATGATTGACATCTCGACAGTTGAAAGATGTCATTTTCTGATGATGCCCCCCCCCCCAAAAAAAGGGAAATTTGCCGATTTGCAGATTTTTTACCCCAATGTTTAAAAAAAAAAACATTAAAAAAAATCACCGTCTGCATGTAAACACAAATATGCGGACCCTCAGGCGTGCATGATTGACATCTCGACAGTTGAAAGATGTCATTTTCTGATGATGCCCCCCCCCAAAAAAAGGGAAATTTGCCGATTTGCAGATTTTTTACCCCAATGTTTAAAAAAAAAAAAAAAAACATTAAAAAAATCACCGTCTGCATGTAAACACAAATATGCAGACCCTCAGGCGTGCATGATTGACATCTCGACAGTTGAAAGATGTCATTTTCTGGACATCTCTTCCAGCATTTGACGGGTTGCCCTGTCTTGTCATCATTGCTTTTCGCACACTGGCCTTATTTCGGCGACCTTCTTGTACTCGGCGGTAGTGAATAGCAGACTTGTTCATTTGCTTCCTGTCTTTTTTTTTGTCTTTTTTTTTTGTCTTCAGGATGAGCCCTTCAGTTCCCTCATGCCAGAGTCGCTGTTCAACATCTGCAGGTTCCTCCTGAGCAACCTCCCCAAGGACAAGCCACCGCCGGGCATTTTTAAAGTGTATCCTTCCCTTCCGCAAAGCGCCCGAGGCCTGCCAGTCTGCGTCGGGCCCTTGCGCCACAAGCTTCCGGTGACGCTGGGGGTGCCGCGTTGTGGATCTCGCTTGCCCACCCCCCCCCCCCAAATTTTTTTTTTTTAAAAATGCCGATTTGTGGATTTTTTTCCCCAATGTTTAAAAAAGTGGACCCTCAGGCGTATGCATGATTGACATCTCGACAGTCGAAAGATGTCATTTTCTGATGATGCCCAAAAAAAAAAAAAAAAGGGAAATTTGCCGATTTGTGGATTTTTTTGCCCAATGTTTAAAAAAAAATAAAAATAAAATAGAAATCACCGTCTGCATGTAAACACAAATATGCAGACCCACAGGCATGCATGATTGACATCTCGACAGTCGAAAGATGTCATTTTCTGATGATGCCCCAAAAAATAAAAGGGAAATTTGCCGATTTGCTGATTTTTTTTGCCCAATGTTTAAAAAAAAAAAAGTTTTTAAATCACAGTCTGCATGTAAACACAACTATGCGGACCCTCTGGCGTGCATGATTGACATCCCAACAGTTAAAAGATGTCATTTTCTGATGATGCCCAAAAAAAAAAAAACGGAAATTTGCCGATTTGCGGATTTTTTTGCCTAATGTTTAAAAAAAAAATAATAAATTTGAATCACCGTCTTCATGTAAACACAAATATGCGGACCCTCAGGCATTCTTGATTAACATCTCGGCAGTTGTTGTTTTTTTTCCCCTTGACCCGCTCCCAAGTCACACCTTGTACGCTTTGGCCAAGCAAAGTCGAAAACTGGGCGCCTACAAGCTGGCCCGACTTTGCTACGAGAAGCTGCAGAAGCTCTACATCCCGTCTCGCTTCCAGGAGTGCATCGAACTGGACAGCCTCACCATCCGGGCCAAACCTTTTCACGACAGCGAGGTTCGTGGGCACACCCGCCCCCTCTTCCGTTCGCACCCGTGTGACCGTTTCCCTTTTCTTTCCGTCTCCCCAAAAAAAGGAACTGACGGAAGCCTTGATGTGTTACCGCTGCTCCAACAAGCCGCTGCTGAACAACCAGGGGACGGCGTGCCTCAACTGCAAGCAGCCTTTCATCTACTCGGCCTCGTCGTACGGTGAGCGCCGCGCCCCGAATCGGCGCCATTTGTCGACGCGTGCGATCGGTGGACTTTGAACATCCCCGGTGCGGTCGTGTTGCGCAGAGGTGCTGCCGCTGGTGCAGTTCTACTTGGAGGAAGGCATCGGCGACGAGGAAGCCGTGTCTCTGATTGACCTGGAGGTCCCTCCCGCGGAGCGGAGCGATGCGCCGTGGCAGCATCTGGACAACGGTAACCCCAAATACTCTTCAGCCTTCGGATCGTGCCAGGGCCGGATTGGCCGCGGCGGGTTAAGCCGCCGCCGCCGCTAAGTCATCTTAGCCGTGGCGCTAATAGGGTTAGCGTGTCTCATTTTAATGACACTAACGCCCGAGTGGCGGGATTAAAAAGCCGCATTAGCCGGCGGGACGCTCAAGGGCAGCGAGGCCCGTCGCTCTCTGCCGGCCGACGACACAAACAACCGAGGTGGCACTTTCAACAGCTAAGCTCTTTTAAGTCGAGCGCGGCGGGCTTTCGCTACGCAAGGTAAAAAGGCCGCAAGACCGCGTTACGCTTTTGACGAAGCGAAATGCACCCTCGGCCGGCGACGTGACCTGAAATCGAGTCACATGTCATTCGGGTGAGAGAGGATCGATTTTTCCCCCAAAATAAGGAATTGCCATTGGAGGTGGGAGGACCTTCATTTTCGGGGGGCTCAAAACAATTGCAAGAAGCAAATCGAATCATTCGGGAGGAAAATGGGCATCCCGAATGCTTTTTTTTTTGTTTTCCTTTGGCCCGCCCCGATTTTTGTCTCGAGGAGCACCGCAAGCACTACAGTCAAACCTGGGTTTTCCAACGTCTCGGTTCTCGACCAAAAAAGTTCGAGTTTTTTATGCCTCGGATGACGAACAAAATTGGGTTCTCGGACAAACTGAGCGCACTTGAATGCACCATTTGACTCCTCTCGCCTTCCTTACACCAGGAAGTGACGCTTCCTCGGGTTGCTTTCCATTGTGAGCAGACGTGTTCAACAAAGATTTTTTTTTTTTAACCCTGGAGAACCCAGGAACCTTTTCTTCTTTGGAAAATGATGAATTTGACATGAAATGACTGCTATATGTTCACTGAACACCAAAATAGTTGTTTTTTTTTTTCAAATATTTAATGCTTTAATCCTAATTTAGGATTAGGGCCAAATTTGACCCTTTGGGATTTAAGGGTCAAATTTGAGTAGCAGAATTTATAGGGGCCAAATTTGACCCTGTGGGTTCTCCAGGGTTTTAAAAAGAGCGCGGTTTTCGGTTTCTGAACAATTTCGGTTTTCAAACAGCCTTCTGGAACGGATTATGGTCGAAAACCGAGGTTTGGCTGTACTTTTGGAGGAAAAATGGGCATCACCCAATGCTTTTTTGGGGGGGTTTCTTTGGGCAATGCAAGCACTATTTGTTTGCAACCCCCTGGAAACGGACAAATTGCGTTCGATGCCAGACTTTTCCCCCGAAAGCACCGAATGGGCTTTTGACCTTGACCTTGACCTTGACCTTGATTGTTTGATTTGGCACAACGGGGGGCCGCATGGGTCACCAGAGCCGCGCTGGGCGTTTGTTGTGTACTTTCAGACACGCAGGTGTTAAAGATGGACGACGGTCTGGAAGATGCGGAAGAAGACCCCTTCACCCCCAAAATGATCTTTGAGGTAAGAAAAGGAGGGAGAAGAAGGGGGCGAGTCCGGAGAGGCGCATGACCGTTTCCCCCCCCCGCGAGCAGCAGGGCGGCTCGCACTTTGTCCCCGTCAAGGTGAATCGTTCGGTGCTGCGCTCCATGAGCAGGCGGGACGTCCTGATCAAGCGCTGGCCGGCGCCGCTCAAATGGGAGTACTTCCGCTCGCTGCTTCCTGACGTCAGCATCACCATGTGTCCCACCTGCTTCAAGGTAGGCGGCTGGCCTAAAGTGGCCCGCGCGCCACGGTGCCCCCCCCCCGCGTCGTTTTTTTGTGCTTTCCCGATGATGCGCTTTTGTTTTTCCGGGGCAGATGTTCCACAGCGAAGACTACGAGCTTCTGCTGCTCCAGCACAACCGCTGTCCGTTCTGTCGGAGGCCCATCGATGAGCCCAACTGATGGACGGGCGCCGCCGCCGCCGCCGCGTGGGCCCTTCCTCTCGCGCCGGAGACGGATCGTCGGCCTTGGCGTTCACCGACGGCCCCCGAGCGCGCGAGCCGACTCCAAACCGACGTCCCGGCGGATGGAAAAGCGCCGCGTACAAAAGGCCAAAGACGTGCCGGCCTTTCTTTGGACTCGGCGTCTCCACCACCCGGGAGCTGTAGCATATGTTTCATACAAAGGACGCGATTCCTTATTTTAGCAAAGACGACATATTTTTCTACTCTTGTCAATAAACGACATTGTGGCAAGATTTTGGCTGCCCGCTCGTTGCGTCGCCTTGAAATGAAACGGCTTCACTCGCTTCGTGCTGACCTGACTGGTCCGTAAATCTCCTGCGTGGGCAGATTTGGGGTGGGTCAAGGGAATAACCCCCCCCCCCCCACCCAAGGGTTAAAGCGCTCCCATCCCTTTTGGCATCTGTTTTTTTTTAGCAAATGTTCGTCGTCGCTCAATCAAGGCCACGGTGGCGCTAAAATAACGCAAGCTAGCAACGTCACATCACGGCATCCAGCTAACGTCAGCGCCTGAATAAAGTCGCCCAATTCCTCAAGCCGCTTTTCATTTTGTTTCTCTCTCTCTCTCTCTCTCTCGCTCCCGCGCGGAGGTCACAGAGAGCAGACGAGGCCCAGATTGCGCTAATTCCATTTTTGCACGCGGCCCCCGTAATCCTCCCGCGCGCGCGTCCCTCCCGTTAAAAGGTGGCTCGGCGCCCTCGGGGGGCCGCAGAGCTCGGCTTCATCCCGTCGGACCGCCTCAACCTTGCGTTCCCGAGACAACCCCCCCCCGCCCCACCCCCCACCACCACCGCCATGAACGGCACGGAAGGACCCGACTTTTACGTGCCCATGTCCAACAAGACGGGGCTGGTGCGCAGCCCCTTCGAGTACCCGCAGTACTACCTGGCGGAGCCCTGGAAGTACTCGCTGGTGGCGGCCTACATGCTCTTCCTCATCGTCAGCGCCCTGCCCGTCAACTCGCTGACGCTGTACGTGACGCTCCGGCACAAGAAGCTGCGGACGCCCCTCAACTACGTCCTGCTCAACCTGGCGGTGGCCGACCTCTTCATGGTGCTGGGGGGCTTCACCGTCACGCTGCACGCCGCCCTGCGCGGCTACTTCAGCCCGGGCGTGGCCGGCTGCTACGCGGAAGGCTTCTTCGCCACGCTCGGAGGTCGGAGGTCGGGGCGAACACGGGGCCGGGGTGGGCGTGCCGTCAAATCAGCCGTCTTTTGTGTCTCGTCGCCGCTCTTTGTTTGCAGGCGAGGTGGCCCTGTGGTCGCTGGTGGTTTTGGCCATCGAGCGCTACGTGGTGGTGTGCAAACCCATGAGCAACTTCCGCTTTGGGGAGAAGCACGCCGTCTGCGGCCTGACGCTCACCTGGATCATGGCTCTGACCTGCGCCGTGCCCCCCCTGCTCGGATGGTCGCGGTACGATTACGACACGCTTTGCTTCAGTTTTCCGCTCATCGATCGCCTGGGGGGGGGGGCAATCTCGACTTCGTGGAGCTTCCCCCCCCCCACCATGACGTCCATCGTGCTGACGCCAACGAGTCGCTTTTTTTACGCACGCAGGTACATCCCAGAGGGAATGCAGTGTTCGTGCGGCATCGACTACTACACGCCCAAACCGGAGATCCACAATGGCTCCTTTGTGGTCTACATGTTCGTCCTGCATTTTGCCATCCCTCTTGGCATCATCTTCTTCTGCTACAGCCGCCTGCTGTGCACCGTCAGAGCGGTACCGCACCCACGCACACGCATCCTCAAAATGGCCTCTTTTTTTTTTTTTTGCCAATAATCGAATGCATTGAGGGGGGTGGGGGGGGGGGCTGAAAAAGAGTGCTATGAAAGGGAAAGACAGTGAGTCGAATGTGCCCACACCTCGGAGCGTCTCAAGGACACCAAAGGGTGGTGGTGGTGGTGGTGCAGGGGGGGGCACGAAGGCATTTGCCAGCACGCCAGCTTGGAGCCGAGGCATCCAGCTGAAAGGACGTCTGCTGCCTCACTGTGTCACCCTCATGAATAATACGCCGGCAAGCCTTCATAATTCATGTGTTCATCCTCAAGTGCTCTTGTTACTAATGGAAGCGGAACCTGTGACAAAAGTGCTTAGCGCGCGCGCTCTTATTTCCAGTGGGCCGCCAGTTTGTTTGACACCACAGCTGGCAAAAAAAGACTCGCACCCTGGAAGGAATTACAAGTACGGCTCTCGGTGGGAAAAGTACCCAAAATAAATTCACCTTCTGTACGTCGGCAAGTAAAAGTGCTCGGACATGCTTTTAGGGGCGGAATAATGAATCCATTTTAACTGTAGAAGGATTTACCCCCCCCCCAAACAAAAAAATATATATATATGTGTGTGTGTGTGTGTGTATGGATGGATGTATACAGTGAAACTCCTCTACTACAAAATCATGTTTGCAGCAAGAAATTTTTCACAACAGGGGGTTTTTCACTGTAGCAAATTTGATCTCAGATGCAAACACACACACACACACACAAACGTGTGTGTACTCTTTATTTTTATTCCAATAGTGCAGAAGTATGAACATAACTTATTTGACACTTCATATCGTCAGCGTAGAAAGAAAAAACGGGAAAGAAATTGCGAAATTGACAATCAGCATTCACTTTCACTTCCATCCATTTCTTGGATCATGTCTTTGATTTTGCTCACTTTTCGCCTCTCTTCCAGCGTCAGAGCTCTTCTTGTCTTAGCTGCTTGACATCCAAACGTCCGTTTTGTAGCCATTTTAACAATGCAGCGGCCTTGCTGCGTCTGAAATGAACAAGAACAAATACTTCCTGGACTACTGCGCGTGTGTAAACCAGTGTGGTGGTTGCTGTTGCCGTTTCCGAACGAAGCAGTAGAGGTTGCTGTTGGATTAGACGTCGTTGTAGTGAATCTCGTCGAGAGGCAAGAGCAGAGAAAAAGATTTCGTATCACGTAACACGGGTTTTTTTCGTTGTATGGGGGGCAGGAGAGTGGGAATGGTAATGCATGAAGATTTTTTCACACTAGGGGGTATTTTCACCCATGTAGGTTTCATTGTCGAGGAGTTTCACTGTATTCACACACACACACACACACACACATGGACACACTGGAGTAATGTGAAGATGGCCCCCCCAAAAAAAGCACCAAAGTATTTGCGGGCTTGGCGAAACTGCGATTGACGCGCATGTTTGTTGCCAAACGCGCTCGCGCGCAGGCGGCGCAGCAGCAGCAGGAGTCGGAGAGCACGCAGCGGGCCGAGAAGGAGGTCACCCGCATGGTGGTCGTCATGGTGATCTCCTTCCTGGTGTGTTGGGTGCCGTACGCCAGCGTGGCCTGGTACATCTTCGCCAACCAGGGCATCCAATTCGGGCCCGTCTTCATGACGGCGCCCGCTTTCTTCGCCAAGGGCGCCGCCCTCTACAACCCCGTCATCTACATCCTGCTCAACAAGCAGGTGAGCACACTCTACAAGTGGAAGTTTTTGAAATAATGTCATATATATCATGTGGGAGGTGGGGAGGGGGAGCAAAATACAATTGACGCAATGTTTGTCATTGTCTGTGCATCACGGGCGGAAGGTCGGAGGAAGTTTGGGGGGTCGGGGGGGGGGGGGCACGCTTGGGCCACCTTCAGCGTCAACCCCGGCACGGTGGGTCACACGACTGTGTTGTTCCTTCAGTTCCGCAACTGCATGATCACCACCGTGTGCTGCGGCAAGAACCCGTTTGGAGACGAAGACAACGCGGCGGTTGCCACCCTCTCCAAAACTCAGATCTCGTCCGTTGCCTCCAGTCAGGTGGCTCCCGCTTGAGCTGCGCATCCCGACTGTCTCAAAGGCTCCCGTTATCCCCCCGCCCCCCCACGCACCCATCTGTCCCATCTTAGAATCCACCGTCACTGCCCGCAGCCAGCAAGCACCACATATACTGTATTTTTATCCCCCCCCCCCCCACCTCCCCTCTTTTTTTGGGGGGGGGGGGGATGACCTTCCTAATCCGCACCCCCTCGTGCCTGCCGCCGCTCTTCGGCACGCCGGAGGCAACGTGGAGCCGTTTTCTCGCGCCGCCGCTCGCCCATTCACTGGCCAGCGTGCAAATGATGCTAGCGAGCCGCTAATCCACTTTGAAAGGACAAATGTGATGGCGTAGCAAAATGCCGCGAAAGGAACAACCCGCGTATGCTTGCCTTGTGACGTTTCAACATGGCAGTAAATAAACGGTTGCTTACAAAACGACATTGTGGTCCTTGGTCCTTGAGCCGGACGGTCGCAAACTTTTCGGGTCCGGAGAAATATTTGTCTTTTGGACAAAACACCAAATAAACGTAGCTAGTAGGTCGTTAGCCGATTAGCATCGTTGCCTGTTGGAACGTTTTTGCAAAACAAGACAAAGCGCCCAACAACATCGAAGACGGCTTGCCTGACTAACGAAAATGTCTTTCTTATTCATGTTGTCACACAAAATTAACCCCCATGCAGGAATGATCCCAAAATTGGACATTTCGGCCACTTTGGACGATTTTGGATTGTTGGACAAATGGACACCACAGACAAAAGAGTGAAAAATAACTCCACGAAACTGTAATTTTGCATAGGATGTATATCGATGTCTTGGCCAATTCCCACTGAACATTTTGAGGGGTTGAAAGTGAGAAAAAAAAGAAAAGTGAAAAAAAGTTGTTGCACATTGGAAGAGGGACATTTTTGGGACGTAATACTGCATGAGGGTTAAAAATGACTCTTATGCTATTAGGCAAATGCTAATGGCGCATCCCCAAATGCCATTTTGGTTCTTTTTTTGGGGTGATGTCACCACCTCACATTTCAACAGAAATATTCATGACTCGTACGATGACAATAATTATTAAAACAATGTAAAAAAAAAATCCTGCATTAAATTAAACACAACGGAAGCGTAAACGCCCTCGTTTATTTCATCCACGCTCATTTGGCATCACAAATACAGTCACAGGGAGACATTTCTCTTGAGATAATAGATCACGATTGCCACCGATATAAGTTTCCCTCCAGTTTGGTGCAAAAGGACGCGCGTGCGCACGGACGGCTTCGACGGCGTTTCGATCCGCGAAGGGCATTTTTTTTTTCCCAGTGAGCCGCTTCACCGGTCTGGACCCGTCTCCGCTTCGCCCGCAAAGCACGCGGGGGTGGGGGGACAAAAAAAGTTCAAAAAGCACTGACGGCGGTGAGTCACACCTGAGAACGTTACAGGCTTTATCGACGACGACGATGCCGATCGCCGTCGGCTCCAACGGGCGGACGGACGGACGGCCACTCCAAAAGCATGACGACACGTCTCTAAATATTGCTATGGACATGATATCAGACAGCGCAGTGCATCATTGGGCTCGTTCCCTCGGGGGGGGCGGGGGGGGAAGGTTCAGTGCATTAAGGCCGGCCGGGCCGACCGGACCAAAAGTCTCTTCTTGGCATCCCTTTCGAGGGGGGGGGGGGTGGGGGGGGGCTCCACACCGTGTTTCACTCCTGGCAAAACGGCAAGAGCGAAGGCCAATGGGGGGAGGGGGGGGGGGTGGGGCAGCCGGAGACTCAGGCCTCGCTGCAGCACTCGTAGATGTTGTCCTCCACCAGGGCGACAACCTGCTCAAACTTATGCTGCAGTTGAGTGCGACGAGCCGTGGGGTTGCACTCCAGGGCGTTCGTCACCTGGACACAATCGGAGCGCCACAAACAAAAACAAAAAAAAACAGACTTTGAGGCGACGCAAAGTGACACTGCGGCCTTGACTTCAGGTTCTGACAGGCCGACGCAGGTGGGAGAAGAATCTCACGTCGTGTCGCGTGGCGTGGCGCCTTCCGAAGCACTTGGAAATGACATCGCGCGGCAAAAACGGCAGAAGGTGCGACCAACGCGCATGTCCTCAACTTCTCAGCGCCTAACACTCATTTTGGCCGATTGCGCATTTTCCAAAGTTAAAAGGTCGTCACCCAAAAGTGACCAGCTGTCAACTGTCAGTCAACTGCGGGGCCTCGGAGAAAGTGGCCACGCGTCTAGTCCATAGCGGCCGCTGCTGGGGGTGGCGATTCACTTTGTGACATCACAAAGAGGGGACCCGCCCACTTTCTCGGATTGAGAGGGGTGCAGCAACGAGCCAATGGAGGGAAAATACGCTTCCAGGGAGTGAAATATTAGCACTTGAAAGTCGCCCCCCCCCAAAAAAATCCCCAAATTCCCTTGCGAAAATTTGCAGTTTGGAAGAAGCTCCTACCTGGTTCCTGTATCTCTTGGCGTACTTGTAGATCTCCGTCAAGGCCAGGTTGGTGTTGAATTCATTGCGGTACTTCTGCAAAAGAGTTTGGCCATCAGGGGGGCGACGTTGGCAATGTCGGCGGCAGCGCCCGGCGGGGGCGGGGGCGGGGGCGGGGGCGGCACTCACGCGAGACTCCTCGGCCAGGTGAGCGTTCATCTCCTGCTCGCTGAGCGGCGCCATCTCCTGGATCTGCCGGTAGTAGCACTGCACCCTCTTCTTGTACTCGGGGATTTCCTTGGCGTAGAGCAGCTTGTTGGTTGGAGAATCCTGCCAAAGGGGACACAAGGCTTTTACATGCAAACTCGTCAAACGCACGTCGCGTCCGTCGATTCGCCGCCATCGCCCAGCGACAAAGGGCGTCGCCGCGCGCTCGGTTGGCTTTGATCGGCGATGACACTCGAGGGCGACAGCAAATGTGCTGACAACACAACTTGCGTGTCATCAGTTATTTGTGTCACATGACGTGTTTGTGAGCGCTGATGGGCAAAGTAGCTCCTCCCCATAGCGAAGCCTCTCGCATCCTGTTCGCAAGGTCACTTCCTGCTATTTGCCCATCTGTTTGCCAACCCCCCCCCCCCCCACCCTGTGACCTCTCGCCCCTGTGTGAGCGTGCTTCTTGCCAGATAAGAGAGTTTCCGTGGAAACGGGGTTGTGTGGTGGGTGGGGGGGTCATGGCTTCATTTGATGTGGCTAATCCAGACCCCAGCGTGTGTCCCCCCCTGCCCCCCCCCGCGCTGATCTCATCACGTAACTTCTTCCGCAAAATGTGGAGGTGGCTTGAGCAATACGCCTTCCCGTGCGAGAGAAAAGCGCAATGACGCCACAGATGGGAATGGAGGTCAACAAAGATTGTCCTGCAGCTAACGTCAACTACATGATGCGTCTCTGGTATTGTTTAGGGGGGTGGGGCCAAAATGTGGAGGCGGGGGCCATATCCGGCCCACGGGCTGTCGTTTGGGGACCGCTGATTTAGGGCGTTCTGTGAACCGAGGCTGCGCGTTTTCGGGGGGAGGAAACCCGGAAAAAAGCCACGCGGGCACGCACGGGGGACCACATGCAAAGTCCACACAGAGAAGCCCGGAGGCGGAATTGAACCCTGCGCCTCTGCCCTGTGAAGCGTTGGAGGATTCTGGTCCACGTCAACAATTTATGGTGACTCTCCAGCGGTAGCACACACACACACGCACGCTTGCGTCCTTTCCGAGGGGCCGTCCGGCTGCAGTTGGTCAGTCGGTGCCGACAATAAAAAACGACAAACGTGCGGGTTGCCTGAAGACACGCCGCTGGCGTGAAAAATATCCAGAAGAAAACGTGCGAGTGGAGTCGAGGAGGAGCATCATTTCCCCTCCAGGGAAGGAAGTCAGTCAGCGAGAGACAAGAAGCACAGCGCGGTCACGGAGGAATGACACACATTTGTCAACGGTGACGACCCCGACGTCTGAGCTTGGACACACATGTACACATACACACACACGCACACACACACGTACACACACACACGCACACACACACACACACCCACACGTATACACACACACACACACGTACACACACACACACACACACACACATACACATTTACACACACATATACACACACACACACACACACGTACACACACACGTATACACACACACACACATATACACACACGTACACACACACACACACACACACACGTACACACACACGTACACACACACACACACACACAGGAACCGTACACACACACACGTACACACACACACACACACACATACGTACACACACACACACACGTACACACACACACGTACACACACACACGCCTCGGCGAGATCCGCAGCGCTCGTGACCTCGCGGGGGTCGGCCTGCCTGAAATGAGTCACGGTGAGGTGGATGCGGCTGACAGTCCGACGTCGAGGGGATTGGGGGGGGTGGGCTTCGTGTTGAGTGGCTGACAGCTCGGTCGGGGACCCCCGATAGCGAACCCCACCGAGGCGACCAACCTGAAGGGGGCGCGTTTGCCTCAAACGTCAATCGCACCGCTGACCGCAGGGGAGGTTGTGGACCGCCGAATATGGCGGACGGATGTGAGAAGCTTGTAAGCCGATTGGCCAAATCAGTACGTTGCCGGTAGGCGGGTCGTTTTTGCTGCACGGCGACCGACCGATGACAACCGTCCAACCCATTATTTTTTTTTTTATCAGAGTGGCAGGTAGGGCCATTGGAAACGCGCGTCGACGCGGCGATGTCGTGAACCGTGTGGTCGTCAGATCCGGCGAGATGGATCGGCGGCGGCACGTACTGACCTTGCCCAGCTGCAGGTCGGAAACGGAGCAGGCGTCGATGAAGGCCTGCGCGATGACCGACAGACACGCGTCCATGTGATCCGTCTTGTCGATGTCAAAGACGAACTGGGGATTCTTCAGGATGTTGACCCAGAATCGCAGCGGTAAACTGTTGGGGGGGTGGGGGGCGGCAGGGTCAGGGGGTCCCTCAAAAGCTTGCCGGTGAGCCGGCTCGCAGGGGGGGGGCGGAGTTTGCGGCGCTCACCTGTTGGTTTTCCAGATGTGGAGGGTGTCCGGGTCGGTGATGCCCCGTTTGTCGGCCTGCTCCTCCAGGAAGTCAAAAAAGTATTTGATCGCCAGTGGGGGCTGCTCCGGGGGGATGCTGAGGATGGCCTGAAAGAGGTCGTCCAAGAACTTCTGGAGCGTTCCCTTGGGGGAGGAGCAGACGGGCGGGTTTCAGGAGAAGCGCGCCCCAAGGAAAAGCATCCCGCCGAGGGCGTGCGCTCACTTTGGTGGACAGGAGGCGCGTCAGGTAGATTTCCGGCAGCACCTTCTTGCGGCGGCTCTGCCCGTGCGACTTCTTGGACTCCGTCGGCTCGTCGTGCGGAAGGACCTGCAAAACAGCCCACCGGGCTCACGGTCAACAACGCTCCACACGCCAGACACACCGACCGCCGACCACAAGACCAGGCCCAGATGTCCGCCGCTCGCCGGATCACGTGTCCGACTGGCAAAACGCACGACGGTGCAAAGCCGCCCCCCCCCCCCCAAAAACCGATCGTTCACCCGGCAAATTGCGCTCCCGAGAACTCATTATTCCGACGTCAAAGGGTCGGCAAAGATCTCGGCAGACGCGATTGAAAAGAGCTTAAGCCGCATTAGCGCCGCTCTTTCCTTGCGGCGGCTTTTCCCTTTTCACCTCCGTTCACCCCCCCCCCCCCCCGCCATTCTCAAAGCAACCCCGGGAGACGGCGTCGAGAATCCGCCAGCGCTCACTCACCAAGTGGACGTACTTTTCCGTGTCCAGGTCTTTGACTAGGGAGAGACAAAAAAAAAAGGAAAGAGAGTCAACATTGTCCAATCGACAACAGAGAGAATGAGAGGAGACGGGTGAAGGCAAGCGGGCAGGAGGTGACGGCGCGCAGGGGAGGGGGGGGGGGGACAAAAACCACAAAACAACCCAGAACAAAAAGACATTGAGAGGAGGCGAAGGGAGAAGGAGTTGACGCGAGGGCAGAAAGTGATGAAGGGGTGGGGGGGGGGGGGGGCGGAAGGCGAAGGACACCGTCAGACAGCGTCAAGGACAGAGACGGCGAGTGAAAGGTGAGAAAAGGAGCCAACGATTGAGAGAGACACACGCACACACGTTTGCAATGGGCTGCGGCGACCCATCAGGTGAGACGCTAATACAGTCGGAGCGCATTTCCCAAGTCCCGATTTCACCTTCGAAACATCGACGTCATTTTCGCCACAAAATTCGTGACAAGGCCTTGCTTGCGACAAACGTTGCGACCTTGCTTCCGAACAAAATGGACGGATGCCCCCTCCGTCGCCAAGCAACGCTTCCGATCGCCCGCGGAAACATTGTCGTCGTACTTCCGGATCGACAAAAGCTGATCTCGCCGTCGGCCGGTGGCCGAAATGGTCTCATGCTTTGGAAAGGGGGAGTTTCCCAGACCGAGTTCAGACAAATTGGCAAAGTGGACGATCTCGACAATCGTCCGTCCGTCATGGTGACAAAATCATGGCCGAGTTCGATGCCGAGCGATGGAAGATGATCATCGACGGCTTGGCCCGAATTGGTCAAGTTGCCGATTTTGACAATCGTCCGTCATGGCAGCAAAGAGAGACGAAATGACGATCGTCGACGGCTTCGCGATTGCCACTTTCCGTTTGTCGGAAGGCCACAGTGGCTTGTGTCATGTCCAAGAAACGCACGTTTTTCTTCCTATATGCGTCGTTGCGCTAATCCGCCAAGCGCCCCCCCCCCCCCCCCCATCCACGGGCCTGCCGGTCAACGTCAAGGTTGTGGGTGCGCGGCCCGGACTTTCCGATCGGCGCTTTGCACTCCCGAGCCGGCGGCCAAAGTGGATGAAGGAGAAGATGTGCCGTTGCCCTCGTGCCCCCCCCCCCAAAAAGGGGAGAATGAAAGTGGGCGTCGACTGTGCTTGCCCCGCCCACATGCCGGGGCGCTCTACATCCATGTGATGTGATCCTGAAGGCGAAGCTCTTGATTTCCCGCGCTGCCTCAAAGGGAGGTGACGAGTGTGGTCATACATGAAGGGCTCATCCAAGCAGAGTCAGATGAGGTGGCTCGGGCATCTGGTCCGGATGCCGCCTGAGCACCACCTCCCACCGGGGGGCTGACCCGCTACACGCCCGAGCGGCGTCTTTCTCGCACGTCTGGATGGCAACGGACGAAGCGGCTGGGGCCACGACCGGGTCGGCCCTACGATATTAGCGACCACCGAGAAAGGTGGCCCGGTTTTCGCCGTGACAAGAGCGGAGACGACATGCCACTGCTTTTGGCCTTCTTCCGTCTTGTTTGCGGTCAACATCACGCCAGCGCTTCGTGTGGCGGAGCGAGCGAGGAAGCGTACCTCTCCCAAGCACGTTCTCCTTCTTGTCTTGCAGGCTCATGGCGAGCGATGCTCCTTCCGGGATCTGGAGAAGGGAACGCAAGCGTTGGCAAACGTCGTCACCAACACCTCCGAGGACGACCCGTTGGACACACGCACCTGGTAATGGAAGATGGTGTTGAGTTTCTTGCGGCCGTCCTCCATGACGGTGGAGTTGTCCAGGTCCTGCAGAGGTTTGCCGTTGCTGCCCAAGTCGAACCACTCTGAAAGGGGGGGGATGAGAGATGACAGCGGTCGACGTCAGAGAGAAGAAAAGCGCTCGGACGCTAAGAGGCGGAGACGGAAAGGTCGTGACTCCGCACGTGGAGGAGGCCCGGCTCAAAGTCATCTCGGGCCCGTTAATCAAATCGGCTTTTGGAAGCGATAATTCCGGCGATGATTAGCGTCCAAATCTCCTCGTCATTTATTTGATTGCAGAGGGCTCGGCGAGAGGAAGTGACCTTTTGCAACGGGGGAGCGTCAAATCTCCGGGTGGCGGCGGCGGCGGCGGCGAATGAAACTCATCAAAGAGAACGTGGCTTTTACCCAGGTCGACGTCTTGCGCTCGGGGCCACTGGGAGAAGGGCAAGTTCTTGTAAAAGGCTTCGATGATTTTCTCCTTCACTTGGCAGATGGTGTCCGTGTTCATCACCTTGACGGCGAGCGAGTCCATGCCGCAACCCTGAAAGGACACGTTGATGTTCTGCAAAAAAAAAACAAAAAAAACCTGTCAACTGTACTGCCCCCGTTTTCGGAAGCCCGCCGCCCGTCAAGGCGAGCGAGCCGACGGCTGGGAAGACGCTCCCACCCACCTGCGGCTTGGCTTCGATATTCTCCCGGAGCAGCCACTCCTCGTTGAGGGTGTAGCGCGCTTTGCCCGTGATGGCGTCGATGGAGCCCTTGTTGATCTGCTGCTTGATGGCGCACAGCAGGAGGAAGAAAGGCTCGCCCACCGTTTCCTGAAGAAGGAGTCGAATAGCGTTAGCGACGGGGCGGGGCCATCCGCGGGGAAATCCGGTCCGCCTCGAAGCCACTGGACTCGTCTCCGAGATTTGTTTTCTCTCTCATCCGAACGGTTTCTTCAAGACCTCCTGCCATTTGCCTTGGTCTCGGGCTGCTGAATGAGCCTAGCATAGTAGCAAAAGCGCTCATTTGTGGCTACGCCGCACACTGAATGAGACAATCGTCGCGGGGCGAGATGTCGGGACATGGTTGGAAGCGGACCGCAGGTGAGGGGGGGTGCCGACCATGTCCCGACATCTATTTACAGTAGCGCTTATACCGAAAAGGGTAGCGGCGGACAGTTGCCGGAGACTACCCGGGCTGACTTTGGGGCGGAAGGCGGACAACACCCTGAACTGGTCGCACTTCGAGACCAGCAACTGTTTGCAAGTCACTGAGTGGGAACCGATCCCACGCTAACCCACGCTGCCTGCTCGCAAGTCAGGCGGGTGGATTGAGTCAAGTCACATCGGTTTTTCGATGGCTCTTAAAACTGCATTCAGTAGTAGCCAATTCTGGATCTGAAGTCTGAAAAGACGGTTAAAAACGTCTTTGGGAGAGAATGAGAGAAGCACAGGCAGTCTCAAAGGGCGTCACAGTTGACAAATATTCACCACATCCCACCCTGACTTGAAGTCCTCTCCGGGAGGGCGAGGAAAAGACCCCATGTGGGGGACAAAGGAGATGCCTGGAGAAGGGGCCGCAGATGCGAGGAGGAGCAGGCCGCAACGGTTGTTGGACATCTCTATGGCGGCTGCTCCAGAGCCGTTTTGCCACCTTTAACCCCCATGCGGTAATTGATCCCAAAATTGGACATTTCGGACACTTTTGGGGACAATCCTCGAGGACGTAATACCCTTCATGCAGCCGCTTAAAAAATACTGCATGAGGGTTTTAGGGAGAACTGAAGAAGCCCCCCAGACGTGAAACGTCCTCAAGAAAGAGAGAAGCGTCCGGCCGCCTCCGACCGATTACCCGGATGAGCGGCAAGCGACACACGGACACACCAAGTCGACAAGGGTCCGGCTCACGCAGGGGTGGCCGTTTCTCACTTTGAGGTAGCTGTACATGCAGATGGACATCCAGTTGGTGAGCATTTTCTCCACCACGGACTCGGTGCGGCGCAGCATCAGCTTGGGGTTCTTGGAGGCCGAGGCGTCAATCAGGTCCACCAGCAGGTCTTTCATGATGCCCGTGTAGTACTCCAGCTTGCCGTGCAGGGCGATGGTCAGCAGGGAGGCCAGACTGCACCTGCCGAGGACCAACGAGACCCCGCGCGCCCAACCCCCGTTCAAAAAAACGTGACGTCTCGACGGCGATTGCTGTCGTCGACGTTCGAAGCGTGAATATGAGGATCTCGATCGCGGTTCCTTCCTCGGAGTACCGAGCGAGAAAGGCCTCTTCCGTTAGCAAAGTCAGCGATCAAAAAGCGGGATGCTTACCTGTCGCGCACGGCAAAGTCCTTCTGCTGCTCCAAGGCGTGGACGAAGGTGATGAGAAAGTGCTTGTTGTTGAGAAGGGTGGCGAAGAGCGCCATGCCTTCCTCCACATTGGGTTTGGTCGGGCTGGCGGCCTGAGGGCGGAAAAACCGTTGGTTATTTTGGCCAACATGACCTCATCCGTCGGCTCTGTGGGCGTGGCAACCGGCTTGCCGGCTGACAGAAGGGGAGCATGAAGATAAACGCTGAACGCCTGAGAGATTTATTTGGCGTGACCTGGAAACCCTTTCCTGGGCAAAAGGGCACTTTGTCACCGTCAGGACAGGCTCGCCCCTCTGGCTGCCGCCACCCCAATCGAGCTCACCGTTGTTACTTTGTCTCGAAACGTGCGGCTATGAAAGCGCACGTGCGCTCTCTTCCGGCCCTCCACCACAAAACAAGAATCCAAAGGGTCGGGCTGTCCGGAGTGTGAGCTCGGAGGGATTTCTTAGCCGAGCCACGTTTGGCATTGACTCCACACGTGGGCCATTCCCGCGAGGCCCTGGCGGAGGCCCCCATTCGGGAAAGCGCGGACGCCGTCAGGAGCCAAACGGAGGCGCGTTTAGCGAAACTTGCCGACGGCTCAAGGCCTCACCTGCCAGTCCTGCAACAGCGGGTGCGTCTCCGGCAGAGCTCGAGGGCCCGAAGAATCGTACTCGTAGGTCGGCTGCACCAGACTCCTCTCGTAATCGGAGCACATCTGAAAACAAAGCCGGCCGCAGTTCAGCATGGCAGGAGGAGGAGGAGAAGACCGCCAGGTGAAGAGGTGGTCTTCCAGCGTTTCTGAGACCCCCTAAATGGACTTTGAGAGCCCGATTTCCCGGAGCTCCGCCTGCACCAAACTTGGCTGCTGCTTCAAACTTGAGCAAATTGGAAGCGGATCTTCAAAACGGGCTCGAGTTCCTCAACAATGTCGACATTTTGGAGCGAGTTGATTTGGGTGGAAAAAAAGGAATTCTTGCACTTCCTGTTTCTTATTTGACAATAAAGTTGTATTATTCAATTGAATTATTCGGCAGTTTGTGCCATTCTTGAATGGTCTTTTTTCTTTTTTTGGGGGATTTTTCTGTCACGTTGCGAGGTGGTGGAGGACCCCAAAAAAAGCAGGCAGGGGGGGGAGGAGCAATATTGTATTGATAAAACACAGAAACTAAATCCTAAACAAACAAAGTCCAAAGCATCAAACAAAAACCATGAGTGAAGCTCAAAAGTATCAATAACAGAAACGATACCAAAAACATGATCTAAACATGACAAACAAACAAACAAATATGACAGTAGCACAAAGCAACAATGACCCGACCATGAGTCGGGAGGGAGTCCTTTTAAATGGCTAACGACCAACAGGTGTGCAGCTGCAGGGGGAGCCCTACAGTGCCACCTGTTGGTCCCAAAGCGAATCATGACATTTTCAAGAGCTTTTTGCACCGGAAAAAAAAAGAAAAGACAGTCGGAAGTGACTTTGTGGTTGGATGACGATTGTCAATCTTTGACCCATGCATTGGGAAATGTTTGATGTGTATCGTTTGCGCATATTTTGTCCGGATTGAAAATGGCCTTTTTTGCCATCCAGCCAACGAGGAAAGCGTGTGGGCCTCGGTGGGAGCAGCGATGAAAAATGCCGGCATTTCCTCGTGTCATC
This sequence comes from Hippocampus abdominalis, assembly GCA_018466805.1. NCBI lineage: Eukaryota > Metazoa > Chordata > Actinopteri > Syngnathiformes > Syngnathidae > Hippocampus > Hippocampus abdominalis. Next base: position 35,703,671 of record CM031694.1, on the reverse strand, counting down.
GGAGCAATCCCGAAAGACGAAGCTGCGCTGACTCACTCGTGCGTCGGATTTCGTGATGGGCAGAACGATGACAAGCTCTCCCGACCACTTTTTGTTTGTTTGTGCGGCGTGAAAGCTTGTTTTTTGTTGTTTTTTTTTTCCCCCGGTGCCGTCGACATGCTGAAACTGATCAAATCATATCGTCGGGCACCCGATCGTCACTGTCATCGAGTGAAAACAGAGACTCGATTTTCGACCGTTGGAGGGTACAAAGGCTGCTGCGTCGTGCAGGCACGTTGGGCTTTTCAGAAAACTGCAAAGGCAAAACGTTGGAGATGAGCCAACATTTTTTTTTTTTTGTATATTGCATATTGCACGGAGGATTGAGAGAAAGAAATTTCATCTATGCTCCATGTCACATATTATTTGACAATAAAGATGACCTTGACCTTGACCTTGACATGCACTTTCGGATTTTAGTACCAAGCGTGCCCCGCGAAGGAGGATACTAAAGGAACGTCGACACCACCGCGCCAAAACATCCCAAGAACCGATATGTGAAAAATCCGAAGAAACGGGGGTCAAGGAGCAACATTTGCTGAAAAATCTCATCTGGAGAACGGCCGCGTCCACGGCGCAGAAACGTGGGCGTGCGAGCCGAGTGCCACTTGAGAAAAAATCAGAGTGAAAAGTTCCCTTTGTCTCGGTGCCCCGCCATTGTCGCGTCTCCTCGAAAGATGTACGCACGCCGAGCTACGCGTGGGTGCATTGGTGGAAAAATACCCAGGCGCAGCGACGCGGCGCATCAGGGTGGTTTCACACGTCCGAAAATCGCACGTTTGCTGTCCGCCAGGCTGCCAGTGGAGGCGACATTTTGCAACGCTCGGCGTGTCTTTCAAGCCGGTGAACTGCCACGCGGATGCCAAAAGGCGGCGGGTTTACGGAAGGGGAAGGAAAAACGCGGGTGTGAGTGTGTGTGTGTAAATGAGAGAAGGGAGGAGCGCTCCGCTCACCTTGGGAAAGAAGGTGCGGGTGACAAACTGTTTGTACTCCAGGAAGGGGATGCCTTGGCTGCGGTTCAGCTCCTTGGTCAGGTCGGTCATGTCCGTCTGCAGCTCCGCAAAGCCTGAAAGGACCAACGGGCAAGTCAGACGTCGAGCACGTGTTCCATTTCCACATCAAGGTCAAATTTGACATCAAGGTCATTTGATTTTTTTTTTTTTTTCCCATCTCTGAGAAGCGGCACATGAGCGTCCCCAAAACCGGGAGGGAGGACTCACCGGTTCAGGCGTCACCTGCCGCTTCCTTTGGTTTTGCGGCATTTTCATTCCTCCCCACCCAAGATGCGCGCCTTCAAATTCTCCCACGCGATTTCAGTCGCGAAATGATTTTCACACGGGATCGCCATCGGCTCATTTCCTGGATCTGCCGTCACATTGTCACCCTCCTCGCGTAACGGGCCGAGTCGGCGTTTTTATTCCCGTTTCTTCGCAAACTCGGACGATCTGAGATTTGTTCCTCATTTCGGGCACTTTCACATCCGACAAGATTTTTTCGGATTGCGTTTGGCTGGAAGTGGAGAGGAAAAAAAAAAAGGGAGCTGGGGGACGGAGGGCAAGCATCCTCCCGAGTTATCTATCTCGTCGCTCACTCGTGTTTTCTCCAGCACTCCCCCCCAACTTGTGATTGGCCCCAGGAGGCCCAAAGAGTGGAGGCCCCCCCCCCCCCCGCCCCCTTCCTGTCAGCATTTGCCACCTTCCTCGCCTCCCCTGTTCTTCTGTGTCAAGCTTGTCTATTGTCCCGACCCTCCCTCCATGGACCAGGCCGCAAATCTATCCGGAGCGCCCCCCCCCCCTCGTGTCCAATGCACTTCTGCTTTTCCTCAGACTGTCCGCCTCGACTCCGACACCTCCGGCCTCCTCCCGCCATCCCTCTTCCTCTTCCTCTTCCTCTGCCCTTATCTCAAAGCCATCAATTTTCAGAGCGCGGCCTTCGCCGGCCTTCACTGGGGCGCGCGTCGTCGCCTTGGGAGCCAAATGGCCGTGAGCGCAAGTGACCGATGGCTCGTGACCGGAGGCGGCCTTCGCCTTCGCCTTCGCCTTCGCCCGTTCTCGCGGCGTCACCGTTGAAAACAGTACAAAGCCTCCAGCAAACACGGACAAGCGGAAAAGTGCTCAAAAACAACACACACACAAACATGGGAAGATATTTCGGTCACACTTTGTGCTCTTCATTTGACGTCCCAACGCAGTCTGATAAGACAGCAGTGTGTGTGTGTGTGTGGGGGGGGGGGGTGCGTGTAGCATTAAACACACCTTTGCGGATCTCCTCTCTGATCTGGGACTCCATCTCTTCCATTTGGAGTAAAGTTTTCTGCCAGTAGCGTTCAGCCCTTCGGCTCTTTGTGCAGTACACCACAAGGGCTGGGGACACACACACACACACACACACACACACACACACACACACAAGAAGAAAACACACACAATGTTGGTTTTTTTCCCCCTCTCTCGTCTGCAGCTGCTGCAGTGAAACTCCTCTAGAACGAAACCTATATGGGTGAAAATACCCCCTAGTGTGAAAAAAATCTTCATGCATTAATAACACCATTCCCACTCACCTGCCCCCCCCCATACAACGAAAAAAAAAACCTTTTGCATTATGCGAAATCTTTTTGTCTGCTCTTGCCTCGCGACGAGATTCACGACAACAAAGTCTAATCCAACAGCGACCTCGACTGCTTCGTTCAGAAACGGCAACAGCAACCACCACACTGGTTTACACATGCGCAGTAGTCCAAGAAGTATTTGTTCTTGTTAGTTTCAGACACATACCTTTGTGTGCGTGTGTTTACATCTGAAATCAAATTTGCTACAGTGAAAAACCCCCTGTTGTGAAAAATGTCTTGCTGCAAACATGATTTTGTTGTAGAGGAGTTTCATTGTATTGCTCTTCCGCCCGACCGGATTATTCTAATTTTGCTCTGCGCGAATGGATGCTGGTCAAAACGCGCCCCCGCGATCGGCCGGCAGGGTTTCCCCCGCCTACTGCCCGAAGGGAGCTGGGAAAGCCCCCGGCGCGCTCGCCACCCTCCCCGCCCCCGAGGACAAAGCGGTTCTGATCATGGAAGGGGTGGGTATTGAACTGGACACGTTGATCCTAAATAGGCCACAAACGCATGCGATCGATTTCCCAAATGAGTGACAGGCTGGCCAGATCCGACTGTCTTGCTAAGACAACAAGGACGCCATTGTGCTGCCCGAGTCCCATCTGGATTTGCCATCTCCCGGCCGGCCGGCCGACCTACCCGCCGTGCAGAGCAGCAGCAGGACGCAGCACACCACGATGGACACCACGATGGCCAGCTCGCTGCCGCCCAGCTGCACTTTGGCGATGGTGTGCCGGAAGTTGCCCACTTGCACCTATGATTGGAGAAGAGCAGAGCAGAAAAGAGAAGAGGGGTTGAAGAAGAGAGCACTTTTTTTGGCATTGTATGGCGCAGATACGAAGGAAAAAAATTTTTTTGGGGGGGGGGGCAGTGTCGGTGCATGGAGATGACCGATGGGCAGATCGGAATCTGTCTTGTGTCTGTCGCGCAGATCTTGGAATACATTCATAGAGTGAAACACCTCTACAACAAAACCTACATGGGCGAAAATACCCCCTAGTGTGAAAAAAATCTTCATGCATGAACACCATTCCCACTCTCTGGGTGTGTGTGTGTGTTTACATCGGAGATCAAATTTGCTACAGTGAAAAACCCCCTGTTGTGAAAAATGTCTTTTTGTTGTAGAGGAGTCTCACTGTATTGCGGTTTTTGCCACGTGCATGCCCACATTATTGGCCGCAGCTGGCAAAAAAGTCACCTTCTGTACTCGTCAGTAAGTCAAAAAAGTACCGATCTTACGATTGAAAACAAAAAGACACTTGGGAAATTAGAGGGAGTGATTTCATTCTTGCAAGTATAGGCAGAAAAATGATCAAATATGAATGCTTTTTTTTTTTTGCCCTGTGATTGATACGCAATTGGTGCAGCTCAACTTGTATCATCATCATACTGAGAAGAGGAGAAAAAAAAACCCTCATCCCGTTAGCTTGTGTGGACTCATCTTCAAGCCGTCATTTCGGGCTTTGGCGGGCGCTCACAAGATGTGGACAGGAAGGAGCGAGCGAGCCAGCGCGGCGTCAAAGCCAATGGCGGCGGCGGCGGCGGCGGCGAGTGGGCAGATTTACGTCCGGAGGAACATCAAAGCGCCTTCCGCGAGCCGCGTCCGTTTTGCGATACTCCGCTCATGTGTCACGGATCAGATCCAAAACCGCTGAGGTGCCATTTTTGGGGAGGGGGGTGAGTTTGATCACATGCTTGGCTCAAATTCCTATTGAGGCCCCCCCCCGCTGCTGCATCACAGCGACATGACAAAGTGTCCCATTGAATTAAGGGCGAGCTGATGTGCCTTTTTTCATCATGAACGTACGCTAAATCGTACGCTAAAGCGGCTGTCGCTGTGGGGAAATGTGTTGGGAAAAAGAAAGGGGGGGGGGGTGTTGTTCCTGGTTCCTGAGCAAACATAAAAAAGCAGTTGTCAAAAGTTTTGTTTTGAAGAACTGGCAGAAGGAACAACAGATTTGATACAAAAGCCTGCATGAAAAATGGCTGCGTTTTGACAGCAGCACAGAAAGCAGCTTTTCGGGCCGCATTTCAACATAGTTGACAGCCTTTGCAAGGTTTCCATTTCAAAGTCCCGATTTCACGTCAGCCAACAACTTCGTAACGTCAACGTCATTGTCACGACTGCATTTTCCCCACAAAATAGTGACAAGGTTGCGACGAACAGCGGGAAGCGAACCGCCGCCGCCGCCGCCTTGCTTCCGAACAAAATGGCCGGATGCCCCTCCGTCGCCGACCAACGCTTCCGATCGCCTCGGAACATTGTCGTTGTACTTCCGGAGGTGTGGCGCGCGCACGCCCTGGTCGACGGAAGTCGACATCACCGCAGTGCCAAGACCGAAATGGTCTGGCGCTTTGGAAAGGGAGTCTCCCAGATCAAGATCAGCCAAATTGGCAAAGTTGACAATTTTGACGATCGTCCGTCATTGGCGACAAAAATCACGGCCGAGTTTGATGCCGAGCGATGGAAAGATGATCATCGACGGCTTGGCCCGAATTGGTCAAGTTGTCGATCTTGACAATCGTCTGTCATGGCAGCAAAGAAAGACGAAATGACGATCGGCGACGATCGGCGACGATCGGCGACGATGGCGGCTTCGGGATTTCCGCACATCCCGAGTTGGAGCCACTTTGCGTTTTTCAGACGTCGACGGGAAGCTTCGAGGCATGCTGAATTTGCATGCCGAGAAATGAAGCCATGTTTTGGGCCAGGTGAAGATCCGTGCGGGCGCATCTCTCGGACAGAATGAGCGCCTGCTGACTTGACAAAGGGCCTGCCTGGCTGCGCCGAGTCACATGACTCACGCTGACCCAGATGTGACAAGAGAAGGACTTCCGCAGGCGAGGATGGTTGTTGTTGTCCCTCGCCGCCTGCTTACCTCTCCTCAGCCCTCAGCCAATGCCAGCGTTGGTTGAGGGCGAAAGAAGAAAAAAATGGAAAAAAAGAAAGCGCCATGACGAACGGCCGCTGTGATGGCGTCCGCGTCAAATGTCCGCCACTACGGCCTTTATTTGACACAACTTTGCTCAGTTTTTATTCTCAGACAATGTCGGGGGAAAAACACAACTAGTGTGTGTTGTTGTGCAGCCCAAAACAAATATTTCTGTTTCTGTACAAAAAAAAAAAGAAAAAAGGCAAATGGTTTTTGCAGCAGGCAAGCGCTCTGGCGGCAGACTGACATCCATCGCTTTCGGAGCTTTTTTGTGCACGCCGCTCACATTGTTCCATAGAAACGCAGCCAAAAAGAGGAACGCCAGCAGCCAGGACGCGAACGTCTGCTTTTCTCACGAGCGTCATCGTGACTCAAGACTCGCCTCATTTTGACACACAGACATGTTGGCATCCGCGCATTCGGCCTTCCTGTCAAATCGAATGCCTGAAAATGGCAGACCGATGAAGCATTAACCCCCATGCAGTAATGATCCCAAAATTGGACATTTTGGACACCACAGACAAAACAGTGACAAATAACTCCACGAAGCTGAATTTTTGCATAGGATGTATATCGATGTCTTGGCCAATTCCCACTGAACATTTTGAGGGGTTGAAAGTGAAAAAAAATTAAATTAAAATTAAAATTGGAAGAGGGACATTTTTGGGACGTAATACCCTTTATGCAGCCTCATGACTTTTTTTTCCTTTACGGGTCACTTGGACGCAATTGGTGACAGTTGGCGGCTCCCCAGATATCGGAAAGATCCCCAAATAACCTCAACGAGCAAAGGCAAAGCGCTCGTAGAATTTCGGCGTCGGGTGAGGACGTCCGGGCCGTGAATCCGGGCGACCGGAAAAGTCAATTCGTTGGCCCGATTCCCTCCCCCGCTCATCGTGACCGCTTCTGAACTCTTGGAAGAAACTGACCTCAGGTAACCTGGACTTTTCGACCGACACTTCCACACAATCCAACAGCGGCGGCAGGGAATGAGCGCAGACCGTGTCCAAGCGCACCCGGATCGAATCCGAGGGACCGCTTCGCTTCGTGCGACAGGGAACGGATGCGCCGGAGTTGGCAATTGCCGCCAAAGGCACGGTCGGCTTGAGGCTCCTCCCATCGGCTTGCGCCGTATTTTGGGCGAGGTGGGCGGCTGCGCGCACTTACGGTGACGAGCATCTCGGTCTCCCGGGTGCTCAGCAGGCCGCCGATGGTGCAGTGGAAAAGTTGGTCGTTGTGGAAGCTGATGTTGCACGGGTAGGGCCCGATCATCACCGAGTATTCGTCCGGCATCAGCTCCAGATCGCTGGGCCCTTTCTGCCACAGGGGGGGGGGGGGGGGGGGGGGGGACGGACATACACACAAACGGCTGTCAGAAGCCTCAGGCCAGGAACGAGAACGCGGGCGGCGCACACAGGAAGCCGGCGGACGTCCTTTCGGCTTAGAGCAGCAAACCATCCCGCGAACTGAGACTAGAAAAACAAATCTGCTGACCGAGACGCTGCGATTGCCCAAAAGAACTTTTCTCAGGCCCTTTTGCCGGACGACGTCGGTTGGAAAAAACAACAGAGCCATGGCTCGCCGTCGACCCCCCCCCCCCCCCCCACCCGGTCCGTTGACGACAGTCAGTCTTCCTCCTGCTAAACGCATCATTCATGAAACCATTCACAAAAAGTTGAGCCACGGAATCGCGTTTATTGCATCGAAAAAAAGCACCAATCCAACCAGCTAGTCGAGTCCACTCAGGTTTACGGGTATGCAGTCAACCCCCCCGCGTACTCGTGGCTCGGCATTCCCATTTTTACGGAAAAACCTATCAGGAATGTTTCTCAGCTTTTTTTTTAAGGTAAATGAGATCAACGAGACTTTGAGAGAAGAAAGAAGACGATTGCCATGATGCAAGATTACAAACACAAAGAGACTGACATTGGACGTTAGATCCCAACCGAAAGTACATGACTTGATGCTTTATTTATCTCTCTCTCTCTCTCTATATATATATATATACATTACAGCCAAACCTCGGTTTTCGAACGTCTCGATTCTCATCCAATTCGGTTTTCGACCAAAAATTTCACGTTTTTATGCCTCGGATGACGAACAAATTTCGGTTCTCGAACTAACTGAGCGCACTTGAATGCGTCACTTCACTCCTCCTTTTTTTTGTTGAAAAAAGCAGACGTGTTTGGTGAGAACTACGTAATATCGGACTGTTATTTTTGCATGGTGTATCAGGCCCTAATCATGGCACCAAAGAAAGCAAGTGGAAGTGGTGAACCTGGTGAAGAAAAGAGGAAAATAGGGCGTAAAACTATAGAATTTAAGAAAGATTTAATCGCAAAATATGAGTCAGGTGGGCGTGTGTCTGTGTTGGCGAAGGAGTTCGGGATGCCGAAATGCCCCGCCTACTGCCTGATGACCGCTGGGAGAGGCGCACGCCCCACGACAGATAGAGAGAGAGATGTTCCTTCAATTTTTATGTTACTATGTTCATGTTAAAATTGGTCATCTCCCATTACATTTGTACAGTTTATGGTATGAAATTGTTAAAAAAAAAAGTGGTTTAAAAAAGTTGTTTTCTTGACTTGGAACGGATTAAAACATTTTACATTGATTTCAATGGGAAACATGGTTTCGGTTTCTGAACAATTCGGTTTCCGAACAGTCTTCTGGAACGGATTAAGTACGAAATTTGTTCGTCATCCGAGGCATAAAAAACTGGAAATTTTAGTTCGAAAACCGAATTGTACGAGAACCGAGACGTCCGAAAACCGAGGTTTGACTGTATATATATTTCGTTTGCCTTCACAGTGCCACAGCGTTGCACGAGCAGCAGGTTTTTGTTTCTCCGTCCAACGAGAGTAAGAGAAAAGCCAACGAAAACGTCACTCTTTGCTTTTCCCGCAGCCAAGTGGCAAATGTGCGGCTTTGATTGTGAGACTTTGTTTGTTTTTAAATTCAGTCTGCAATTTTTTTGTTTTTTTTTTTCGCAATTCACTTGGTGACCACAATGATGGGATTACCAACCGGGAACAAGGCCAAAAATAAGGAAAGTGAGAGCCAATTTGGATGGAAGTGAAATCCACCACCCCCGTTCCCCCCCCCTCCGGCCGCCCCCCCCCCTTTTTTTTTTTTTTCCAAAAAGTGAGGAAGCGTGTGTGTGTGTGTGTGTGTGTGTGTGTGTGTGTGTTTATCCCGAGTGCGCTTCCTCGCTGTGATTGCACCCCGAAGGCCCTCTCCTGTCGCCAGCGCAGGATGCCACCTCCCAGGTCTCTGTCAACAAACACTTCCCAATCCAAACACAGCACATGCTGACACGAAAAGCTTCACGCTATCAGAAAAAAAAAAGAGGCTGCGGCATCTGACAAAATATGCGCCAGCCCATTCGCAACACTAACGAAAAAAAAAACAAAAAAAAGAAAGGTGAACCCAAAGCAAACGTTGCCATATTTCAGCTCGACGCCTTCTTTTCACCTCTGCTTGACAGCCGCCGTTCCTAAAAAAAAGAAACGCCGTCTTTTTTTTATGGCCTAGTCGAATTTCAAGTCGTCTGAAAAGAAAACAAGCCGATGCTATTGGGGGGCGGGCACGGGCGGACGACGGGTTAGCGCGACCGCCGAGCGGCACGTCAATCATCCCCCAAAATTTGGGGGATGAAGGCTGAACGTTTAGCGGTCACGCGACTCACATTGATGATGAGTGTCAGCTGCTCTCCCGGGTGATGTTTGATCAACTTTTCCTTGTTGGCTGTGAAGAACTGAGGGTCCTCCACGTATTCCAACAGGAAGTGACCTGTGTGCGGCTCCTCTTCATCATCCGCCTCCTCCTCCTCCTCCTCCTCCTCCTCCTCTTCGGCGTCCCCCATCGGAGGGGGAGGGGCGCTCCCCCGCGTAGAGGACTCCGTTCAGGTAGAACTGCACCGAGGTCGGCTGGGACCGACTGGAGGGCGGCGACGGACATGTGATCACGGCGGGCGAAACCACGGCGCACCCCTGAAAAGACACATCGGGATCACAACAAGTCAAATTTGACATACAGGGAGAGAGACCCCCGTATGGCAATTTTTTATAAAAAATTTTTTGCATCATTAGACCCCTTCCGCATGCTTTCAGTTCATTGAAATTTTTTTTTAAACAACTTGAAACGCACACAGAATTGCAAATACTGTCTAGGACGGGGGTCGGCGACGCGCGGCTCCAGAGCGACTCTTTAGCGACATCTAGCGGCTCCCTGGAGCTTGATAAAAAAAATGTTTGAAAATGGAAAAACCGCCAAGATGAACTGAAAACCGGGTGAGGGTTTTTGGGGTTTTTTTTTTGTTCCGACCCTTCCACATGATGGCAAACGCGGGAGTTGGAGAGGAGCAAGTGACACATGACACAATGGGACAAGATTGGCGTCAACGCTCCCCCCTGACTCAGCAACCCGAATAAATCCCGGTGAAATGAAAGAACCCAAATGAATGATGGCAAAGTCGCCCAGGGTTCCCACTCTTCCACTTGCTTTTTATTTCTGGACCTTTTAAGGACTTTTGAGGGCTAATTTAGCCATTTTTAAGGACTTTTTCTCAATTTAGCAGGGGATTCACGGTGGATTTAATGCCCGCTCAGCAATATGCGGGCTGAACAGAAAGCCACATCTCACTGAGCTGGTGTTCAAATCATTGCTGCCAAAGGAAGGGCACGTCTTTATTTTAAGGGCCAATCTGCTAACCCTTTATTTGACATACTGTATGTCAAATTTTCCTTTTCCTACCTGTATTACAGTTAGGAAAATGAAAAATACTTGAATTCATTTTCAAATAAAGTACACTAAGAAAAATTTACATTTAGAAAATATAAAACTTAAATTTATTTTCGAATAAAAATACATTTTACGGATTTTTATTGATTTTAGAAGCTTTCCGTGAAAATTAAGGACAATTAAGAACATCATTTTACAACTTCTATTTTTATGGATTTTTATGAACTTTAAGGACCCGTGGGAACCCTGTCGCCCTACACACAAATGAAGAAAGCGAATCAACTGGATGGATAACGGCTATGGGAAGGAAATAATTTGGCTGCGCTCAGCGGGAGGCAGCGGGGCTGAAAAACACAACACGACAAGACAACACACAGGACACGGCCAGCCCTCGCAACCGACGACAAACCCAGGACAGGACCAGGGTGGTGGTTGATCTTTGCAGGTGGCGGCACACCTGCAAGTCGTTGCTCATCGGGGGTCCCTCTGCCCTGTGCACCGATTGGTCGGCCGATTTGTGAACAAGAAGCACCGATCAGCAAAGAGCAGGGGCAGAGCGAGCGCATACGTGCGACCATGAACCGCAACGGCCAGAAAGCAAAATCAACGGCCAGGAAATATCACTTTGCACTTTCTAGTAGCAAAGCAAAGACGGCTCGCCCTGCAAGCCAGCCATTTCCCCAGTTTCCGCAACAGCTCGGCCTTCCTCAAATCACACGTTATCGTTTGTTTTTTTCCGAGATGGCCGCAGCTTCGGCCGCCCGTGAGTACGAGCACGCGAAGTATGACGGTGAGGGTGTTTTGGCAAAGCGATGACTCACCGTTTGCCCAATTCCCGCCACCTGCATGGTGGCGCTCTGCACCAGGTCGAATCCGTGGCCCGCCACTGTGATGGTCCTGCCGCCGCTGCAACACACACACACACACACACACAAGCAAGTCGTATCCCAGCAAAAAGTAAACAACAGCATCAGGACAGAACGGTTTTCGGAAATAGATTGAATTGCGACCTTTCTGACACATAACGCCATTTCGATTCAATCCACAATTGCACAAGTCCAAGATGGCGCCCAAGTAGGCAGCTCATGAGCTTTGCTTTTTTTTGGTGTTGTTTTTGTGTTTTGTTTTGTCACTTTGTGGACCGGATGTGGATTGTTTTTCTGGACTGGGAGTCGCGGCTTGGAATTGATGCGGATTGACATGGGACAGGAAATGTGAGCCAATCTCTTTTCGTCAATGGACGCTACAGCTTTGTGTTGCTTTCAAGCTTAGCTTGTAGCGGACGTGTGCGCATTGCGGCATGACGTCTTGGATCCACTGGCGATTTGGTGGATTGATTCGTTCCTCTTTCATCTAGAACTGCTTCAGACAAAAAAAAAGTGTATGCAGGAAGGTGGTTCGGATTGCACGATTGTCCGTGCCTTATGTGTTGTCTTGTATTATTTTGTGATTTTGACTTCAAGATGGCGCCGCGAGAGCGGCTGCCTTTAACAGCAGCTCCAATATTTTGTTCTTCTACTTCTTCCTTTCATAACTTTGCTGCTGTGAATTGGGAATTTTTGCGTTGTGAGACTAATAAAGGATTTCTTATCTTATCTTATCTTATCTTATGGGTGGCCCGGTAGTCCAGTGGTTAGCGCGTCGGCTTCACGGGGCAGCGGTACCGGGTTCGATTCCAGCTCCCTCCTGTGTGGAGTTTGCATGTTCTCCCCGCCGGGCCTGCGTGGGTTTTCTCCGGGTGCTCCGGTTTCCTCCCACATTCCCAAAAAAAACATGCATGGCAGGCTGATTGGACGCTCTAAATTGTCCCCCGGCGACCCTAGTGAGGACCAAGCGGTTTGGAAAATGGATGGATGGATGGATCTTGTCTTATCTTATTTTATTTATTTATTTATTTAATTTCCATAACTCGAGCTTCGGGGAAATCTTTGGAAATCTTTGGAAATCTTTGGTAGCATTTACGGGTGCGAGAGAAAATGATCAAACCGATCGTCCCATCAAACGGTGATGACAGAGCGGCCTTTCCACATTTCTCTCGACATTTTGACAAAACTCCCAATGGCCACCGGTGACAACAATGCTTGTGAGGAGTGTGTGTGTGTGTGTGTGTGGTAGTTCCTTAGAGGAGAGGATCGGCATCACTTGCGGGTCCGTCAGGAGCGCGGCAAACATGACGGTCTTTCGAGAGTGGCCCACCTGAGGAAGCTCCTGTGGGGCTTGATGAAGCTGATGGTGGGGTTCTTCTCATACGTGTACATCGCGCCGAGTCGGTCCCTCTGGCACGGCACGTTCTCGAACTGGACGCAGACTGGCACGGACTCGGCGCCCGCCCGCAGGGCCGGCGGCATGGTGCACTCGAGGGCGTCGTCTCTTTGCCTAAAAGACGACGGGGGGAAGGACTGACTCTCATGCGTGAAACGGATCCGTCTCCCCATCTTTCAATTTCCGAGCGGGCGGGCAGCCGAACGCCGCCGCCGCCTTTTTCCGACCGACACGCCCGAGAGGACGGAAGCGCTCGTTTGCTGCCGACTCACTCGGTGATGATGCATTCCAGCGTGTCGTTGACCACCACTCGAACCCGAGAACCGATGGACAGGTGTTCCCCGTTGACGGTCACTCTGGTTCCTCCGGCACGGGAGCCTTTCCCGGGCTCCATGGAGACCACCTTCGGGACCTGGGAAAGCAAAGACAACCAACACGGCTTTTGAGCTGAAAGTCCACGTTGACGGTCGCGTTGAAGTCGCCAATCTGCCTGTGGCCGATCGTTTTCCTCGAGCTCACAATTATGGCCGCCCTTCACCCCCCCCCCCCGGGTGAACCTGGGCCTCTGGGGCCAAAGCGCTCATCCTGGCTTGACAGGATTCACTTCCTCAGCGCGTACACGGAGGAGAGCCATTGTGTGTTTGGGCGGCGGAGCGGCTGCTGCAAGGAGCGGCAGATGTTTCCTTCCTGAGGCTTGGCGAAAGACATGCAGACAAATATCCTGTCTCCGACTCCCATTTGCCCTTTCTTTTCCCTTCGACGGCCGGCAGTCCCTTGCTTAAGAGCGGGGCCGGGTCTACACCTTTGAGGGCCGCCTCCAGAAATATGCATGGGTGAAAAGGGCCGCCCCCGTTTTTTTGAAGCGCGCTAAATTCAGTCGCGAAAGCGATTCTCGCTTGTTTGGGATTGTTTCATGGGCTTTCCGCTCCAGGTGTGGAGGCAAATAGTGGAGGATTTTTCTACAGCCGTAGAAAGCAAAGTGCTTCTCTGATGGAATGATCTTGATTGGCTTCAGTGTTTTCAAGTTACATTGTGGCCAAAGCTTCTCCCGTCCACCCTCCCTTGTGGCTCTGCCCACCTTAACCGCCCGCGGCCAATGTCCTTTCCGACATTCTTCTTTTGATTTCTTTCTTTCTTTTCTTTCACGATCAGGGGGCCGTTTGATCCGGCGAACCGGTAAATAAGACGAGAGCGGCGTCTTTTTTTACGGGTCGTTCGGGCCGCGGCCGACTCTTCTCGGAATGGGCCGAGGTCAATTAACAAGCAGAGCCGGAGGCCGCGATTTGTTTTTCCTGGCAGCCGGCGCAGAACGACAAGGGGCTGCCGGGTTGCGGCTGCGCTACACGTCGGAAGATTCCCACACCCTCGCATTCTTCCGAGCCGTAAAGCGCATCTGTTAACACTCGGCCGGCTCGCCGTGGGGGGCGTGGGGGGCGGACTCTCCCGGCGGGTCGCGGGAAACACGAGGGAAGGGAAGTATGCGGAAGCCGGCGAGGGCCCCATACTCACCAAGTAGGAGAAGCTTTCCTTGGACTTGCCCGTCCCACCCTGTTCCACGTCCACTCGCACCGGGGCCGTCCCGTCCAACGGAGACCTCCCGGTGACGCACACCAGCCTGCGCAAATCAAAAGACGCCGGGGGGGCGATCTTCATGAGACCTGCAAAACGCTCACACGTTGGGTCGATGGCATCGCGTTCCAAAATGGCGGAAGACCGGCAGGTAAACAGGAAGTACATTACGGTACGTACGTGACAGGACACCCGAGCACATTTGGAAATCGTCGCACCCTCAAGCGAACCATTTTCTAGACACTCAAACATCCATCCATCCATTTTCCGATTCCGCTTTGTCCTCACAAGGGTCGCGGGGTGTGCTGGAGCCGATCCCAGCCGTCTTCAGGCAGGAAGCGGGGGACACCCTGAACCGGTTGCCAGCCAATCGCAGAGCACTAAAATGGCTGTGTCCAAACTAGGGCCCGCGGGCCATCGGGGGCTCGCCATCCATTTTCAACGGCCCAAGACGTGACATCCATCCATCCATCCATCTTCTACCGCTTATCCGAGGTCGGGTCGCGGGGGCAGCGGCTTTAGCAGGGAAGCCCAGACTTCCCTCTCCCCAGCCACTTCTTCCAGCTCTTCCCGGGGGATCCCGAGGCGTTCCCAGGCCAGCTGGACTGACATAGTCTCTCCAGCGTGTCCTGGGTCGTCCTCGGGGTCTCCTCCCAGTGGGACATGCCCGGAACACCTCACCAGGGAGGCGTTCAGGAGGCATCCTAATCGGATGCCCAAGCCACCTCATCTGGAGCCAAGAAAAAAAACCGCACTAAAAATGACATTTGCCACGGGCCGCAAGGTTCTTGTTACAAAAGGTGAAGGTGGGCAAAGCGAGAAGGGAGGATTTGGAGAAATATAGCGACCATTTCTACTCGCAAATCTGTTGATACACTGTCAAACCTTTTTTTTCTGTATTTGAAGATCCAAATGAACCATTGAAGGAGTAACACCATTTTTCTCCAATTCTATTAGCCAAACATTTTTTATAAAGCTCCAGGGAGCCACTAGATGTCACTAAAGAGCCGCATGCGACACTCTGGAGCCGCGTGTTGCCGACCCCCGGGTTAGGGTTGCCTGAAAGGGGAAGACGTTCGTCATGGATGATCCGAATGACCCCGACAAAGACAAAGTCACCGTAGGACTGAAACCCGAATGCAGCCAAATTTTCTGACAGGTTGCTCAGCAAGAAAGGACTCAGACAGCTAATTTCACGCTCGACGGGTGGGGGATGAACGGAAAGACTTGAAATGGTCGCGATGACACAAGATCGTATCCGATGACATCGAGCGCTGACATGTTGTGATTTGCGGAGGGTCGACCTCGCTTGTCATGACGGACAGCCAATGAAAAACAAGATGAGCTCACGGCCGGCACGAAAAGGGGTTTCGCTGCTCCCTGTGCGATCGGGTCACGGGGGGGGGGGCGGGCGGAAGTGACGGGTGGGAGTCGCCCACACCTGCTTTGAATGCAATGACGGGCTTCAGCGGAGCGCGACCAGATAACGCTTTGCCATTTGAGCTGCGCCGGGGGAGCTCGAATGCCTTCGGAAAAGTTGCTGACTTCCATTCCGGCTCCG
This sequence comes from Hippocampus abdominalis, assembly GCA_018466805.1. Taxonomy (NCBI): domain Eukaryota; kingdom Metazoa; phylum Chordata; class Actinopteri; order Syngnathiformes; family Syngnathidae; genus Hippocampus; species Hippocampus abdominalis. The sequence goes on along the minus strand of CM031694.1, from coordinate 35,687,956 downwards.
TGATGACGGCTGACCTCGCTGTCGCCATGGTGACGCTGCGATTAATCCCCCCCCCGACGGGGCGACGGAGTCATTTCAAGTAAGGGAGCGTCTTGCATACAAATAGTGGCGTGAACAGGGTGACAAAGAAGAAAAATCTTTTTGAAAATGATTTGAGATGAGCAATCAAAACATCGATTCGTCATATTGTGGACATGACACTTATTTGGGGGGTCAGAAATGTTGACTCAAATGATTCGAAACCAGATGGGCCCTAATAATCATCCAGGGCTCGAACCGAAGGAGATTCCCACGCACCAAGCCGACTCTGCGTAATAAGCGGCGATTCCCAAAGACCCCGATTTGAAGGAGACCACGGCGACCAGGTCCAATGGCAATGCGAGAGGGACGGACGGACGGACAAGGGACGGACGTTTTGGTGACGGGATTGTCCGCTTGATTGAAGCATTCGGTCACAATGCGGCCATCGTTCGCTCTTGGTCGTCCGCCAAGTCAATAAATAAATGTGGCCGGCAGTGCGCTTTCTTCTGGAGGTCAAGACGAATGAGGCCAGTCGCTGCGATGTCAAAACGCAGAAAATGTTTTTTTTTTTTTTTTAATCACCTCTTTCCTTTCTGGGTGTCGTTCATTGCGCCCCCGGGCAGAGACGTCGGCCATCTCGGCCATCTCAGCCACACTCGAATCACCGCCGGCCTGAAGTGCCTGAGCACTTGATGGGTTACCGTGACAACAAGCAATCGTACAGCTCATCACAGGGTGCGCACTTGGACAGTTTCGAAAATAGCATTCGCACTGAGAGATCCAGGTGGCACGTGCGGATTTGCAGCAGTTTTACGGAGGCGGAGATTCCAGCCCGCTTTGCTGACGATGGACGGGAAACTTCACAGAGGAAAGTCGGTTTTCTTACGTCAGCGGCTGACTGACCAACTGATGCCAAATTTACAGATGGAAGCCTGGTGAAAATAACTTGACGGACAGACCGACTGACAATTTGACAAGAACCAGCAGCAAACTAAGTGAACCCCACCAAAGTCAGAACTCCACAATGGAGGCCAAGAAAAAAAGACTCCCTCAAGTTTGGAACCTCAACCAGAACCCGGGTTGCGCGGAGATGGGAGCGTCTGCCTCAGCCAGTTGCGTCCGACGTTAGGGCGGCGGAAAAAATCATTGGCACCGCCCTACCCACACTTGAGGACTTGCACACTGCAAGAATCAAAACAAGGGCACGGAAAATCCGACTGGATCCACCGCACCCTGCCCACCACCTTTTCCAGCAGGCGCTTCCGATCCATGCGCACCAAATCCAGCAGACACTTACACAGCTTCTTCCCTCTAGCCATTTACTCCCTAAACAGTCACTGATTTATACTCCACCGCACCAGACACTTTAAAGGACATCTGCATAATTGCACACTTCTTGTAAACAAATACTGGACAAAAGCGATAGTCCAGCGATGACGGCCATAAACAACAGCGAGCAGAGTCGGCTCACGACCGCGACGACCCCCGGCCCGGCCCGGCCGCCGCCCAGTGACACGTATTCGGTCATACTTACTCAACAGAGACGGAGTAGAGCTCGGGCACGAGTGCGCACGGGACCTCTCCGATGGACACTTTGACTGCTTGGGCCCTGCGGCCCAGGTTCTTGCCCTGCACTGTCAGGCGGGTGCCTCCGTCCACCGGACCCGCGAGCGGGAAGACCTGAAAGAGACCCATAGACGCTTTGTGCCGTGGACAAGACAAATCCGATCACAAACGAGGAAGAAGGAGGTGCACGTTGAGGCCAGAAAATTTTCAGCGGGGCGGAAAGGGTGTCACAGCATTTCAGGGAGGCGTGGCCATAACTCGCGCCCGCCCACTTGTACATTTGCAGGCAACACAATGCAAATGTATCACATCCAAATAAAAAGCAAAGTTTTGCTGAATTTAATTTACTCGCTCATTGGTCGATCCGCTTTTCGTACTCTCTTATCTCAATCGCTGATTCGCTAGCTAACAGCTAACAGGACCGCGGATGCTATGCTAAACAATGACGTCTGAGCCAAGTTGTTTGCTTGCTACGGTGTGACTGTCGCGATTTGGATTGATACTGAACGTGAGAAAACAAATGCATTTTGGTAAGTATGCGGGTGAATGATAAATCTTGTTCTTTCTCGATACTCAACTACTACATCCTATGCAAAATTTCAGCTTCGTGGAGTTATTTTTCACGGTTTTGTCTGTGGTGGCCATTTGTCCAACAGTCCAAAATCGTCCAAAGTGTCTGAAATGTCCAATTTTGGGATAATTACTGCATGGGGGTTAATCAAGAAGCCCCTTCACCTCCCGCGAGAGACAGCCCAGAGGGACGAGGGCGCAATTTGGGGAACACGGTTGTCAAGAGCGCTGACGGCGACGAGTGCAGCCAGCCTCGACGTGGGCGAATTAATGCTTGCCGTTCTTCCCTTTGGTGTGCAGGCGCGTCCGCCATATTCCTCGCTTGCGATTTCTGCTCCTCTCACACATCGTTCGACAGTGAAAAGGGAGGACGTCTCACTCAAGGACGCGGAGAAAGCCACAATCTCGCCAGTGTCACGTTTCTGTGTGTTTTTTTTCACGACCCCTGGCAGAGCTGCGGTCACCGTGACACCCTCTGCGTTTTATGAGCTTGGCGAGCAGAGAATGAAAACAGCTCTGGTGTTGGGTCTCGGCGAGAGGGCGAGATAACGTTTCGGCGTCCTGATGATCTCCCGCCTCCAAGAGCGACAGAGCGGCTCAAGATTGGAGTCGCTCAGTGAGCGCAGACTGAAGGTCTTGCCTTGCCAAAACACAAGCGCGGCTTTGATTTGACGGCTACGACAAAACAGGAAATGACTCGCACGTCTCGGCGGTTACGTTCGAGCAGCCCCGCGAGGTCCGTTATCTTGCGCCACATAACGCATGTTCAAAACGGCAAAGCCCGCATTCCTTTGTTCGCCCGCGCCACACTTTAGCATGTAAGGCGCGGGGCTCGCCGGCCTCCCACAGAGCTCAGTCGAAAAGTGCGCTCGGCGACATCAACGTCGGCCGACGCGCTGCTCATTTGCACCTCTTCCAAGTGCGTGAAGTTTGATTTACAGCTCAGCCTCCGGCGGGCCTCTGCGGAGATCACACGTTGGGAACGTGTTGTCGTCGTCGCAAAGCCTCGCTCGCGATGATGAGCGCAGCGTTTTGTTAACGTCGGGACAGCATTGTGGGGGCGTGGCCGCGACCTTGGTCAAATCTTGTTTTTTTTTGACCAGACCGTTTGAGCCTTCTCGTGCCAAGAGGAGCCGTGGACAAAAACAGGAAAGCGTTTTGACTGCACGCCTGCACGCACGATGCAGCGAGCCCACTGCTACACTCTTCTGACGATATGAATCAAGGAGGCGCAACGATCACACCGAAAGAAATGCTGTCACTTGTGTCGGTCCGATACTGCAAATGAGGCCGACAGTGAAGGTCGCACGTACGGATAACCGGCCGAAATCTCCTGGTCTGGTCTGTTACAGTGAAACTCCTTCTACAATGAAACCTACATGGGCGAAAATACCCCCTAGTGTGAAAAAATCTTCATGCATTAAAACCATTCCCACCCTCCTGCCCCCATACAACGAAAAAAAAAAACCCTGTTGCGTGATACGAAATCTTTTTCTCTGTTCTTGCCTCCCGACGAGATTCACGACAACGAAGTCTAATCCAACAGCGACGTCTACTGCTTCGTTCGGAAACGGCAACAGCAATCACCACACTGGTTTACTCATGCGCAGTAATAATAATAATAATACATTTTATTTATAAGCGCCTTTCAAGACACCCAAGGACACTCTACAATCAGGAACAAGAACAATAAAACACAATCCAGGAAGTATTTGTTATTGTTAGTTTCAGACGCAGCAAGAACGTCGCATTGCTAAAATGGCTACGAAATGGACATTTGGATGTCAAGTAGCTAAGACAAGAAGTGCTCTGACGCTGGAAGAGAGGCGAAAAGTGATCAAAATGAAAGACGGAGAAAACAAAATAAAAGACATTATGCAAGAAATTGATGGAAGTGAAAGTGAATGCCGATCGTAAATTTCGTAATTTCTTTCCCGTTTTTTCTTTCTACACTGACTATATCAAGTGTCAAATAAGTGTATGCTCACACTTATGCACTATTGGAATAAAAATAAAGAGTACACATGCGATTGTGTGTATGTGTGAGATCAAATTTGCTACAGTGAAAAACCCCCTGTTGTGAAAAATGTCTTGCTGCAAACGTGATTTCGTTGTAGAGGAGTTTCACTGTATAAACATTGAAATTTGGGGTAAAAAAAAAAAAAAAAACACATTGGAAGTACATGAATGTGGTCAATCCTGAGCATTAAAAAAAAATAATAAAAGCACCACGATGAAAGATCATTTCACATGACGTGGCAAAATGTCTGCGAGACGGCAACCGTCCGTTCAGAGTGAGTTCCTTCCAATTGCCAGCCGCCACCGAACGCCATCGAGGAAAGACGACGCTATTGTCTGTGTTCGACGGCAAATGTGATGACTGCGTGTTTTTAGACACGCGGCAATACCGCCGAGCGCAATTTAGCTTCGGAGCAAAAAAAACATTCTTTGAATTTCCATTCATTTCAACGAGGAAAGCCCATTCCGGGAGTTTCGAGAGACAAGCGCGGACAGGAAAAAAAAAAATAAAAACAAAAAAAATGGCCGCCGCTATCTCAAGGCACCCCCGTAACCGTCACATCCTCTGGCTTGGAGTATGTCGGACGGATATAGACGTGCCGAGGGAAAGCTAATCCTTTTCTTTGCTCATGCACACGAGCGCAACCCCTCGAAAACCGACGTCTTGCGTCATACGTAGGCCCCGCTGAGCCGCAGCGCCCGCTTCCCTTCCAGCGGCCCCGCCACTCTCCGGGGGCACTCACTCTGCCCGTGTGTGTGTGTGTGTGTGTGTGTGTGCGCGTGCGAGGGAGGGCGAAAGAGCGAGAGCTTTGCAACAATGGTCTGCTCACGCGGGGGGGGGGGACGGAGCCAACTAGCTTGAGTCACGGAAGACGTCGACCTCAGTTAGCGTAGCAGCATCCTGTTAGTCGCACGGCGCTGACAGCCAAAGGATGAGGGGCGGTCTCGTGTGTGTGTGTGTGTGTGTGTGTGTGTGTGTGTGTGTGTGTGTGTGCGACTCGGGCTTTTATCTCCAGGAAGTTCAGCCTGATTGGGCCTCATGTGAGCCGCGCTACCACGACCGCCTGCTGGGGCCGCGTCACTCCGCTAACGTCACCAAAACGGGTTGGCGCTAAACACGCTAACTACTGCGGCGACAACAACCTCCTGCCAAATAATCTCAGACCAAATAATCACGACCTGTTTACGGAAAGCGGGCGGAAGCCGCAGTACCCGGAGAAAAGCCACTTGAGCACCAACGCGTACACACCCAGAGAAAGGCACCCAACCACCAAACTCAGGACCGTGAAGCACGTCGCGTCGTTCCTCCACCATGCAGGACCATTTTATTGTGGAACCTTTTGGGCGATGATAACGATCGTCGCTAGGTGGCGCAAAAGCGAGCGCCATCCATGGCGATCCCGACGTGCTTTTCATTCTTTCAATCTGGGGCTTTGCTTACACAGAGAGCCAGACTGAGGCGCTCTGCCGAGTGGGGCACGGCACGGGGGTGGGGGGGTGGTGGGGGGGGGCATTAGCACCACAACGTGCCAGACTGCCGAATGCCCTTCAGACGTTGCGTCAGCAGCCGACCCCGGACAGCCCGGGGCCGGGGCGGTCTCGAAGGTGGCGCGATCGTCCGCAAAAGGGCGCTTGGATTGGCGATCGTACCTGGTGGATCTCGGGCGCCGGACACTGACGTCGGATGGGCTGACAGTCGTCCCCGAGTCGGCAGCCGTTGTCGCACCAGCCGCAGAGGTGGCCCCGATCCTCGCGGCCCCAGCACTGCGAGCAGTCGCCGCTGCCCACGCCGCAGTTGTACACCTCCACTAGAAGCAAAGCACGCCGAGGGATTACGTTTCCAACTTTCTCATTTTGGGTGACTCGAATGTTCATGTGAATTTCTTGTCAGAAGCTCTGAGGGGATTTACACGATGTCGTGTGTCGCAATATTAGGAGAGATTTTAACTGGCCAAACTCAGGTTGTTGCTTTAGTGCAGCAGGGGTGCCCAATACGTCGATCCCGACCGAGAGCATTATTCATATGATATCTTTTTGTATTCAGCTCCATTCACGGCGGCTAAAGCGCGCAAGCAAAGTAGAAAAAGGAAAGCCGCTTGCGCTCCCTTTGCGAGCATCTGCACATCAGATCGCGTATGCGTCCCATTAAGATGTCTGTTCTGTTTTCGGTTTTTTTTGTTTTTTGTTTTGTTTTGACTTTGCGATGACTCAGCGGTCTCGTCATGTCCGTAAAACATGCCACATTTGGCCTGTCTCGTACTTTCGCACGGCCTAGCGTGCGAGCCGCACATCTGGGAAAGGCCCGGCTTGTAACCCGAGCGGCGACGGCGCGCCAAATTCAACAGAGCGTCAACGTCCGCGCTCGGCTGTCATGGCGACCGAAGCGTTCTTGCAACTCGTTCGAGCCTTTCAATCGCATCCGCGGCCGACAATCATGAAGTGTAATTAGCTAAGCGGCCGCATGTAAAATGACGCTTAATGACTGCTTGTTGTCAGATGATGTGTCGCGAGAGCCAAAGTACTTTCATTCGCAGTGAACGGCACCTTGATCGGCTTTGTCTCTGACAGCAAAGACTTCATTTTTCTGCCGTTAACCCTCATGCGGTCTTTTTAAGCGGCTGCATGAAGGGTATTACGTCCCAAAAATGTCCCTCTTCCAATGTGCAACAACTTTTTTTCACTTTTCATTTTTTTTCACTTTCAACCCCTCAAAATGTCCAATTTTGGGATTATTACTGCATGGGGGTTAATGAATTTGTTCTAAATGAAATACAGTATCAATAAAATAGCAAATTTAAACCAAACTGCTTGCATCTATTCAATTCAAATTATTGCAAATATCTAAATATGTAAATTAAACAAATTTTCTTTATGGCTCTAACAACGATAGTAAGGATCGAGTTGCCTGTGTTGGTTTCCACCATTGAAACAAAATAACGACAAAATTAAAATCGTTTTTTGACTCATTTTTTTAAGTCCTTATTGATTTCATCATGCAAAGCTCTTCTTAACCCTCATGCAGTATTTTTTAAGCGGCTGCATGAAGGGTATTACGTCCCAAAAATGTCCCTCTTCCAATGTGCAACAACTTTTTTTCACTTTTCATTTGTTTTCACTTTCAACCCCTCAAAATGTTCGGTGGGAATTGGCCAAGACATCGATATACATCCTATGCAAAATTTCAGCTTGGTGGAGTTATTTGTCACTCTTTTGTCTGTGGTGTCCATTTGTGTCCGAAATGTCCAATTTTGGGATTATTACTGCATGGGGGGGTTAAAAAAAAAAATCTCAGCACACATTGTTTTTTGCAGAGGCGGCGTCTGGAAAGCACGCGCTGACGTTGCCTTACCTTTGATTGGCTGGGGGCTGTCCACAAAGGTGCCCTGGCGAAGGGGGCCCCTCCTCCTCAGGTGGAGCTGGTAAATGCGATTCATCCCGTCGGAGGTCAGCTGCACGGGCACAGAGGCCGTTAGAAATCCGCATTTGGCGCTCCGAAGGTGACGGCGCACCAAAGCGCCCGCTGGCGCCAAAGCGCTTTTCTTGCGCAAAGGGACGCGGTGGCTCTTACCGAGTTCCCGCCACTTACCGTCACGCCGCTGCACTTGACAGTGGAGCTGTTGAGCCACGTGGCTTGGTATCGCCGCTCCGTCCCAAAGTCGCACTCCAGCTCCTCGCCCTGGAACGAGAAACACTCGCACTGTAAGTACGCGACGCAAATTGCCGAACGGACATTGAGCTCAATCCGTTGGACCTTCGGAAACATTTTCCAGCGCGCGCGCCGACCGTCATCCTTCTCAGGTTTTTTTTTTTTTTTCGGGAGGAAAAAATGTTCTTGATGGCTGATGACGAGCAGCCCGTCGTCGATTGTCAGTCGCTATTCATACGCATATCTGGACTGTTGCGCCTCAGTAACGGGGGTGGGGGGGGGGATTCACCACGTTTGATCTCGCCCCCCCCGCACAAGTCAATAAGCCAGAAACACAACTACTGTGTCGATGCCAATCATCTCAGGCCGTGTGTTGCATCAAGTAGGGGTGAGAATGTTCATTTGGAGGTCTCCGAGGGTAGCCCCGCCCCCCTGACGTCAGCGCCGCAGAGACCAAGCCAAAGTCGACTGCCGTGCCACCGTTCGCTTTCATTCACGATGCCCAGAGCGACCGTCTGTGTGTGTGTGTGTGTGTGTGTGTGTGCGTGTAGACATTCGTTCGTGGCTCCGAGCCCGTCACCATAGCAACACCCGGGGGGGAAAAAAAAAGGACGCAAAAGGCCAGCCGGGTTAGACAAGGGGCCCGACCGCGCCTGGCAATTTGTCTGCCCTAATTGTGACAGCATCGAGTCCTTCTCGGGTTGAAAATGACAACGTTCACACTCAGGACTCGGCGACCAACGGGAATGCGCCGACGAGAACGCAAACGGCAAAACGCACGTTTTTGCTCTGGCGCTGGGCAAAAACATCCATCGGTGCCACGCTCAGCTTGAGGCAAATACGCCATATGCTTCTGTTTTAGTCCAGCGCAGCATGTATGTTGGCTCCAGGCCAGATTGAGAGTTGGAACGTGGGTGTGTGTGTGTGTGTGTGTGTGTGTGTGTGTGTGCGAGAGAGAGAGAGCTACCTCCTGAATGTTACTCAAGGATACGGCAAAGTCCTGGGCCGCCCCCGACGGCGACGGAGGAACCTCGGCGGACAGCAGCCTGGGACAGGAAGCGACGTCCTGCGGTGAGGCGGCGGCACAGGAAGTGACAAGAGGGCAGTTAAGAAAAAGACAATCGTTGGGCCCGCGCGCATCCGCTCACCAAAATACTTGTCCTGTTTTTCGGGAGGAGGAAATGAGAGGGTGAAGGCTCCACTTGGAGGGAAACAACACCGGCCTCAAATAGAAAGGCGGTGAGAGATGGGAAAAACAGGCCCGCTGGAGAGCAGGACTGAAAACAATGGCCGCCCGGCCCCGCCCTGAGTCGCCATTAAAAGGGACTCTGATTTTAAAAGGGGAGGGGAAAAAAAGTAGTAATCCCACGTTTATCGCAGTTAATGGGGACCAAAACCATCCGCGCTAAACGAAAATCCGCAAAGTAGCGACCCCCCCCCCCCTCCATATAGTTACATGTACATAATATTTATAAGGGCAAATTTAATGGTATACAGTCAAACCTCGGTTTTCGAACGTCTTGGTTCTCGACCAATTTGGTTTTCGACCAAATATTTCGAGTTTTTTATGCCTCGGATGACGAACAAATTTCGGTTCTCCAACAAACTGAGCGCACTTGAATGCACCATTTGACTCCTCTCGCCTTTCTTACACGAGGAAGTGACGCTTCCTCGTGTTGCTTTCCATTGTGAGCAGACGTGTTGAGTCAACATTTTTATTTTCAAAAGAGCCTGGTTATTTTCTTGACTTGGAACGGATTAAAATTTTTCACATTGATTCCAATGGGAAACATGGTTTCGGTTTTCGAACAATTTCGGTTTTCGAACAGCCTTCTGGAAACGGATTATGGACGAAAACCCGGGTTTGATTGTACATGTATGTAGAAGTACATTTTGAAGTAATTAACATGACTTAATGCTGTATACGAATAGATTTAAACATGTATAAGTTAGGTTAGTTTATGAATAACAAAATACAGTAAACATTAAAAAAATAAATATTATTATTATTTTTATAAGTCCGCAAACGGTCCGCGAGAAGCTGCGAAAGTCAGCAAAACAACAGCAAGTCACATAGAGCAACATATACAATACTGTACTACATGTATATGAAAAAAACATTTATTTTATGAATATTTGAAAAAATCCACGATGCACCGAAGCACAATAAACGAACGGCGAAATAGCGAGGGATCACTGTACCTCGTCATCGCCCTCGTAATACAGCGTTCCAGTCGGCGCGACAAGAAATGTGTCATGTGCGCTGCCAAACGCAAAAGGATTCACTTGACGATCGTTTAAGCGAAACGGATTGCTTGTCGTTTTCAAAGGGCCGCGTGACGGCAAACCAAATCTCCCAAACCGAGAGACCGTGAGCGATTTGACCCTCGGGTGACCGCAGGACGCCTGCTTTTTCTCCATCCATCCATTTTCCGAACCGCTTGATCCTCACTAGGGTCGCGGGGGGTGCTGGAGCCTATCCCAGCAGTCTTCGGGCAGTACGGGGGACAAATTGGTTGCCAGCCAATCGCAGGGCACACAGAGACGAACAACCATCCACGCCCACACTCACACTCACACCTAGGGACAATTGAGAGTGTCCCAGCCTGCCATGCGAATTGGGGGAAACCGGAGCACCCGGAGAAAACCCACGCAAGCCCGGGGAGAACATGCAAACTCCACACAGGGAGGCTGGAGCTGGGATCGAACCCGGTACCTCTGCACTGTGAAGCCGACGTGCTAACCACTGGACTACCGGGCCGCCCGCCTGCTTTTTCTTCCTGGGCTTTTGACTCGGCATGAGACGTGATTTGGAGTTCTAGCGTCTTTGTTCTGAATCGATGGTTTTCTGTTGTGCGAATGATTTTTTGCTGCGTCATTTTTTTGCAAACCGAGGCGCTCACTCTCGAAATACACTCGAGTTGAGATCGGAAGCTTGTTATCTCTTCCGATTTCAACACATGCCGCATGTGTCAATCATTGTGGGAACCCCACCCCAAATCTCCAAAATGGAGAGAGCGAGGGGCGGGGCCGGGGGCGGGGCTCCCAACTGAGCGTCCGGCCGAGATCCTCAAGGCGAAAAAAGGTGCAACTTACCTCCAGGAGGTCGCGCTCGGTCTCATCTTGAGCGGAGACGCATCGGTGCTTCTCCGGGTCCCAGTAGCACTTCCACTTGGCGCTCAGGCAGCTGACGCAGCTGACGGACGGACACCGGCACAGAGAGGGAAAGGGTCAGGGTCAAGCGGCCTTGCGCAAAAAGAGCAAAACATTTGCAGCCCATTCGTTGCACAAAACCAGCTTGCGAAGCGATTGCGAAAAAGAAAAAAAAAAAAAAAAGGGGAAGTGAAGATGAGTCACGGCGTTCATTCCACAGTGACAAGACACTCCAGGCGGAAGGTCAACGGGTACAAAAACAACATTTCGCAAACGGTGAAAATGATGAGGCCTATTTCTTGGAGACCGTGAGCGATTTGACCCTCGGGGCGAGGCCGTCCCTGGGATCCTGTTCCGTTTGTGTCCTCTAGGTGGCGGTGGAAGGGCTCGGCATCACGTCCTCCTTCTCGCCTGGTTACGATGGGGAGTGCCGAGACGTCGCCAGCGCTCGGACGATCGGCCTTGCTCGCGGCTGTCGTATCGAGTGCAAATGGTTTTTGGTTTTTCTAGACATTCTGCGTTCTCGCTCCTCGTCCAATCCCGTTTTCTCTCGTTTGGTTCCGGTTTTGTAACGTTGTCCACGGTGTGTTTTGGCTTTCCTTGTCGGTGGCTTTCGACAAGTGATTTTGGGTTCGTATCGTTTGTTTCCTGGCTCTTTTGCTACCGACGTTTTACGCCGAACTTTGTCGGTCTTGCGACCCGATTTGGTAAATGAAACATTTTTCGGTAAGAGAGTCTTATATTCGGGCCAATACGGTACGTCTGGAAAGACAGTTGCTGCCGCTTCCTTGTCAGCGAGTCGGGGCGCTTCTTGGAATGGCCGGCGTTGCGTTCACGTCACAGTCCCAGGGACTCGAATGACCTGAGAGCGGTCAAGCGAAGATTTTTTTTTTTTTTTTTGCTCGGGAACAGCGAACGCATTGAACACTTGAGCAACGTCGGCCCGGCAATCGCGAAAAGACATCGGCTGGTGGGGCCTTTGTGGCGCTCGTTTGGCAAAGGGGGCAAAATGGGGACCGAGACAGGACGATTTTCTTTGGGGTCTGCCGCACGGAGGAAAGCCGTCGAGTGTCTCCGCCTGGTGGGAAGATGGTGGGGGGCAAGGAGGGGGGTGTGCGGGGGGGCATCTATTTTGGAAGAGACGCTTTGGATTTCCCCAGTGGGTGACACGCATGGCCCTTAATAGACACGCCTTCTATCGGAGCGGAGGAAACGCTGAAAATATCCGCGCCTATTTGTGGATGTGTCGAGCTTTTCCGTCATCACCTAAAAAAGTACGAAAACCGCCGCCTTGTGTTTGATGGGCTTTTATGACAAGCGTCCCCTCTGTGGTGTGTGTGCGTGTGTGTGTGTGTGTGTGTGTGTGTGTGTGCGTGTTTTGCCTCCAGGAAGAGACAGATGTCCCACACCGGGAATGAGAGCGCCTCCGGTAGTAGCGACACTCTCACAAGGTTTCAAATTGGAAGGACGTGTGTGTGTGTGCGCTGGTGGGGGATTGACAACATGCAATCGAAAAGTGTGACTTTGTGGGGACGTGTGTGAGAAGTGATTTGAAGCAGACGACCTTCTCACGGCTCTTATCAGCTGCGCCGTTTCTGTTTTCACAGACTACCTTTGTGTTCAACTACAACACGGATGCTAACACACACACACACACACACAAACGTGCACTCTGGAGATGCCCCACACCCCCCCCCCCCATTTCCCATTTGCAGCTAGGAGGGTTTCCAGTCTTTTGGGAGACTTTGAACAGGATGTTGGAGTGTTGCTCTCCCAAAGGACTTTAGTTGGGCCGACGCTCACCATCAGGCTTAGAACAGTTGTTTTAATTTTAGGTTGTTTTGACTTCATTTTCACGTACAGTCAAAACTCGGTTTTCGAACGTCTCGGTTCTTGTCCAATTCGGTTTTCGACCAAAAATTTCGATTTTTTTTTTATGCCTCGGATGACGACTGAAAATCGGTTCTGGAACAAACTGAGCGCACTTGAATGCACCATTTGACTCCTCCCGCTTTCCTTACACCAGGAAGTGGCGCTTCCTTGTGTTGCTTTCCATTGTGAGCAGACGTGATCAGTAAACATTTTTATTTTCGGTTTTCGAACAATTTCGGTTTTCGAACAGCCTTCTGGAAACGGATTATGGACCAAAACCGAGGTTGGACTGTATTTTTCATTTGTTGAAGTGTGATTGTTCGAAAAGACTTCACTTGAGTTGCTTTTTTTTAATTCGTTTTTGTTTTTTAGAAAGAGGTGGTGTGCAAGATTTAAAAACAAAACAAAAAACTCTTTCTGCAAAGTTGGACGCCTACGATTGTCCACAAGTGAAGGTCTGGACACGTTTGCCTTGGAAGTGTCCACTCACAACATGATAAAAGGTGACGATTTTCTTGTCCGTGAGCCTCACTCCAAAGGTCAGGCCACTTCTGATGCCGTCTGCGAAGCCCCCCCCCCCCCCATCCAAATGAGCCCCCACACACACATGCGCACACTGAATACACAAGCAGGCCTCCACTTTCCGTCCCTCTCGGTGGACACAGCCGTTAAACACACATCCTCAATCACGTCTCTGTCAGAGAGAAGTCGCTTTCGGGAGAGAAGATCGCTTTCACGGGGGGGGGGGGGGGACAAAGAGCAGCCCCCGAACCGGGAGCCATCACAAGAAAGCGAGAAACAATAAGAAGGTGCCAAAACCTGAGACGCTGACGTCAAGCAAAACACGGAAGGTGTTTGCTTAAGGGAAGTGAGAAGAGAGGGAGGGAGGGAGGGAGGGGAGAGCGCAGTCGTGTGTGTGCGTGCATGTGTGTGTGTGTGCGTGTGTGTATGTGTGTGTGTGCGGTGTGCGTGCATGTATGTGTGTGTGTGCGTGTGTGTGTGTGTGTGTGCTTGCATGTGTGTGTGTGTCTGTGTGTGTGTGTGTGCGTGTGCATGTGTGTGTGTGTGTGTACATGTGTGTGTGTGTGTGTGTGAGTTACTGAGAGTGGGATAGAGAGTGGGAGGGCAGGTTAGGTGGTTGTCCTCGTCTGGGCGCTCGGTGGAATGCTGCGCTCTGGTTACCATTAAGTCCACATAAAAGAGACGGGAGAGGACCCTCTGAGCGAAAACACACACACACACACACACACACACACACACACACACACACACACACACACACACACACACGCGCGCACGCGCGCGTGCACAATCTCCACCCACGATGACATACCTGCTGTGTCATGATTGAAGTAGAAGCATTGAGCTTTGAAAATGTTGAAAGATTTCCCGCCAATGTCTTTTGAGGAGAACATCTGTCCGCTGTTTATCGTCAGGGTACACGAATGACCTTAACGTAAGCGTCGCAAACCAATGCGGACACAAACGTGGCCGCTGATTGTGGAACACACGCGCACGCACGCACACACACACACACACAGGGTTGCTTTCTTAGAAAATAAAGTTGTCCGGAGAAACACGCGACTCCGATGGCTTGACGCAGTCTTTGTGGAAAAGTTCTTCTGCGGGGCCCAAAGGACTTTGCGGAGTGGAGGAAGTTTGCGGTTAAGATGGCCGAAGACTCGCGTTTGTTTGTTTTATTTATTTATTTATTGATTGTTTTTGGGGGGTGTTTTTTTGGCTCCCTGGAGCTTTATAAAAGAATGTTTGAAAGTGGAAAAATATTTTGATAGTAGGCTAATACATACCTGTCAACTCATACGGTTTAGCCATAGTTCGTACGGATTTTGCGGTGAATCTTACGTATATGGCCGTATCGCACAAATCATACGGATTCTGAACATTTCCGTTTTTTTTTGTTTTTTTTTGCCGATGGGTCAGCATTTGGAGTTGGTGAAAAAAGTCACGCAGGAATACAACTCTGAACACAGTAATGCCACTAAGTCGAATGATGATGAGACATGAACCAGACATTGTATGATGGAGATCTACAATAAATAGCATTGAAAATTCCGTGGGGTTTTTTTCTGCCGTTATTTTGACATATAAAATGCTTTGGTATGTTAGAAGGATTGTGGGTCACGCCAACATCTTTTCCGGATTAGCGCCCCCAAAAACGGCTCGTCGTGACGAAAACGTGATGGACCAGAGCAAGCGGCTCGCCGGCTCTCCTCCTGCGAGAGCGGCGCCGGGCTCATTATCGCCTTCGCTGCAAACTGGCGTCGACTTTCACACGCGCGCGCGCGCAAATTGGGCGAAGGCTCGCACACACATCCACCTGCGAGCGTCGCGCCTTCGCACCTTGGCGCCGTCTTCGGGGCGCAAAAGAAAAGCGCGATGGCCGCAAAGGTGCCCTTCAGATAAATCGGATCCTCCGGGCCGGCGGAAGCCATCTGGACGGCCTCCAGATTGGAGAAAGCCTCTTTGTGACCCAAAACAAACATCCAGCCCGAGCGTCCAGACAGACATCTCCAATTTCCTTCGGCTTAAGCGTGACAGCATATTAATCGCACGTTTGATCCCGCGCCGGGGAAACCTTGAGCCGGCCAAAGAGAAAGAAAGGAAGCCCCCCCGCAGGCGAACGTGACAGTACACTATTTACCCCACTGAGGCCCCAGATAGGACAGGATGCAGTCCAGTGATCCCTCGCTATTTCACGGTTCGTTTTTCGCGGCTTCGGTGCATCGCGGGGATTTTTTTTCAAACATACAGTGAAACTCCTCTACAACGAAATCTACATGGGTGAAAATACCCCCCTAGTGTGAAAAAATCTTCATGCATTAACACCATGCCCACTTTCCTGTTTCAAATTTGCTACAGTGAAAACCCCCCTGTTGTGAAAAAGTTCTTGCTGCAAACATGATTTCGTTGTAGAGGAGTTTCACTGTATTCATAAAAAAAGTAATTTTTTTTTTTTTTGGGGGGGGAAATCTGCAAAAATCAGTGTCAAAGTGTTGTTTACTATGCGTGCTAGCGTGCGCGCACTCTGCTCAAGCACGAAGGTCCTTTGTTGCAAGACAGCCTGGGTGAATTTGGGCAGGGGGTTGTCATCGCCAGCTAACGTTTGGAGCCGCTGTCCGTCGACGGGCTAAGCTAGTGTTTTGTTGTTGTTTGTTTGTTTGTTTGTTTGCAACGGCCTTCACCCTGGTTGAGTTGAACCGGCTTCTTCCTTGGCACGCGCGACATCCCTGATCATGGCGGCCCAAGCGTGGCGATCCTGTGCTAAGCTAGTGTGGCTAACGTCGATTTCGATCTATTTCGACTGTCTATGATCCCCGGTGTCGTTTTATGCACGCTGGTCGAAAAAGAAAAGCATAATTCCCAGACCCAAATGGAGTCCGGCAGAGCCGTATCAGAAGACAACGCAGAGGATAAAGCCCCCAAACCAGTTCTACGGGCATGTTCATCGTGACAGGATTTTGAGCGGGCTGCACGCTAAAGCTGGCCCATCAACATCCATGTTGAGGCCGGAGCTCATCTGGACCTTTTTTTTCTGACAAAATGGCCGCAGGAAGGGATTCCGCTGATGTACGCACCATTAAGATTTTTCGTGACTAACCGCTTCAAACCCATCGATCGCTCATGTGACAACGTTAAGGCGAGGATGGCGATATGGCTTCGCGGTTAACACAAGCAGGTAAACCGTCACCCGCGGACAAACGGGAGCTCGACTCTTTTATCGTGTCGTGGCGTGGGATCAAGAAAGCGGTGCGACTCACGAGGTTTTGGGGTTGATGGCTCCGGTCCGCCCGCAATCGTAGACCACGAAGCTTCCGGACACCACGGATGTGCCGTTGACTTTGATGGCCACGGAGACCGTCAGATGATCTGCCAAAATAAAAGCACGCCAGACAATTCGTCAGACAACATTTGCCAATTTCAGACGATTAACACTTGGTAAAAAGTCCAACCGTCCCTCCGTTTTGGAATCCGCTCCTCCTCGGGAGTGTGCCAGAGACCATCTTTTGGGGGGGGGGGTAGTCAGGGGACACCCTCAACTGGTCGCACACGTAAACCAACAACCCTTCACGCTCACAATTGCTCCGAATGACAATTTAGAGCACTGCTCTCTTTTTCAGTAGCCCGTGACGTGACACCGCCCCCCCCCCCCCAAAAAAAAATATATACAGTCAAACCTCGGTTTTCAAACGTGTCAGTTCTCGTCCAATTCGGTTTTCAACCAAAAATTTCAATTTTTTTATGCCTCGGAGGCTAACAAATTTCGGTTGTCGAACAAACTGAGCGCACTTGAATGCACCATTTGACTCCTCTCACCTTCCTCGGGTTGCCTTCCATTGTGAGCAGACATGTTCAGTAAACATTTTTATTTTAAAAAGAGCGTGGTTTCGGTTTTGGAACATCTCTGTTCTCGACCAAAATCGGTTTTCGACCAAAAATTTCGCGTTTTTTATGCCTCGGATGACGAACAAATTTCGGTTCTGGAACAAACTGAGGGCACTTGAATGCACCATTTGACTCCTCTTGCCTTCCTTACACAAGGAAGTGACGCTTCCGCGTGTTGTTTTCCATTGTGAGCACAGCAGACGTGTTCAATAAACATTTTTATTTCAAAAAGAGCGTAGTTTTGGTTTTCAAACAATTTTGGTTTTCGAACAGCCTTCTGGAACGGATTATGGACGAAAACCCAGGTTTGACTGTCCATAAAATAAAATGACATGACATTTGACATGGGCTGTAAGGTTAGTTCAAGGTGCATTTGGAAGAAGTGAGTTTGGACAAAGGATTTGAGTTTTTGGTGAGGCAAATAAAAAGGGCAAGCCTGAACACTTCATTCATTCAAGAAATCCAACTGGGTGATGCCCCCTTGAAAAGCCACCTTGGCGGGTCCAACCAATATTGTCAGTGTCTGCGCAAGAAATTTCCTGGCGCCATTTATTTCTTTGTAAGTGGGCCGACTAAGGAAGGGGTCGCAAAAGTGAGTTTGCCTAAAAAAAAAACAAAAAAACCATAAAAAGCCGAAGAGTACACTGATTGTTCTTGCACCGATTGCTCACCTGTGCCCGGGAGGATGGGGCGGTAGTTTTGCAGAGAGAGGAGGGGGCACGTCTGGATCTGGGCGGGGCCGCGGCCCAGGTGCAAGGTGGCGGCCGTCCACAGACCCGGCCCGTATTCGCACTCCACCCGGAAGCCCACCAGGTCGGGAACCAGGCCGTTGATGAGGATCCCCACGTCCTGAGGAGGTGCAAAGGTCACAAAGTCGCGCCAGGACTTGACCTGAAATGTATGAAGGCTGAAAAAAAAGGAACGGCAAGCCGCCATTTCTTTTTTTTTTTTGCCCCTGTTGAAATTGACGGAGAGCAGCCCGGTAGTCCAGTGGTTAGCACACAGGGCAGAGGTACCGGGTTCGATTCCAGCTCCGGCCTCCCCTGTGTGGAGTTTGCATGTTCTCCCCGCCGGGCCTGCGTGGCTTTTCTCCGGGTGCTCCGGTTTCCTCCCACATTCCAAAAAAAAAACCATGCATGGCAGGCTGATTGGACGCTCTGAATTGTCCCTAGGTGTGAGTGTGAGCGCAGATGGTTGTTTGTGTGCCCTGCGACCAGTTCAGGGTGTCCCCCGCCTACTGCCCGAAGACAGCTGGGATAGGCTCCAGCACCCCCTCCCCCCACCCCCCCGCGACCCTAGTGAGGATCAAGCGGTTCAGAAAATGGATGGATGGATGGAAATTGACGGACACGATGAAGTTGGACAGGCACAGCGGGAGAAACGCGACGCCTCTCTGCCATTTTGGGCCAAAGTGATGTCAACGTGGGAAAAAAACGGAGAGGAAGCGCGAGACGAAATCTTCCAAGGCTGGACAAATACAAACGGGAGGTCGTCGCAAACACGGGCGCAAAAATGCGTCTTCAAAAGCGCTCCTATTGTTCGGGGGCCATGAAATCATTTCCCCCCCCCCTCCCCCGACTTCCTGCCTGCCGCTTCCTGTTTGAGCTGCGCTTCCTGCGGCCGCGGTTGGGGCTCGCGTGTGCTCGACCGACCGACCCACGGAACGGACTGATCCGCGAGGAACGAAGCAATTAATGACACGTCATCTTTGAGCCCCGGTCTAATTAGGAGCTGGAACGGATTCCTGGAGCTCCGGCGGCTAATTGTCACGTTTGCCACCATTCTGCTCCAGGTGCAACGGCGGCAACTGCGGCGAGAACGGCCGCCTTGTGCCCGCCTTGGCGGCCGGCATTCCATTTGGATGAGGGCATGCCGGCGCCATTTCCGTTTTTCCCTCGGCCAACAAGCGTACAATGACGGATTTGAGCCGGGAAAAACATCAAACAAAATGAGCTCGCCCGACCCGACACGGAATTCACATGAATTATTCCGCACGTATTTGGGTCGCAATCTTGTTTTGTGCGTTTCAATCCATTTCATGGGAAAAATAGGAAGCGGACTCTGATTGATTTGGCGGCTTTGAGCAAGATCGAGCACGTCGAGGGCACGACGGACTTTATTCCAAAAAATGATGAAGATCAGCCAAGGGGGGGGGGGGCCCCAAACTTTTTGGTTTGAGGGCCGTTTACAGAAAACCGGAAGGATAAAAGGCGATCAAGTCGGTCAAGAGAGCAAATCTGGATTGTCGCTATTGTCGAGTTCATTTTGTCCGATTTCTGTTCAATGTGTTCTGGCAAAGAGTTGAAGATTTGAATCATTGATTTGTCTCCCGTCCAGCAGTCAAATATCGGTTTTCGAACGTCTCTGTTCTCGACCAAATCAGTTTTTGTCGAGTTTTTTATGCCTCGGATGACGAACAAAATTCCGTTCTCAAACAAACCGAGCGCACTTGAATGCGCCACTTGACTCCTCTCGCCTTCTTTACACGAGGAAGTGACGCTTCCTCGGGTAGCGTTCCATTGTGAGCAGACGTGTTCAATAAAGATTTTTTTTTTTTTAAGAGCGTGGTTTCGGTTTTCGAACGAATCGGGTTTTTTGAACAGCCTTCTGGAACGGATTATGGTCGAAAACCCAGAGGTTTGACTGTATTGGTTTGGTGTGCTAAGCCTTTCTATTTAGCTGACAGAACCTGTGTGTTAGCCTTGGTTGCGCTGTGTCACTAAATGCCCACTGTTGTGTGATGTTCCGCAGGGCTCAATTCTGGGGCCTCTGCTGTTCACACTGGATCTGCTCCCATTGGGTTCCACAGCCTTCTGGAACGGATTATGGTCGAAAACCGAGGTATGACTGTACAGTATATGTCTATTATTTTGCTCATGTCACGTGCCGCCCAAAAATGGACGGCGGCCCGCAAATGGCCCCCGCCGTTTGGACACGGCTGCTCCGGTGGTACGGGAACGAATTACTGGACTAAATGTTCAAATTTTTTTTTTAATCCACTCAAGTATGTAAATTAGCGGGGCTACTTGAGAAAAAAGTATTTTTAGCCACTGATTGGAGTCAAAAGGTGGAGAACCAAGCCATGTCATTGATCTTTGGGAACTGTGGCCCGTTGAGAGATGAAAGGGAATGTGTGTGTGTGTGTGTGTGTGTGCACCTTGATGTCTGCGGTGATGCTTATCTCTGGGGGCGTCAGGGTCATGGAAGGACACTGCTGGGGGCCCTCACCCATGGCGATCCAGGCGCGTGCCAACGGTCCCTGGGCGCACTCCTTCTGCATGCTACACCTGGAAAAACACATTGAGTGAGCCCTTGATGGACAGGTCGGGTTCCCACGCGTAGCTGCGGGTCACGTGACCAAGTACGCCCCTTCCCCTAACCCGTACGACGGGCATTTTTATCATCGGACTGCACGACGCGCCGAAATGTCAGTCGTTTTGATCGGCCTGCGTGATCTCCAAAGCTCTTGGTCATCGTCATCAGGACGCGGAAGCCATTGCTCATCGAGGTGGAGTGGCCCGTCGCCTGCCTGCTGGGAATGCATCGAGCGCGCCCGTGATGCTCGTGGCTCACCTGTCACGTTGCCGCGACAACCTTGACTCCGGGGTCACATCACAAGCATCGCTATGGTAACCCCTCCCGGAGGCGCTGCCATCGCAGCCGGCCTGGAATCCGGGGAAACGAGCCCTCCCTCGCTGTTTCTCCAAACATGCCCAGCAGCGTCTCGACGCCTGCGCGTCCGCGGACGTGAACGAATGCCTCGGACGGAGAAGACGACGAGCCGCTTGTCATTGGCCGCCGCTACCGGCGCCCGGCTCGCTTCATCGGCACGCTGCAGAACAACGTGACCTCACATCCAGGGGACCCCCATTGGGCCGCATCCCAACACACAACACACATAACGAGTGCGGCGCTCCGCCGCCCCGCCTCCTTCACGGTTGCCGTGTGCGTGACTGGGGGCTCTCGCGTTTGTGTCTGCCGAGTCTCGTCCCATTGGAACCGGGGGGGGGGGGGGGGGGCTGAGAACGGCCACGAGGTCAGCCGCTGTGATAAAAATAGCACTAAGTGGCTCTGAAAGCCACCAACAAAAAAAAAAAAAATCCCCTCCACAATCTCACAAATTCCAAGCTGTGCTGTTTTCGCAAACGCACACTTCAACGGACATGTTGAGCCGTGTTCAACTCCACTCACTTCATGCCTGACTGTCATCATTGCAAAACAAGAAAAGAAATATACGGCTGTTTATTTACAACACGATGCAATACAATACATCCTAATTTATTGAATTTATTTGGCGCTTTCACAACAAAGCCACACTCATATTATATATATATATATATATATATATATATATATATATATACATATACTGTCGATATATATATATTATATACATATACTGTCGATATATATATATACACAGTGATCCTCGCTATTTCGCGGTTCGTTTATCGTGGCTTCAGTGCATTGTGGATTTTTTCAAACATATTCGTAAAAATATTTATTTTATTTTATTTTTTTCCATATACATGGAGTACAGTAGTGTATATGTTGCTCTGTGTGACTCGCTGTTGTTTTGCAGCTTCTTGCGGACCTTAAAAAAAAAATATATATATATATATTTGTGTATATATATATATATATATATATATATTTATCTAGTTTTTTTTTTTTACCTGTATATGTTAATTGGTTGCTACTTTGCGGATTTTTGTTTATTGCAGGTGGTTTTGGTCCCCATTAACCCCGATAAACAAGGGATTACTGTACACACACACACACACACACACACACGCACACACACACACACACACACACACACACACACACACACACACACACACAGAGAGGAAGTCAGCCTCCGACTGTGGGCAAATGACAAACATCTTTTCCCATTTTCCAGTGACAAGTTGCAGTGAGGCAAAGAGTCGATGTTATCTGGGCGCAGTGCCGAGGAAAACATTGTGACCTTTCATCTCGGAGGAACAACATGCAGAACATGAACAAATATGCGATTCGGGTTGCGGGCTGCCGAAGCTGCAAACAGACCGAATCGATTCCCGGATTGGCTTCCGCTTCTCGTCTGCTCCAATAAGTGACTGAAAGCGCGAGCCGACACGCAGGCTAAGCATATCCGAAAGGCGTGCGTTTTAAACCGCCACTTCAAATAAACACAGTTAACATATGCGGCGAAAATAGAACCTGCGAAAACTCATCTCCTCCCGTGTGTGTGCGCGGGCGCTTCAGATAAGGTGGCAAGCGACTGAGACCGCTAAACAGTGGCGGAACCGAGCGTGTGAGCTGGCACACCCCACACCCCGATAAGGTTGATGATTTGCACAAGCGCCGTGATTTGATTCCAATCAAGAAATTGAAGTGCTCTCTGAAACGTGAAATATTTGATCAAGGACCAAGCAGCGTTATCGCCGGCAGGGCTCCCTCTGTAGACAACAATGCTTCCCAGACGTGTTTTGGGTGGCGGCGGCGGCGGCGACGCACGGCGAGGCACCGGGGAGCCGACAGCGGAAAATCAAGCGGAAACACGGAGACGGCGGTGGCCGCTCGGTGCGTCTGGTCGGTCCGCCCCGCGCCCCGCGAGGCCGCAAAACACCAACCCCCCGGGCTGACGTCGAGCGCTATGCAAAAGAGCACATCAAAAGCACACTCGTGACATCAGCTCCCTGACCGCCGGTGACGCGGGCTCACACGCTCTGACATTTGCTTGTCAAAAGAGCCAGTGTGCGCTCTCCCTCCCGCCACCATCGGCGACAATCAACGCGCCTTTGTCGACGGCGAGAGAGGGGGGGAACAAGGGCAGGGGGTGTGGGGGCGGAGGGGGGGGGGGGGTGAAAACGAGGTCTGCGGGGACAGACGCGGAGGATGACTGAGGGATGGCCAAATTCTGGAAGCTACTGGAAAATCTGAACGCGTGCGCAAGAGAGAGAGAGAGCGAGAGAGAAAGAGAGCCAGAGCGACCAAAGCGAGCCAGAGCGAGAATCACAAGGCAGCCAAGCGAGAAAGAGACGACAAGAGAGGACAAAGAAGGAGAGGAGACAGGGAGATGACAGGCTGACCGCGCCGCTCGCGCTCCCCCGGCTCTCAAATGCCCGTGGCGGCCTCGAGAGCGGCGGCACAACTCGTCACTAAAAAGTCACTCGCTCATCCGATTTGCTTTCATCACGCCGGCAAGCGACTCTCGCTCTCTCTTTGACTCGCCCTCACACACGCGACGAGTGAGAGCTGGCGAAGACAGAGCGAGCCACGTTACTCGCGGCACGCACGCGGCTCAACGCCAGCGAGCAAAGCCTCGTCCGCCCCTTCTAATGCCCCAAAAACTACCCGCGAGTACTCGTTGGCCCGGAACCGGAACCGCACGGAACCGGCTGATTTGGAATTACAGCAAGAGGCCTGCCGGGACGACTCTCTGGCAAAATCCCAAACGTCGTCTTGCGTCTTCAAAAGCTGAGAGTCCGAGAGCGCCGAGAAAAAGGATTTGCCCCCTTCCTGATCTCTTGGCACATCTCGCACACAAAGGTTTCACTGCATCAAACCAATTTTAGAATCACACGGAAACTAACCAGGAAATACAAAGGCCACTTTCAAAATGATGATTTCCTTTGCCCAAGGGAGGAAAAAAAATAAATTCTAATCTATCTGGCTTTGTGTGAAAAAGTCATTGCCCCCGCTTGTGAAATCACCGAGTAACCGCGACTTAACGACAGTTTCGGGAAAGGCGAGTTCAATTTCACAGGCGAGACCCGAGCAAAACATTTGTCGAATCCGGAAATCACGTCAAGAGAATCCGTCAGACCAAGTGAAGTAGGCGAGAAGATCTTAAGAAACAAACGGTACGGTCGGGGGGTGCCATCTTACCTATTCTCCAAAGTGCACCATCCGCAGTGGGCGTCACCCGCTCCCAAACAGTCGCCGCAGCTCGTCCACTGCTCGCACTGGGCCACTTTGACCCGCAGCATCTGCTCGAGCAGAAAACACCAAACCCTCAGGAGATGCCAAAAAGGAAAGGCAAATGACCGCGTGATCATCGCTTGCTTCTCCCAAAAATGAAGAAACCGGCAGAAGGGGCGTCTTACGTGGTGGGAGGTCATGAGATAAAGATAGGTCCTGTCATTGGGATCCAAGGTCATGATGTGGTGGACGGGTTCGCTGGCCGGCAGCTTGAGGGTCCGCTGACTGGCCGCCGTCATGTTTGGAGTGAGAGTCACCTGCGAAGCACAAGTGTCGTGGCGTTACAAAACGGAAGATCTGGTGCCGCGACGATGTCACAAAGGCCATTCGGAAACGAAGCCCCTCCGTGTCATTTGACAGGTAGAACCATTGAGAAAGTCGGACTTGAAGTTCCGACGTTTTCATTGGGCGACGCGCCACACGAGTAGGACAAAAGCCATGAGGACTTGCACTCTTGAGGACTTGCACACTGCAAGAATCAAAACAAGGGCACGGAAAATCCGACTGGATCCACCGCACCCTGCCCACCACCTTTTCCAGCTACTCCCCTCAGGCAGGCGCTACCGATCCATGCGCACCAAATCCAGCAGACAGTTACACAGCTTCTTCCCTCTCGCCATTAACTCCCTAAACAGTCACTGATTTATACTCCACCGCACCAGACACTTCAAAGCGCCTCAAGGACATCTGCACAATTGCACACTTTTTGTACAACAAATACTGCTACTACCGCACTACGGTTCACTTACATTACGAAATGTCCTTCCATACTTATTTGTCATGTCCTTGTTTATGATGATACTAGTGCAGCGTGTTATACCGGAGACAAATTCCTTGTGCGTTCTCCATACTTGGCCAATAAAGATGATTCTGATTCTGATGAGATTGAAGTTGAACCTCAACGGCGGCATTTTCATCCAAAGTCGGCCAATTCAGGCGATCCAATCAAACAGCCTTTCTAAGATTTGAATCGGAAGCCCCTCAAACAGACACGACGCCCCAACGGTTTTCGTCTTGAAAAGACAATGTATGAATCGTTATGCAATGATTGACACAAACGTACAAAAACATTCGCCCCCGCAGAAAATCCACCCAGGTAATGTAAAACCCGGTCGGATGGACATTTAAGCTGGGATGAGTGGCTTTATCTCAGCTTCCATATGCTTTTTTTTGGGGGGGGGGCTTGCCAAACCTCGTCACAAACATGCCGGTAAGTAACAGACGCAAGCAGGCTACGATGCAGTGAGCCAGGCCACACACCCCGGACAAGAAGCAGGACTGACATGGCAGGAAATCAATTCAATTCTGGACTAAAAGATGACAAAATGCTCATCTCTGTACAGGAGATACCAAGTGAGTACAGTGTACTCTATTTCGCTTTTGTGTTCCATACAGTATGGACGTTTACATTCTGAAATGATGTAAATCGGTCAGTCGGTGTGTTGCCATATAGTTTTGACGTTTACATCCTGAATGAAAAATTAAAATGACGGGATTGTGGCCGGTACTAGACCACACTGAGAGCTTTTGTGTTTGTTTGTTTTTGTTTTCTGCTGGACATCAGTCAAACACACCACCCAGCCCGTCGATGACCCTCCTAAGGGCAATAGAAAGAAGACTGGGCGATTATATGATCGCGATTCGGGATATTACGTGACCAGCGGCGAGCTGAGAGCAAATTAACTCCATCAGACGTGACGTGAAACGTGAGCGACTCTCGCGCATCAGAGTCCCCTTCCTGGGTTCGCAAGTTCAAATCAACAGAATGAAAGAAGCCCAAAACAGAAAGTAAGCGTCACAACTCGACCAAACGGCCAGCTAGCTAAACGCGAGGCAGACGGGCGGCCACGACATCAGGAAGCAGTCGTGACCACGACGGCTTCCTGCCCGTTGAATCGTTTCAACAAGTAGCACCCCAGCGATCAAGTAGAATTCTTTTTTGCGCAGTCTCTGCCCGCATATACATGATCAGTTTAGTCTGGGGGTCGGCAACACGCGGCTCCAGAGCCGCATGCGGCTCTTTAGCGACATCTAGTGGCTCCCTGTAGCTTTATAAAAAACTGTTTGAAAATGGAAAAAGATTTTGATAGTAGGCTAATATAGCTCAAATATAGCTCGTTTGCAAGTAGCAATGATGCTAACGCCATATAGCGCATCATCCACGCATCCATTTTCCGATCCGCTTTCTCGGGGGGGGGGGGGTGCTGGAGCCTATCCCAGCCCTCTTCGGGCAGCGGGCAGGGGGGCACCCTGAACCGGTTGCCAGCCAATCGCCAGGGCACCCACAGGAGAACAACCATCCGCGCTCACACTCACACCGCGGGACAATTCAGAGTGCCCAATCAACCTGCCGTGCCACTTCAAAATGATGATGTTGACATGATAAGGCGTATTTTAGTCTTCCCGATTAGTCCGTTTCGTAGTGGTTTACAGCGTACATTTGTCTCAACTGGTTAGTGACACAAAAAAAGGTTGGGGGACCACGGCTGTATGGTGTCTTTCTGTTGTGGCCACAGCTGGGCTCCATACAAGAAGGGACGAGAAAAAGAAGAAGGTCCCATTGTGCGTCGACAGAGCCCCTACAGTCACATGGAAGGGTTAGGAAAATGTCATGTTGCGAGGTGGTGGTGGACCCCAAAAAGCAGGCAGGAGAGAGGAGCAGGGTGAACTTGACGAATTGTATTGAAATACAGAAACTAAATCCAGAACAAACAAAGTCACAAAAACAAAAACAATCCAAAGTGGCAAACAAAACCATGACTGAAGCAAAAACTAGCACTAAAGGAAACAAACAACCCTGACAGCTGCTAACAAGCAAACAATGACCCGAACTGAGTGGTCGGCCATCAAGTCTTTTAAAGTGGCACTAATTACCTAACGACCAACAGGTGTGCAGCTGCAGGTAAAAGCCCCAACAGTGCCACCTGTTGGTCACAAACCGAAACATGACAGAAAAAAAAAAACAACAACTCTGCGTTCCCTGGCAAAGTTTTGCATTCCCGACGTGCCCCCGTCAATGTGCGCATGGTTTCCATGAAGAGCAGAAGAGGGACAGGTGGTTTGGTGGGCCAAGATAAAGTCGGCTTGTTTACAAAATGAATCACTGCCGTCACAATCAAAGTGTGTGTGTGTGTGTGTGTGTGTGTGTGTGGGAGGGGGCGGCGGGGGGCGGGGGGTGTATTAGTAGGTTAGTCGCAGTAGGTCGGTAAGATTAGGTTAGCAGATAGGTTTAAAAGCAGACCAAAGTGGAAATCAGCTGTGACGGGGGGGGAAAGAGTTCTTTGATTCGAGAAAAAAAAAGGGTCTGTAATTCCAAATGACTTAATCACGAGCGCTCTCCAAACGCAACCAAAGAGCCATCCTAACTTAATCTGCGCCGGCGCGGGTCCCCCCCCCCCTCCCCCCCCTCCCCCCTTGCCCTGTTTTTCGTAGCAGCCACAATCACATTACGCCCGCTAACAGCTCCATTAAGCTCGGCAACAGCCCGCCACTCGCTGTCCTCGGGGGGCAGCCGTGCACGCACGCACGCACGCACGCACGCACTGGCGGAGCACGACGGAGCGACACCGTGGTGGCAAATGTTAGCGAGGCGGCGCACCCCTTCACTCGTTCATTCGGTCATGGGAAGTCGGGCTCGGGCAGGGGTCGCGACCTTTCGGAAGGTGACAGCGACTGATTCGTGCGAAGGACAACCGCTTTGAAAGACGATGGTGAAATGTGCTCACGCGATCTTCAGTCATACGTCACGATCGATGTGTCGTTGATTTCTCACAAGAATTGAAGGAGTCAATCGGCTCGGAAAACCAATGCGTGTCAATAGGCAACGCTTTGAGTTATTTGTCTATCGCCTCTCCTCTGGAACTCGCTCCCATGTCTACTCAGACACACTCATGGCACAAAAAAACCCGCCTACCCTTTCCGATCTGCTTTTAACATGTAATACATCATCTTTTGGGTTTTTTTAACCCCCCTATGCAGTAATGATCCCAAAATTGGACATTTCGGACACTTTGGACGATTTTGGACTGTTGGACAAATGGACACCACAGACTTATTGATCAAGGATCAAGCAATGAGTGGATGTTGGCTCGGCACCCCCCTCGAGCGCCCCTCCACCTCTCATCCCCGAATGGCCCCCCCTCGCGCATCTGACGCAATCGCCGTGCTCTTTTACTCCCACGCGTGGCTCGAGCAGAGCCGTCATTCCGGGAAAGAAACCGCCGGCACAGGGATTGTTTGTTCATGTTGCAAAAGTGGCGAGTGGCTTTGAATACAAAAGGTCAGGAAGCACCGAGCGGACGGAAGCGCGCTCGTGTCGGTTTTCCCCGCCACGGTCGAGGAGCCGGCCGCCCGTGGCGCTCGCAGGTGGAGCCAGCCCGGTCGGGGGTGACCAAGAATGTGCTTGGGACAGAATTCAGGAATGCTGTTAATTGGACGGGAACTTTTTTTTTGTTCTTTCTTTCTCCACCAGCTGCGGGCTTCGAAGGCGGTCGCAAACAAAGCCAGAGCGCTTCACACGTGGCCAAGCCACCTTGTTAACATGTTTGGGCTGGTGTGGCAGGCTGGAAGGCAACAGTTATTGGGACCACATCAAGGGGCAGGATGCCTCATGACTGACTGGGGCACGGGGAGGTGGGGGGGGGGGGGTTCATTGGGAGAGGGGGGGACAGGGCACTGAACACGGTCATATATGTGAGTGAACAATCTCTCGAAGCCAGTGGGCGGCCATGTTACGTCGCCGCTGTTCCTGACAACTTCTGTTATTTTGTTTCCACTTCAAACACAGTTACGGCTGCGTGTTTGACGCTAGGAGAATGAACTTTGCTGTTTAGATGGGCCATTTGACGCACGTTACCGCAGTACAGTGAAACTCCTCTACAACGAAATCATGTTTGCAGCAAGACATTTTTCATAACAGGGGACTTTTCACTGTAGCAAATTTTATCTCAGGGAAAAAGATTTCGCATCATGGAACAGTGGGACTTTTCGTCGTCGGGGGAGCAGAAGAGTGGGAATGGCTTTCATGCATGAAAATATTTTCACACTAGGGGGTATTTTCGTCCATGTAGGTTTCGTTGTTTTCACACTAGGGGGTATTTTCGTCCATGTAGGTTTCGACATTTTTCATGACTTTTCACTGTAGCAAATTTTATCTCAGGAAAAAGATTTCACATGTGGGACTTTTCGTCGTCGGGGGAGCAGAAGAGTGGGAATGGCTTTCATGCATGAACATTTTTTCACACTAGGGGGTATTTTCGTCCATGTAGGTTTCGTTGTAGAGGAGTTTCACTGTATCGTCAAGTGTTACTGATAGAGGTTAGGTTGACATTTGGCGCACGTTACCTCAGTACAGTGAAACTCTTCTACAACGAAACAGTGCAGAAACTCAGGGGACTCTACATTTTATCTCAGGGAAAAAGATTTCGCAATCATGTTCGGGGGAGCAGAAGAGTGGGAATGGCTTTCATGAACATTTTTTCACAGGGGGTATTTTCGTCCATGTAGGTTTCGTTGTAGAAGACATTTTTCTGATAGATAACAGGGTTACCTCAGACAGTGAAACTTTACAACACTGTAGCAAATTTTATCTCAGCAAATTTTTATCTCAGGAAAAAGATTTCGCATCATGGAACAGTGGGACTTTTCGTCGTCGGGGGAGCAGAAGACATTTTTCATAGCAGGGGACTTTTCAGTGGCAGAAGAATGGGAATGGCTTTCATGCATGAAAATCTTTTCACACTAGGGGGTATTTTCGTCCATGTAGGTTTCGTTGGAGAGGAGTTTCACTGTATCGTCAAGTGTTACTGATAGAGGTTAGGTTGACATTTGGCAGCGTCTTACCTTTCGAAGTCGCCCGTTGGAGGTTCCCAGAAAAAGCGCGGTGTGGTTGAGCACGTCGTCCACGGCCACGGAGCTCAGGTCGTTGTATTGGAGCAAAGGAAGCGCCCTGAGGGGCCTCCGCAGGGCCAGGGGGTGCTGCAGGTGAGCCGCGCCGCAGTCCAGCTGCTCCGGCTGCAGCTGGAACAAACACACAAGGGCGGCAGAAATGATGAACGCTCGAGAAGCACGAAAAGAGAACAACGAGCCGAGTGATGCAAGCGAACGAGCCAGACGAGGGCTTAACCCTCATGCAGTATTTTTAAGCGGCGGTATTACGTCCCAAAAATGTATTTTTTCACTTTTCATTTTTTTTCACTTTCAACCCCTCAAAATGTTCAGTGGGAATTGGCCAAGACATCGATAGACATCCTATGCAAAATTTCAGCTTTGTGGAGTTATTTGTCACTCTTTTGTCTGTGGTGTCCATTTGTCCAACAGTCCAAAATCGTCCAAAGTGTCCGAAATGTCCGAAATGTCCAATTTTGGGATCATTACTGCATAGGGGGTTAATCACAATGAGCCGCTCAAGGCTTCAAAACCGCCCGGCTGCTTTGCGGAAAGCCCTTCAAAGAAAAAAAAAGCGTCTTCAACACTCATCGCGCTCTGCTTTTGTCACACGCTGAGCAGACAGACCGTGATCAACGCTAGACTGAGCACTGCCGTCGATGGGGAATCGGAGCGATATTTTCCAAATGTCAACAAAGCAAAAAAAAAAAAGAGAGAGGGAATGAAGCAAGCATGGATATTTGCACAGTGGTTTCCCCACAGGCTAATCTACTGGCGGCTTTCTCTCCCTCGTCATGGCCTTCACGCCACACAGCACTGGAAATGCTCGTCACAAATTAGTCGTGTCTTTAGTCAGGACTTCAGTACGCGCGGGCAGAGATGAACGAGATCACTGAGGAGAATGGTCACAATGAGATTTTTTTTTTTTTTTTTTTAAGAGGGCGGGTGGGGTGGGGGGGGGGGGTGACCAGACAGCAGAAGGGGTCGAGGGGCCGGCCTTACTTTCTCTCTCCGCTGTCACTCAAAGCCACGATTTACAAAACGTTGCAATTGCGTTCAGTCAAATTCCCTTTGTAGTGACGGAGCACTTGGGAATGAGTGACTGATTGGAATCATTCAGCATCGCCTGCTCCCCAATCACCAGAATGAGCAATTAGCTCTTTGGAGAACGTTTTTGTGTGTGTGTGTGTGTGTGTGTCGTCGCCTCTAGAAAATCTGGTCAACAAAAGCCTTCAGATGCAAGTGAAAGACTGAAGCATGGTTATCTCTCGACATAGTTTGACATACAGTCAAACCTCGGTTTTCGGACGTCTCGGTTCTCGTCCAATTCAGTTTTCGATCAAAAATTTAGAGTTTTTTATGCCTCGGATGACGAACAAATTTGGGTTCTCGAACAAACTGAGCGCACTTGAACGCACCATTTGACTCCTCTGGCCTTCCTTACACGAGGAAGTGATGCTTCCTCGGGTCAACGAGGAAGTGATGCTTCCTCGTCTTGCTGAACACGTCCATTGTGAGCAGACGTGTTCAGTCAACATTTTTATTTTCAAAAGAGCCTGGTTTCGGTTTTCCAACAATTTCGGTTTTCGAACAGCCTTCTGGAACGGATTATGGACGAAAACCGAGGTTTGACTGTATTGGTTTGGTATGCTAAGCCTTTCTATTTAGCTGACAGAACCGTCGTGTTTGCCGCTCAGTCACTAAATGCCCGCTGTTGTGTGGTGTTCCACAGGGCTCAATTCTGGGGCCTCTGCTGTTCACACTGGATCTGCTCCCATTGAGTTGAGAGTTGGGTTCTCTGATTAGCTGACACATTTCCAGTACAGACTATCCACCAATCAGCTCGCTGGGGGCCAACATTTCGAGAAGTAAACGTGTCCAAATTAGCGAAAGTCATCAACCGCTCTACCCCGTTGTGGAGGAATTTGGAGGCCTTTGTGGAGCGCTTTCTCTGCTGGAGAGAAAACTTCCACAAAAATGGCCTCACGAATCCAAAGAGAAAACAGGGGTTGGTGAACGCAACGCGACAACGCGGCGTGAAATTTCCTTCCGGGGGGGAAATTTTGGTATGCATGAGGAATTGCCGTTGGAGAAGGACCAACGGCGCAGTCATTTGACTTGGATGGTGTTTGATGACACTCGAACTTACTTTGGACATCAAATACAAATGGGCCTTTGTTTCATCCCCCCCCCCCCCCCCGTCCTCCAATTCATACAAAGATGCTACTGTCGGATACGACGATAAGGATGAGTTATGAGGCATGCGTGCCATATGCATCAGCTTTGCCTTTTTTGGGGGACTGAACTGACTGACGTCAAAGGCTCACATGTCAACACGTCAGGGCAAAATCGCAAGTCCGAGACGCCGTTTGCAACTCCGTTGCGCGATATGACTGGCACCGCCGCGCCGCGGTTGCAAAACGGTCACTCCTCCAACGTCTCAAGCCTGCCCCGATTCCTGTGAGCAAACATCTCAGCGGCTGCGGCGCAGCACGAGCAGACGGCGTTTAGCAAACAATCGTGTGCCAAAAAAGTCATTTGATCGGCGAGATCCGAGATTTGGGGGGAAAGCAGTCTGGCCGCGGTTGAAGAAACGACTGAAGAAACGTTTTCAACCTGGATTGAACCCACAAAGCGCCGGAGATGATTTGGTGCTCTCCACCATGTGATCGTGCTCTCGTGTCACACGGATGAATAAAAGTCAAGATCACTTCGAAAGGCAAGATAGCATCTACCATTTGTGTGCGTACCAGAAAGACAATGCGGCTCTTTATTCGCAAATTGTGGAGGATTTGTTTTTTTTGGGGGGGGGGGGGGGGGGGGGCCTTCTATCTCGCAGAGCAGATAAGGCTCCGCAAATAATAGCATCTCCACTTTCAGGTGACCATTTTTCAAACGGTGACTTGAGGCTCATTCATGTGACGCCTTCATCACTCGAGCACAAAAGTGGAAGAAACTATTTTTGGCCTCGGAAATCTTTTTTTTTTTCACGACAGTGTTTTGAAGATCAATGATGTTACTCTTTTCGTCATGAACGGTTTATTTGTATCGGCGAAAAGTGCAACAATATCCAAAACCAATTTATTGGTAGTACAGTCATCCCTCGTTTGTCACGGGGGGGTTCCCTTCCCCAAATAACCCGAGGCAAGTGAAATCCGTCAAGTAGTCCTCATTATTTGTTACAATTATGACGTATACAAAATCGTATTGAATGAAAACTTTTTCAGGCCCAAGCATTTTTTTTTTTTTTTAATTTCAACTGACAGTTTTTCGGAATACTTGACCGAACGTTTCGTCGACATTGTGGGTATTGTTACGGAGTAAATTTGGCAAGCTGTATAGCGGCGAGGCGCAAAGACTGCTGGCATTACTCTGCAGGCCCTTAGCCAATCAGGTTGCAGAACACAACGCAATTCAAAAAAAAAAAAAAATCTGTGAAACAGCAAAGCCGCAAAAAGTAAACCGCGTGATGATGAGGCATGACAGTAATGGCGGCTATTTTTTCGGACAGCCTCCCACTTCTCACTCTGCCCACCTTGGCCTTTTTGAACTAACTTCCGGGTTGAGTGAATGCCGGCGCGTTTGGCTGCCTCTGCTCGACCCGTATTGTGTTTTATTGTTTTTGTTCCTGATTGTAAAGTGTCCTTGGGTGTCTTGAAAGGCGCTTAGAAATCAAATGTATCCATCCATCCATCCATTTTCCGAACCGCTTGATCCTCACTAGGGTCGCGGGGGGTGCTGGAGCCTATCCCAGCCGTCTTCGGGCAGTAGGCGGGGGACACCCTGAATTGGTTGCCAGTCAATTGCAGGGCACACAGAGACGAACAACCATCGACGCCACCCTCACACCTAGGGACAATTTAGAGTGCCCAACGAGCCTGCCATGCATGTTTTTGGAATGTGGGAGGAAACCGGAGCACCCGGAGAAAACCCACGCAAGCCCGGGGAGAACATGCAAACTCCACACAGGGAGGCCGGAGCTGGAATCGAACCCAGTACCTCTGCACTGTGAAGCCGACGTGCTAACCACTGGACTACCGGGCCGCCCAATAAAATGTATTATTATTATTATTATAACCTTGTGGCCTGTGTCAAACGTCATTTGTTGTTGTTTTTTTTTTCTTGCGGGTCGCCGAAAAATGGACGGCGGCTCACAAATGGCCCCCGGTCCGTCGATTGGACACCAGTGCCAAACACGGCGGCAATTTCGTCGCAGGGACAGAAAATAAAGTGCAAAAAAAAAAACAATCACTGTCTTCAAGTTAGGCGGCTTAGCGAGCGTCAACGTAAGATGGCCGCCGGTGGCTTCACTTCCCCCCCCCCCCCTAAAACTCAAGTCACAGATGCTCGGAAGAGGCAAACAATAGAAGCGCCGGCTGAGGATCAGCGCCGCCTCACGTTTTGCTGAGAGGCTGCTGAGCTGTTGGATTTGACAAGCGACTGAATAGAGCCTTCCCGGAAGTTGAGTGTGGCGCTGGAGCCGAAGCAGCGATTTGGGGCACGGATTGAAGCTCAACGAGTGATGCGGCCAAAGTGGACATTTGTGGGGGGGGGGAAAAAAATCCCCACTCAGACTCACACGCACGCATCCGCCGATTGACCCCCGGCACACATCCTGGAGTCGCGGCGACCGCTGACCTCTTTTCGAAGCAGCGCATATTGTAGCGGATTTGGTTTTTAGCGTACCGCAAACAACATGGCGGGATTGTCGAGGAAGAATATTGCGGTGATCGCCAAAAGAGGAAAAGCGGTGAGCATGAAGGCGACACCTGGTCGAGATTTGAAAGGCTCTCTCGACGATGATCTCGCCCCATTTATGTTGTATTTTGGTGACAGAGACTCTCCGCGCTCGGCTTTTTAGCCGCAGCTGTTCTGCATGATGAAATGATAAATCCAGTTAGGTACGATTTTTCAAGTGACTGCTGCGTGTCGATGACTTTGGGGCGAGGGGCGGGGCTACACCCCAGACTGGTTGCCAGCCCACGGCGGGGCACGTTGACACAAACAAAGCATTCCTCCGGCGCAATCACACCAGCAGGGTGCGCAAACTACGAGCTCTTCATATATTTCCAGTAATACAGTTGCCAATGCATGCATGACCCTCCCAACCCCCCCGATCCTAACCCAACAACATTGAAGCAAATAACAAAATAATCCCATACTGTGGTTTTCAATTTTGCATGAAAATTGCCATTCAAGGATGGCACAACCCGCTGAATAAGAAACAAGGTTAAATCCAAGAACTTGTTTTGTGCATTGTTGTTGGTGGGGGGTTTTTTTTTCGACAAAAATCAATTCACTCCATTTTTTAAATTATTGGAGAACTATGTTTGTCCTGCATGTCATTCCAAATCCGCCCAAAATAAATACAGTCAAACCTCGGTTTTCATCCATAATCCTTAACCCCCATGCAGTAATGATCCCAAAATTGGACATTTCGGACCCTTTGGACGATTTTGGACTGTTGGGCAAATGGACACCACAGACAAAACAGTGACAAATAACTCCACGAAGCTGAAATTTTGCATAGGATGTATATCGATGTCTTGGCCAATTCCCACGGAACATTTTGAGGGGTTGAAAGTGAAAAAAAAAAAAGAAAAGTGAAAAAAGTTGTTGCACATTGGAAGAGGGACATTTTTGGGACAATCCTCCTTCATGCAGCCGCTTCAAAAGACTGCATGAGGGTTAAGGAAGGCGAGAGGAGTCAAATGGTGCATTCAAGTGCGCTCAGTTTGTTCGAGAACCGAAATTTGTTCGTCATCCGAGGCATAAAAAAATCGACATTTTTGGTCGAAAACTGAATAAAAAAATCGAAATTTTTGTAAAGTTTATTTTATTTTATTTTTTATTTTTTTGGGTCGAAAACCGAATTGGTCGAGAACCGAGACGTTCGAAAACCGAGGTTTGACTGTAAATGTATAAATAATGCACGTATGTATGTCTGTCTCGGGCCGACTCATGTCGTAGTTCAGGGCAGGATGACAACACGCAAGCTCACGTCCAGAAGCAGATTAATGAACGTTTTTTTGTCCGATTGCCCCAAAATATTTGCGTCGGCACTTCCAATACTCGAAAGAGGCTCTCTGGCAGGTGGGCTTTTTGTTTCTCCGGCATTTTTTCGGAAGTTTGCCGGCGAGCGAGAGTCGCTTACCAGCAGGTTCCACTTCTGGACGCAGGCGGCCCCCGAGCCCTGGATGACGCTGTCCAGCACCTGGACGTCCCCGGTGGGCGAGTTGGAGCAGCTCCGGCGGCCCCGGCGGATCTCCTCCTCGATGTCGGCGAACTCGAAGGCGCACACGGCCGTCCCGCGCCCGCCCTTGGAGAAGACCCCGAAGAGGAAGGCCTGGGCGCGGACGCGGGCCGGGTAGACCGACAGGAGCCGGTTGTAAATGTCGCCGTTGCGCCCGCACTGGAGGGGCAGCTGGATGTAGGACTCGGTGAGCTTGCGGCTCTCGGGCCCGTCGCTGTCCAGGCAGATCCGGGCCAGGACGCTGTTGGGCTGGCTCTCCTTGTGGCCCGTCTTGGCGTCGTTGTTGAAGGCGACGTAGGAGTAGGTCTTGTGGTGGAAGGCGCGCACAAAGTGCAGCTGGTTTTTGGCCTTGGCCTCCTGCTTGATCTTGAAGACGTTGTCCTCGGACGGGTTGATGTCGTAGGTGAAGAGCCTGGCCAGGTCGCCCACGTCGAAGGAGCGGATGGCGATTTCCGGGGTGTTTTCGAAGCGCAGGTCTTCCTTGCTGTGGTTTTTGGGGAAGTAGCGGGTGCCGGCGCCGGTGTAGGTGGCCGCCACCAGCAGCCGGGTTCCGGTTCCGGTTCCGCCGGTTCCGCCGCCGCCGCCGGTGAGGAGCAGCCCCACGGTGGACGCGTCCGGGTGGTTGGCGGCGATGTTGAGCATGCTGGGGAAGACGGTCTTCTCGCCCGCGGGCGGGAACTCCACGGCCGCCTGCGAGACGTTGGCGAGCCGGCGCAGCTCGCAGAAGCCCTGGTAGACGGAGCCGCAGGCCACCAGCACGCCCTGCCGCCGGTCGAGCTCCAGCAGCTTGTTGTGGTTGTCCGTCAGCGACTTGGGATGCTGGCACGGCGCCTGCGGGAGCTGCGGCGCGTGGCACAACAGGTTGTCCTCCACCGGGCCCGTGCGCCGCTGCGCCTCCAGGCGCAGGGCGGCGTCCAGCTGGTACAGGCTGTTGACGGTGGCCACGTACACCCTCCCGGACGCCGGGTCCAGCGCGAAATTATTGGTGCGGTTCGGGGCGTAGAATTGCCGCTGGACGCGCGGCGCGCCGACGCTCCGGCGGCGCGCCTCCGGAGAAGAAGGAGAAGAAGAAGAAGAAGAAGCAGAAGCCGCGAGCGCGCCGAGGAGCACGAGAGCGATCCCCATCGGAGGACGAGGAGGAGGCATCTTTCCTTCTGGCCGCCTTCCGCGTCTTCTGGGCCGAGGGGCGCATTGAGCGGGGACTAAATTAGCCTGCTTGTTCCTGGGGGGGCGACGATCCGAGAGGAAAAAGGGCTGCTTCCTGCTTCGCGCCTCGACCCGGAGTGACGAGATAAGGCGAGTCGTGCTTCCTCTCCCCGCTCACCCCCCACTCGCTTTTATTTTACGTTTGCAGGCTGCCTCCTCTGTCCCTTCTCTCGACCCCCCCCCCACCCCACCCCGTGCGCGCGCGCCTCCGAGTGGAGCGAGCGCAAATAAACGCGAGCCCAACGCGTTCGTCCTTCCCTCCTTGTCCGAGCCAATGAAGGCGGGCGTTTTTTCGGCAGCCAAAGCCGTGCGTCGACCCCCCCCCCAAAAAAAGTTGCAGCAACCACCGCTGTCACAAAAGCGATTATTTCAAACCCCCAAATGAACAAAGGAATAGTTTGCGCCCTCGTTTGCGGGCTTTGAGCGGACTGCTCGGTTCAGTGCGCGACAAGAGGCAAGAGCGGTGACGCGTCTGGCCGCCTCGCCTCCGTTCCGCTTTTGCTTCTCGTGGGCTTCTATTTTTGTTCACGTTATGCATGATGGTGGATGTTGTAGGACCCCCCCACCCCCCACCCCACCCCAAACAGCAGGCAGGAGAGAGGAGCAGGGTGAACTTGACGAATTGTATTGAAATACAGAAACTAAATCCAGAACAAACAAAGTCCTGAAAAAAACAAAAAAGAATCCAAAGTAGCAAACAAAACCACGACTGAAGCAAAAACGATCAATAACAGAAACATGACCAGAAACTTGACCTAAACCAAACAAACATGACAGCAGCTAACAAGCAACAATGACCCGACACCCGAGCGGTCAGGGCATCGAGTCTTATAAAGTGGCGCTCATTACACACAATGACCAACAGGTGTGCAGCTGCAGGCGGAGCCCTCACAGCGCCACCTGTTGGTCACAAACAGATCCATGACAATTTGGGGTGTTTTTGCAAGCATGATATGGTCTTCAAGAAGAGCGGTTTCCAAGATACATAAAAGCGTTTTTGGCTGTCAACCCCCCACCCCCCCCCCCCCCGCCCCCCAAAGAATTTGTCAGATCAATACCTGAAATCGTCTCAATTTCCACCGCGCACGTGACGATCTCTCGACCGTCTCGACTTTTCTTGCACGCTTGGGTCTTCCAAAGTGGGCCGATTTCTCGACCGGGTCACCTGACTCGATCTCGCCCCCCCGCTCCCACTTTGAAATGATGCAATGCAGTCGAAAAATCACTTGATCCTTCTTTCACGAGCTCACCACCACGACCAGTCATCCCCTCCCCCCCCCGCACCCTGAAGATGGCCCAATCGACGACCCGCTCATCCGATTAATCGCAGGTCGCGAGGTCGCCCGCCACCCCCTTCCACGCAGCTCTCAGATGAGTTTTGCGCACACCGCCCGCGTTGTCTCCCAGTGAAAGGCGCAAGCAGATGTTCCACGCGCCAGCGCGCCTTTTCCGCTCGTTGGCACTTGCTCCTTTTTTTTTCCTTTTTCTTCCTCTCGCTCCTCAATAATATTCATAGCGGAACACACGCGCGCTCCCACTCAATGGCTGCAGCGCGCATATGCTCGCGCATTAGGAATGGAAATTTATGGTTTTTTGGGGACAGGGCGCGCGGACGACGGATCCCAGAATAAATGTTCGCGCCCGCGGTGGATGCAAATCGGGGTCGAACCGCGGCGACACCGTCGCACTTTGACGCGCAAAAGGGGCAACAGAACGCGAGCGCGCTGGCCGCTCACGTCGATCAAACGCCCGCTGCAAAGCAAGAGAAGCCCCATCGGGCGCGATACAAGCTCGACACCGCCATCTGGTGGCCACACGAATATACTGTTCCGCGCTCGGGAGGGTCTGGACCTCAACGACACACACCAACATGATTCGATTTATTCAGGCCAGAGGCGACTTGAACAAAGGGAGGGGGGGAAAAAAAAAAAACATCAGTTGGCCAGGAATGCATTTTTATTGATTCCACACTTTAAAAAAAAAAGCAGATCAGAAGGAAGGCACTGCAGCAGGTTTTATCACGGAAACCAACGTCAAGGTCGAGCCGAGGTCAAACGACCGCTCGTCGCTCCCGATTCCCTCACACGGCAACGTTTTGCATTTGGAGTCGAGATGAGGTCTTGCGGTCGCCCCCGTCCCCCGACCCGAGTGCCCCCCCCCCCCCCCCCCCTTATGAGGTTTTGGCGGTCGACCGTCGGTCGGTCGTCGTGAGCCGACATTGAATCGAGTGTTCAAAGTGCCAGTGTTTCGTTGCGTCGGTGCGTCATTTGTCTTCATTTCGCAGGCGCAAATGCAGCAGCCCTTTGACAATGACCAGATGACGTCTGGGGAGGTGGCCGGCGGCCCCCCCCCCCCGCCTCCCCCCACTTCAAAAGGAAATGAAAAATCACACGACGTTTGCCACCGTCAATGGGGAGGAAGCACAAAAAGTCGTCACGAATCTCAAAATTCAGCAGGAAAAAAAAGGAGGGGGGGGGGTTTGAGGTTACGGTTGAAAGTCAACCAAGTGGCCCCGTTTTCAAAGGCAATGGAGCACACTTGAGGCTTGAGGTGAGCGCTACATGCTACTGGATAAAATCAAGTTCATGACATGGGAGTCAAATCTATAAATTAAAAAAAATGAATTACAGACAACATTGAATCTAAAAAAACAGACAACCCTTACGCCAACCCCCCCCAAAAAAAAACCCCATTCAGTCAAACAGTGTGTGAGGGGGGGGGTTGAAAAAAATGTAAACAGCGCAGTCCTTGGTCGACTCGGGTTGTTGGTCTCTGAGCAGCCGTCTGAACCCAGGAGGGGGTGGGGGGGGCATCCTCCCGGCTCTCCTGCGCGACGGCGGCGATCTGCTGTCCTCACTTGAGTGAGCAAAGAAGGCGGCGGCGGCAATGCCGCTCATCCAGGGGGCCGCGGGGCTGGCGGCGTATAAGGCGACAGCGCGTCCCGGTTCCTCCACAGGAAGGCGGCGAGGGCGACGAGCAGCAGGGTGGCGAGCGAGCGCGAGCGCGTCCGCATCAGAGGCGCCACGCAGTTGGCCACGGTCGACACAAAGACCAAGAGGACGGCCATGAGGGCCAGCAGCACGTTGATGAGTTTGCCCAGCAGCGTTCGGGCCGTGGCGTTTTCCAGCCCCTCCAGCTGCGCCGCCTGCTGCTGCTGCTGCTGCAGCTCCATCTTGGAGATTCGCGTCTGACAGGCCTCCAGCGCCTCCTGCCGAAAAGACGTTTCAAAACGGGTCACCCAAAAAGTCCCCGCTTGGTGGTGCAAGACAGCGGGAAAAAAAATAGATACAGCGAAACTCCTCGACAACAAAATCATGTTTAGGGCAAGAAATTTTTCACAATAGGGGGTTTTTCACTGTAGCAAATTGGATCTCAGATGTAAACACACACACACACACACACACACACAAACGTATGTGTACTCTATTTATTTAAAATTTACGATCAGCATTCACTTTTGCTTCCTCCATCTTTTACTTTGGTGACTTTTCGCCTCTCTTCCAGCGTCAAAGCTCTTCTTGTCTTAGCTGCTTGACATCCAAAAGTCCGTTTTGTAGCCATTTTGGTAATGCAATGTTCGTGCTGCGTCTGAAACGAACAATAACAAATACTTCCTGGACGACTGCGCATGTGTAAACCAGTGTGGTGGTTGCTGTTGCCGTTTCCGAACGAAGCAGTAGAGGTCGCTGTTGGATTAGACTTTGTTGCCGTGAATCTCTTCGCCAGGCAAGAGCAGAGAAAAAGATTTCGTATCACGCAACAGGGTTTTTTTTCGTTGTATGGGGGCAGGAAAGTGCGAATGGTGTTAATCCATTAAGATTTTTTCACACTAGGGGGTATTTTCACCCATGTAGGTTTTATTTCAATGCAAAAAACACCCGTCTTATATTCGGGCCAATACGGTAATTACGAAAGACAAACTTTGTTTTTGTCTCGCGTCCGAAGACCCCCCAAAACCTCAATCGGTGAAGACCTCAACCGTGATTGACTTTTGTCTATTCGACGTTGTCCCTCACAGAGACTGCAAAAAAAAACAACTCACAAAGTGGACTATTTGGGGGGAAAAAAACCCCAGTCCTTTCTTTGATCGTGCACATCAGTGGCATATGATCAAAGCGTGACGCCATTTCTCCCCCTTCGCCTTGAAAATAATCCAAGAATGAGTCAATTCGCCCCATTTTGATCTTTGTGAGTTTTTCATTCGACTGAGGGAGAGCACGAGTAAAAACCTCGTCAGGCTCCTCAAGCACCAGAACCATCTCCTGACGCGACTTGCCACCGCCGTTCAGCTCACTGACAGCCAATCCCCAACCTGGCATGGATCGTGAGCGCCGCCCTAGTGGCCAA
Organism: Hippocampus abdominalis; assembly: GCA_018466805.1. Taxonomy (NCBI): domain Eukaryota; kingdom Metazoa; phylum Chordata; class Actinopteri; order Syngnathiformes; family Syngnathidae; genus Hippocampus; species Hippocampus abdominalis. The sequence continues at coordinate 35,646,047 of CM031694.1, read as the reverse complement.
TGATAGGAAATGCAGCGCAAAAAGAGAAGCGCCCTCCATTGAGGCCTTCTCCCAAGTGACTCAACAGACAAAGCGGGAGGTTTGTCAGTTGGTTTCGACTTCCTCTTTGGAGCGCCAGGCGGGATGCGCCCTGGACGACAACCACTCACGATAGCGTCAGCGGGAAAATTGGAACCTGGGAAAGATCGGCGGCCGTATGCGAGCGGCAGGGCTCCAATTTCCCCTTTCCAGGCAAGCGTTTACCTTTGACCTTTGCGTCAAACTGAGAGAGAGGAGGCCAACCTGAATGTCTCGCGCCCTCTCGTACGACTGGTAGGCGATCTTCTCCTCCATGCTGGCCAGCTCCTGTTTCAGGTTGAGGATCTCGTTCTGGTGAAGTTCCGTCAGGTCGTTCAGCTGCTCCTCCAAGCGCTCGCACCTGAACGCACGTTGGGGGGGGCAAGATGAGCTGAAACAAGCCGACACGGCAACCGCCAGACTCCGGCGATGACAAGATGGGGGCGCCGGCGAGCCAATGCTTTCTCCAAAGTCTGCCAGGCGTCACCCTAGTGGCTCCCTCTAGTGGCGCTTGAAAAACCACTGGACTCAATGCTATCATGTTCCAGTGGCTTATTCTTATTATTACAGTGAGAATTTGACAGTTTAACCCCAGGGGGTCCTGCGGGACTCGCTGCTCAGAAAAGTACGAGTCCCATGATGCATTTCGAGAGTCCCAAATTTCCAATTCTGAAATGGTCGACTTATTTAATTGCATAGGATAATAACATACATTGCTCCATACATTGATAAGAGGTTTATTTCTTATAAACAAATGCTGCAAAAATGTAATCAATTCAGGTATACAAGATTTGCTGAGAAATAGCTTCTTTTGAGTTCTTTTGAGTTCATCAATTCTCCTCTCTTTACTCTGCTTCCAATGATGCAGGACTTTCTCAAAGTCAACTTATTATCGCAAAAAAACGATCCAACTTTAGCTGCTTCCGCTGTGATATCTCCGCAATAAACTTTCGCAACACTTGTTTGAACGTTACACGACTTGGCAATCATCTGCTTTCCATGCGGTGACGGGCGATCTCGCCAATCTCGTCTCGCGAGAACGGAAATCCCGTCACGCGAGATGACTTAACGCGAAATCAAAACAACAATGGCGGCGATTGTCGACACTGCGACACTGCGTTGCTGGAAAAAAAAAAAAAGATGTACCGTCGGTTTTTTTTTTGGTGTTTGTTTTGACTGAGAAATTTCCTTGCGTCCCAAAAACGCACATTATTTCAAAGTGTGGGTCCTGCGGGAAAATTATGCGTCTAGGATGCAGAGGCAACGAGATGAGTGTTATTATAACTTTTTTTTTTTTTTTTTTTAATCTGGTCACTTACTTACAGTACAGTTGAGTTGTTTCAACTTTCAACTGCATTTGTATTCAGTCATTTGGAAGTGTTTGTTTTCAAACATCGATTGAGACACAATTCAGATTGAACTTGCGCGCAACCACGATCAATTGTCTCGTTATTGGAGTCCAAGCTTTGTTTTCCTTTGCCTCGTCTCACGTTGGCTCATGATAATATGAAAGATCGGCTTGAGCAGGGTTCCCACTCTTCCACTTGCTTTTCATTTATGGACCTTTTAAGGACTTTTGAGGGCTAATTGAGCCCTTTTTAAGGCCCTTTTACGGACTTTTGAGGGCTAATTGAGCCCTTTTTAAGGACCTTTTACGGGCTTTTGAGGGCAAATTGAGCCATTTTTAAGGACCCTTTAACGACTTTTGAGGGCTAATTGAGCCATTTTTAAGGATTTTTTTTCTCCATTCAGCAGGGCAATCAGCTAACCCTTTATTTAACATACTCGATGTCAAATTGGCCCAAAACGACCCGAAGTGATCACGTGATCATCATCGGAACTGATCGGAGACGGCGGGAAAAGCAGAGCGGCAACCAGGAAGACACGTAGCCGCATTTTCCGACAAAACTATGATTTGGAAGGGGGCGGGAATGACATCAACAAATGAAATGAACACCACAGGTTAATTTTTAAGGATTTTTCTTGATTTTAGAAGATTTCCCTGAAAATTAAGGACAATTAAGAATTTACAACTTGTTTTTTAATGAATTTTTATGAACTTTAAGGACCCGTGGGAACCCTGTTGAGGAAAAAAGAGCCGCCATGTTTCTGACAAGCGCAAGCATTTTTTGTTTTGTTTTAGGGTTTTTTTGTGAACTAAAAAGTGCAACTTATAGAATAATGTATTGAACAAGAGTGGATGGGCTGACAAAATGTATACAACCCCCCCAAGAGATAAGCGGGCACCCATCTTGCCGGGAGGTTTTTCAGTCGGGGAGGACGTCAGCCGCCCCCCCATCGACAACGCTGGGCTCACCTGAAACGCTCCTCGTGCAGCGCCTGCATGACGAGCGTGTAGTCTCGCTGGTAGCGACTCTTCAAGCCATCCAGACTCTCCTCCAGCCTGGCCTGGCTCTCCCTCAGCTCCCGGAGCTCCTGCAGCAACAGGTCCAGGGCGGGATCGCGAGCCCTCTCCAGCGTGCTCCCCCTGGAGCCGGGGGGGCCGCCGGGCGCGGCCGCGCCGTTGGCCCCCGCCGAGCCGGACGTGGCGCTCGAGCAGTCGTCCTCGCTGCCGTACCTGGGACTGGACTGCGGGTGCGGGCCGGCGGCGGCGGCGGCGGCGGGCGGCGAGCGGGCGGCCGCGCCTTCTTCCGCCGAGGGCTCGTCCGGCGAGTCTTTGAGGGCGGCGATGTTGTCGGCGCTGCCGAACTTGTTCCGGATCAGCGAGGCGATCTCCCGCGGCTTGGAGACCACGGCCCCGGCGGCCGAGTGCGTGGCCTGGGAGAAGCTGCACAGGCCCCCCTTGACGCTGTCCACCACGCCCTCGCTGAAGCCCGTCACTTTGGCGCCCACGTCCTTCAGGCCTTGCTGCATGTCCCGGAGGACGTCCTTGGGCTGCCGGGGGATGCCGTTGTGCTCGGCTTCCCGCAGCTTGCGGTGGGAATGGTCCAGTTTCCTTTGCAGCTGCTGAATGGTCTGCGCCGACTTCTGGTTCTTTTTCTCAAAGACCTGCCGGCGACGACGGCAACGCATTGAAAATACCGTATTGACCCGAATATAAGACGCCCCCCTCTTTTTCAAGACTCAAGTTAAAAAAAAAAAGACTTTTTGAACACCAAATTAATTTTTATACAGAAAATAATTCAATATTATGTTATAATAAATGATTCTAACAATATATTTGAGAGAAAAAAACGATGATATTATTTTGCCTCATTTAAATCTAAAGTGCAATCACATTCGCTTTGGCCTGGGGAGTCGAGTTCAGCATTTGCTTCAATGATATCTGGCGCCATCTAGCGTCGTGAATGGGTATAATGTCTAGACCCCGAATATAAGACACCCCCCACTTTTTCAGTCTTATTTTCAATGCAAAAAAACACCGTCTTATATTCGGGCCAATACAATACGCCACTCACGAGGAGTAGGAGACGACAAATCCACTTTCACAGGGTGACCTCGAGCGATAAAATGCCAAGCTTGCTCGGCACCTAGCTTGGAGTGCCATCAGCGGGTTCCGATTGAGGGACCGGAGGAGTCACAGACAGGTGGGAATTTTTTTAAAAAATAGCTTTTGCGACGCGCTGCTCTCCTACCTGCTTGATGCGTGCGCTTTGTTGTTTATCGGCATTGTTTGCCAGTTTGAGGTACTCGGCAACGTTGTCGTCGCGGGCCGTCTGCTCGATCTTAATCTGTTCGGTGAGTTTGAGGATCTTCTGCTGCAGCTGGGCGATGGCCTGCTTGGTGCGCTGAGGATCCAGAGTCGCATCCTCCGCGTCGAGCCCCGGGGGGGGTTGGACCAAGCAGCTCACCTCCGACCGCTCGACCTGCCATCGCGACAAGGGGAAGTGAGCGTCGTGACAGTCGCTTGGAGGAAACGATGACTTGGAGAGCGTGAGCTTTTTCGTTTTGCTGACAAACTCAGAAGAAGCTTCTGCTTTTTCGGCAAAAAACTCATCCGGAAAGTGAGAAGTGGAGAAGGCCACTTGCGGTCAATCTTTTTTTTGGGGGCATTTCAACCTTTGCAATGAAAAGAAAGAAGTCAAAACAAACCTACTTTTAGAGAAACGTGACAGGAAATCGGCAGGGCACAAAGCGCGGCTTAAGCTTTTTTTTTTTTAATGACTTGTATTGGTTTTGCAATACAGTCATTATTTGCCATGGCAAAATGAGGCTTCGGGATGATTCATGAACCAGTTTTGCTTCTTGAGCCCTCTCGACGGCACGCTCTGCTCAGCATTGGGCTCAGTGTGCGCTCAGTGTGCGCCCTTCTTCAACCCCTTTCTCGTTTCAGTGGGAGGAGTCCAAAAAAAAAAAAATACAACCGCTTCATGAAGCACATCTGAAGCTTCAGTTGCCCATCTCCATTCTATTCAGACTTGTTCTGCTCATGCGAACGAACTATTTCTAAAATCAAAAGTTATGAAGTCAAAAGACTATAACTAAAGTATGCAAATAATGTTTGGAAGTCAAACACCATCGCTTACTTCACACAAAAAGCACAATGTCACCCTGGGAGTCTCAATATGGTTCAAGAGACGTTTCTCAGTCGAGTGGGCAAAAAAGCTGTTTTGAGGAATTAAAAAGGAGATACATTTCTCTTGTTGGAGTGAAATCACGGAATGATGCAAACGCAGTAAAAATGGGAACATTTGTCAGTCACTGAAAGTGCGATTTTGGAAGGTTGTCAATTATGAATTGAATAAGAATGAATTCTGTTTTTGTTTATCGTCTTTCGTGTTGACATTCATTTTTAAACAAGCAGCTTGAGCAAATGTTGTGTTTGTAAGAGGAAAAAAAACAAAAACTAAAGGACCCCCCCCCCCCTCACAGAATTGGGGACTATTGAGTCGTCCTGTACACAAAGCTGACCGCGCTCACAAACAGGAGGAGCGTTTCATGGTTGTCAAGATACGTCACTGACACCGAAAGACACCATCTTTGGAGTCCATCGCGGTGGGGGGGGGGGGGGGGGGGGCGCTAACGCGCACATGCACGGCGATTGGCAATGACTGCTCCGGGGTGCAAAGTTGGGAATGCACTTCCTTTGCCTTGCTTTTTTTTTTTCATTTTATTTTTTAAAAATCTGTTTGTTTCCGTATTCAAATTGATTTGCGAAGCACTTTGGGAGTTTTCTTTGAAGAGCGCCCCGGAAAGAAAACGGCACGTCCTTTTCTTCCTCTCGACGCGCACGGGACTCGCTAATCCTCCCTCTCAGCTCAGGTCAGGTGACCCCCAAATCCACGACTCGATCGACACTTTTTTTTTTTTTTAATTAATTGATTTTTTTTTTTAGACGCGCGCGAAGCCCTCGGCGCTCACCTTTCCGTTGGCCAAACGCAGGAGCTGCTCCCAGTGCATTTTGGCCACGGGGCGGGACGAGCGTTCGCTTTCATCGAGCCGCGCCGAGACGTTTACAAAGCCGCGACGTCAGACGTGCCCTTCGTCGTTGACGTCGCCTTGCTCGCCTTTGTCGAGACGGGGCCAGCGAACCGGCGTCCGCTCTCGACTGCCTGCGCCCGCTCGGCTTGTCGGCAAAGTTGCGATGACGAAAGCCGAGCAGCGGGAGGGAAGACTCGGGTTGTTGTCATCGCTTCCGGCCACGCCCCCCGCAGGCCGGCCGAAAGCGATGACATCATCCTCGGGACCGAGGAGACCGAAGCTTCGCGACCCACAGGAACATGCACCTGTTTGCCTTCCAAGGGACACCAAAACAACCCCCCCCCCTCAAAAAAAACCCCAAGTGAAATAAAAGTCAAGTCCCTGCAATTATATAATAATAATAATAATAATAATAAAATAAATGTATTATTATTATTATTATTATTATTAAAAAGAAGGGTGGACAACGGTGGTTGTTTTTTTTTTCCCGTATAAAAGTTGCAATACGCCGTACATGATTTGAAATGATAAAAAAAACAAAAACGTATAAAATACGTGGAAAACGGAAAAGTGGACAGGTATGGGAACCTCAACTCTCGTGTCTTTCTGGAGCACTTGAAAACAATCACAGCTGTCTACAAAGTGCTGCACATGGAGCAAAAAGAATTCCGTCAACAACCAAACAATAAAACGATCAATGAATAACCAAGACGGCAGAAAGCACAAAAAGAGTCCGACTCAAAATCAAGGAAAGACAATCAGATAGTCGGCCCAAGCGTTCACCCGAAACAAAGCGCTGGTTTGATTTCCTAAAAGGGGCGCCGCAGTGGGAGCCACGCTAACTATTGCACCCTTTGAACAGCGGCACTGTATTTAACCCTCATGCAGTATTTTTAAGCGGCTGCATGAAGGGTATTGCGTCCCCAAAATGTCCCTCTTCCAATGTGCAACAACTTTTTTCACTTTGAATTTATTTTTCACTTTCAACCCCTCAAAATGTTCAGTGGGAATTGGCCAAGACATCGATATACATCCTATGCAAAATTATTATTAGTTATTTATCACTGTTTTGTCTGTGGTGTCCATTTGTCCAACAGTCCAACATCGTCCAAGGTGTCCGAAATGTCCAATTTTGGGATCATTACTGCATGGGGGTTAAATAGCAGAACATAAAAAGCTCCTCATTCATGATTTCATGCAAATATATTGCATTCAAAGGTTTAACCCTGGAGACCCCATGGGGTCAAATTTGGCCCCTATAAATTCTGCTACTCAAATGCTGCCCTTAAATCCCAAAGGGTCAAATTTGGCCCTAATTGTAAATCAGGATTAAAGTATTAAATATTTGAAAAAACATCTATTTTGGTGTTCAGTGAACATATAGCAGTCATTTAATGTAAAATTCATCATTTTCCAAAGAACAAAAAGGGTCTTGGGTTCTCCAGGGTTAAAAAAAAAAAGAAGAAATTACAAGGAAACAGTTTCGAAAGATGACCTTTTGGAGACAAAATGAACTCGCAGCCACTTGCCGCCTGCTGGCCAATGGGAGAAAATGATGGCAGACAAGAAAACCCAGGGACATTCTTTGAGGAGGACGTGCCAGATTGGACGGTTTATTTTGGATGTTTTAGCAAATGGCAAATGGCGTTCCCTTTTCGGACTTTTTTTTTTTTTTTTTTTCCCCCCAGCGTCTTCCCCTCTGACAGACGTTGGCCTCCAGATAAGGAGGGCAAAGGACAAGTCGCGGTTGAAGCCTGTGGTGAGCTGGAGAGCTGGAGATCGAGGTACAAGGCGCAGCAGCGATAAGAGAGGCCCGCTGACTCTCAACATCAACGTCACCGTCGGCGACGCTCGCCCACAAAGTCGCTCCGTGATGTCACGTGACCAAAAAAAGGAATGCCGGCCGCTCTCATTCGGGTACACAGCTCACTCGTCTGTGATGCTAGCACACACGTAGCGGAGCAACCTTATCAGTGGCACCCGGGCGGAGGAGGGGGGGGGGGGGCAAAAAGAACAAAAGAGACGACACAGAGTTGCTCCCTCTTGCCCCCCCTGTGGCCTCTTCGCCTTCATGAGGACCCAAAGCAAGTCCGCTGGCTTCTGGGCCAGGTTGTTGCGCAATGAACGCAACTCCTCCCCAACTGCCAGAACGGAACTCCAGCTGGAATCGACACACATTTTGCCAAGCTCAAAGTTTGCTCAGACCCATCGAAAGCAACGCAAGGGAGGAACGAAAAGTGCCGATCTGCCACTTGCCACAAGTCAGGTGATGATGACGAGGCGGCCGTTCAAAACCTTCCGACGGGTCCACATGTCAGCACCATCGAGCCGCCATCCGAACAAGTACAAGAGGGAATTCGTACACGTGATGGATTGTCACGATTGTCGCGATTGTCACAAATAGGCGTCATTAGGCATGGAAACGCACGTAGAGTGCCGTGAGAAAAGGATTTGCCCCCCCCCCACCTGATTTCGATTTCTTTTGCATATCGATTACACACACAAACGTTTTTCCAAATGGGAAAAAAAACAGCAACGGTGGCAAAGGCTCCCAGGAGCGGGCGACCAGCTGAAAGAGGGTGCCGACGACTCAATCCGGGAAGTCACAAAAAACAGCAACACCCAAAGAAAACTCCAGACCTCGCTGGTCTCGGTTCAGGTCAGTCTTCATGATTCTCGCATAGGAAAGACAAAAATGGCGTCCGTGGGAGAGTTCCGAAAGGCTAGGCCAGGGGTCGGCAAGCCAAAATGTTGAAAGAGCCATATAGGACAAAAAAAACCCCAAAAACAAATATGTCTGGAGCCGCAAAAAAATAAAAGCCTTCTCTAAAACTTACAATGAAGGAAACACATTTTTGTGTGTTCACAAACGCCCCCATAGAATTTATTTTGTGATTTCCTCGCTTGATTTTGTTTTTGTTTTGGTGCATTATTTTCGCTTTTCTTTAGTGCCAGTGAAGTGATCATGAATTTCCGTTTTTCGGAGGCTGTCTTTGAACGCCGAGTCGAACGAGAAGAGAGAAGGCACCGAGTCGGACGCAGACGTGTCTTGTGTTTGTCGGGACTGTTAAAAGTATAAATAAAGTGTACGTTTTTTTTAAAAACCAACACCACCGCTCTCCTCTTTCGGCGCTGCAACACGTATCGAGATCGATTTGAGCTCTATTAGCCTACGATCAAAATCTTTTTCCATTTCCAAACATTTTTTTATAAAGCTCCAGGGAGCCACGAGATGTCGCTAAAGAGCCGCATGCGGCTCTGGAGCCGCGTGTTGCCGACCCCCCGACCTAGGCGGTGATTTCCTTTTCACAAAGTGTCGCATGGACCTTATTTTGGGTTTGGTTCACGTTAGGGGCCATGATGGCGCGGTAACGGGTCGATGGCGGGAGGCTGCTTGCTTGAAAAGTCGATCTTTGCTCCAAAAAAGGGTGACGCCAAACCCCCCCCACCCCCACCCCCACCCCCGGGCTTAAAGTAAACGACGGCCTGGTTAATGTTCCACTTTCAATCAATATTGATTTGTCTTTTGGTTGGTCTCTTTTTCCTCACGGTGCCATCAAAAGTCAATCTTCTCATTTGTTCTGAACGACAGCAAGTTCTCAATCTGGAGGAGCGATGAGAAGATTGTCGATCGGAAAGAATGACGCGTGTTGTGTTGTCAGCATTTCTCTTTTTTCAGAGGAAGCTTCTAAAATCAATAAAAATCCTTAAATTATTTTTTTATCGAAAACAAATTGAAGTTTTACATTTTCTAAATTTAGATGTTTCTTAGTGTACTTTATTTGAGAATGAATTCCATTTTTTTTTTCATTTTCCTACCTAAAAAAACCATTTGACATACACTATGTCAAAAAGAAGTTGTCAAATGATGTTCTTAATTGTCCTTAATTTTCAGAGAAAGCTGAAATCAATAAAAATCCTTAAAAAATATATTTTTTTATCGAAAATAAATGTTATATTTTCTAAATTTAGATGTTTCTTAGTGTACTTTATTTGAGACTGAATTCAAAATTTTTTTGTATTTGACATACAGTATGTCAAATAAAGAGTTGGCTGATTGTCGCATATTGCTGAGCGGGCATTCAATCCACCGTGAATCCCCTGCTGAATGGAGAAAAAAAAATCCTTAAAAAATGGTTAAATTAGCCCTCAAAGTCCTTAAATAATAACGAAACTAGCCCTCAAAAGTCCTTAAAAATAACGAAATGAGCCCCACGGGTCCTTAGAAATGGCCACATTAGCCCCAAAAGTCCTTACAATGGCTAAATTAGCCCTCAAAAGTCCTTAAAAGGTCCATAAATAAAAAGCAAGTGGAAGAGTGGGAACCCTGTCTTGGCCCTCTGCCATCAAATGGAAGTTCACTGTCGCGCCTGTCACCATACGTTGCCGGCGCAGCTCCGCGTAATCCATCAATATCGTTTCCCAAAGCGGCGGCAACACCCCCCTCCCTCCCCCCCCCCCCCCCCTCCCGTTGACGGGAATCGGTGAACTCGAGGACGACGGCATGCGGGTCAAAGTGGAGCATAACGTCCTCGGCGACCCAAAAGGCGGCGAGCCGGCAACGGCTGTGAAAACAACCCCCGGCCGTGCGCACGTGGACGCGCACGCTAATGTTCTCACACGCAAACCGCAAGAGGAGCAACCAGCTGCGGGCCCAAAATAACGACACACAGCACGGTCGCAAGTGACTCAGTGCTGACATCACGCACAGCCCGAGCACATGACTCGATGCCGCCGCAATCAACGTGAACATGCCCCCACCCTCGGACATTAGCGGACCAAGCAGGTTTCAAATTAGCTTCTGCTTTCCCGCCATCCACCTGTGACCTCCTCACACAAGCATTTGGGGCACGTCAGCATCAGCTTGGCCAAAAAAAAGGAAGAAGAAGAAGAAGCCCATGGTCACTTGAACTCATTCACTCCCCAAAGACGTTTTTAAACGTCGTTTCAGACATTACGGAAAATCAACGCATTTAGGACAGCGACTTAGGCAGACACGGTGTGTACTGGCCCGAATATAAGACGGTATTTTTTGCATTGAAATAAGACTGAAAAACTGGGGGTGGTCTTATATTCGGGGTCTAGACATTATACCCATTCACGACGCTAGATGACACCAGATATCATTGAAGCAAATGCTGAACTGAACTCCCCCAGGCCAAAGTGAACGCCTGTCACGAATAATTAAAAAAAATAGCGGTAACACGAAGAAGAAAAATAAAAAATAGCGGTAAGAAGGAAAAGGGAAGAAAATAATAGAAGAGATCACAGAAAATGGAGAAACGTAGCGACAATCTGGAGAAAAGTGGCTCGAAGATCGGCAGCTGATTTACATTTCAAAAACCAGAAGCCATTCATTTGCAAATGTGATTGCACTTTAGTTTCCATATTTAAATGTTCACATATCAAGATTTGAATGAGGCCAAATAAGATGCTTTTTCTCTCAAATCTATTTTTAGAGTCATTTGTTTCAGATCTACTGTCATTATTTTCGGTATAAAAATGAATTTGCTGTTCAAAAAGTCTTTTTTTTTTCAAACTTGAGTCTTGAAAAAGAGGGGCGTCGTCTTATAATCAGGGCCGTCCGTCTTATATTGGGGCCAATACGGTATTTGTGTTGAATCGAACCGGCTGAACATGTGCAGCACTTACCTTGGAATGTCGGCGCAGACCGAAGCGCTGCACCATCTTTCCTCGCGACGCAGGGGCAACCCTCCGCAACTCATCTACCTCCAAAAGACACACCGCCTGACAACGGCCCGATCCATCGTCAACACGGCATTCCGACGCATTTTTCAGGTGCACGCGTGACAACAGAGACCGCCGACAAGAAGACAGCTGTCACGGACAAAAGCCGCCCGGCGTTCTCACTCATCTCGGGGGGGGGGGGAGGGCAGGCTTGTGTCCTGCTTCCTGCCTGTGAGGAGGGGGGGGCGGGGGGGGGGAGTGCGCAGCTGGCTGACTGACTGACTGACTGACTGACCTCGTCATGTGACAAAGGGCGGGGGGTGGGGGGGGGGGACCGTGAGGGGAAAGTGTTGAGGAAGAGAAAGAAAGACAACAACAAGCAGGCAGCATTGATGACAACCTTTCTCCGCAAACTTCGTCAAAGCACCTCCGGGGGGTCGCCTGCTCTGTTGCCACGGTAACCGCACGCTATTGGCGACCGTCAACACGCGTCCGCATCTTTTCACTGCGACGTCGCTTGAACGCCTGATGTGGCAGTGGAAAAAAAAAAAAGAAGCTGCGACGTGCAGCTCAATTGTCATGTTTGGGTTTGTGACCAGCAGGTGGCACTGTTAGGGCTCTCTCTGCAGCTGCACACCTGTTGGTCGTTATCGAGTTATTGCTTTTAAAAGGATTCCGGCACGACCACGCGGGGGTCGGGTCATGTTTGTTGCTGTCATGTTGTTGGTCATGTTTCTGTTGATTGTTTTTTTAGCTTCAGTCATGGTCTTGGTCTGCTACTTTGGATCCTTTTTGTTTTCAGGGCTTAGTTTGTTTTGGATTTAGTTTTCTGTGTTTTTATCAAGACCACTCGTCAAGTTCACCCTGCTCCTCCCTCCTGCCTGCTTTTAGGGGTCCACCACCTCCATTCTACGTAAAGGAAGCACCTCATGCGAGTTTAACTGATCCAACGGCGCCCTCTGGTGGCTACTTGATCACCTAACTGTCACGAGGAGACCAATCAGACATCCATTGTCCATTTTTCGTGGGCACTTGTATTTTCGCGCAGCCTCCCATGCATGTTTTGGGAATAGGAGGAGGAAGCTGCAATACCCTGAGAAAACCCATGAAGAACGGGGACAACATTCAAACCGAGTCAAGATTGGATGCAGGACTGACTCTGCAGGCCATCTGTGGCGTATACATCAACGTCCGGTAAGCTCAGACAGTCAAACGTCTCGGTTTTCGAACAAAAAATTCGAGTTTTTTGTGCCTCGGATGACGAACAAATTTCAGTTCTCGAACAAACTGAGCGCACTTGAATGCACCATTTGACTCCTCCCACTTTCCTTACACGAGGAAGTGACGCTTCGTTGCATTTGAATGCAACGAGGTCACATCATCGGCCGACGACTGGATTTGACCAGGGAATATTTTACCAGATCGATGCCGAGGAATCGAAACTCTGGGAAGCGGTTCTCAACCGATTCCCGTCCCTTGCGATGACCCGAGTGGGCGATGCTCCACGAAATGAACGGCGAGGCAAAAAGCTCGAGTCGGGCGAGCGAGGCAGCACTCACCTTGTCCGTCTCATCCGTCGACTGGTACCCCGAGGACGGCGCCGCGTCGCCCCCGGCGCATGCGCCGGGGGCGGGGCTATTGGGCGCCGTGTCGGTGGCAGAGGAGGAGGAGCGCGGACGGGCGACGTGCCGCTGCGGGTCGTGGGTGTGGCGGCGATGCGAGACCCGGGGCGGGCTGCCTTTGGAGAGCGGGTCGCGGTCCCCGCTCCCGGATCCCGGGCCTTTACTGCGCCGGCTCTGCAGGCTGGTCCCACGTCTCATCGGGCCTGCGGGTGTGGGGGGGGGGGGGGAATCCAGCTCCGGGAAGCGGGAGGGGCCGCCAAGCTGAAACGACAAGAGGAACACGGGCACACGGGAAGATGAAGGCGGATTTTCCGTTTATCGCGGTTGGTTTTGGTCCCCATTAACCCTGATAAACGAGAGTTCACTGTATTGCCTACAGGGACTCTGTGTCAGCAGATCCTTAAAACCTAAGAGACCGAAACTCGGACTCGGGTGGGTGAAAACAGTGCCATCGGGACATCCCTATGAAATCTATGGAGGCTAATCACTCTCCCCGCGCCCGGCATTTCGGTCTGCGTGAACGGCACGCTGGCGGTTGACAGCAACTGGTGATCATCGGGTTGGGGGGGCAGCGGGCTCAGTGAGTCAGCAGGTGCCGCAAATGTCCTGCACTCCAAAAAGGTGAATGACTCACAATCCCGGAGACAATGGCCCCTTTGGAAACATGTTGAGCAGGCTCATCCCCTGTGCCGCGCACACACACACACACACACACACACACACACACACACACACACGCACACGCTAATAATGCGTTGCAGCCTTCATTGTCTTTTTCTGTCAGCGCGGGCGGGAGATGGGGAGAATGCAGCAGAGAAGGGGCCCCAAAACTCGTTGAGTAACTAAAAAGAATAAAGAGTTGAAAAAAATGAAGGCCAACTCAATTTGCTGCAGCATTTGGCAGACGAGTAGACCAGCCAAATGCTATTTCGCTAGTTCGTTTATCGCGGCTTCGGTGCATCGTCGATTTTTTTTTCAAACATTTTCATAAAATCAATAAATAAATATCATTTTTTTCATATCCATGTAGTACAGTACAGTGCTGTGTATGTTGCTCTATGTGACTCGCTGTTGTTTTGCTGACTTTCGCAGCTTCTTGTGGACCGTTTGCGGACTTTTTGTGGACTTTTTTTTGTATATGTTTACGCTATTTTGTTATTCATAAACTAACCTAACGTATACATGTTTAACCCCCATGCAGTAATGATCCCAAAATTGGACATTTCGGACACTTTGGACGATTTTGGACTGTTGGACAAATGGACACCACAGACAAAACGGTGACAAATAACTCCACAAAGCTGAAATTTTTGCATAGGATGTATATCGATGTCTTGGCCAATTCCCACTGAACATTTTGAGGGGTTGAAAGTGAAAAAAAAATGAAAAGTGAAAAAAGTTGTTGCACAATGGAAGAGGGACATTTTTGGGACGTAATACCCTTCAGGCAGCCGCTTAAATATACTGCATGAGGGTTAAATCTATTAGTATACAGCATTAAGTCATGTTAATTACTTTTTTTAAATGTACTGCTACATGCGTGTATACTATTAAATTTGGCCTTATAAATATTATGTACATGTACCTATATGGAGGGGGGGCGGGGGGTTGCTACTTTGCGGATTTTCGTTTATCGCAGGTGGTTTTGGTCCCCATTAGCCATAATAAACGAGATATCACTGTACTTTTCGCTGACCTTATTTGAGGTACACAACAAACTTCAGTTGGCAGCAGCAAAAAAACGCGTAGACACAGTCAAACGTGGCATCACCGTGTGGGCGGCTCGTCACAACTTCCCCTTGGTTTTGACCGATCCCGTCCTCCGTTACTTTTTGTCACGCTCATTTATTCACATTTTTTTTTTTTATGCACCGGAAAGTGAGCGAAAACGTTGAGTTTTGCCAATTTTGCACGCCTAGCAGAGATTTGCTCGTTTCGATTCAAGACAAATTTGGCGGGATTTGGTGACCAAGTGTCATCCGATTTGGGCGGAGGGGTCAAAGGGCACAAAAGGCTTTGATGGCACACGTTGCTCATCTCCACTGCAAATGTTTCTCTTTGCTCTCGTCCGCACACGGCTCGGCGCAAGCTGCCCATTCGAACAAGCAACACAAATGGAAATTTATCTCGGTCGGCAGCTGCGTCGGGACACGAAGCAGGAAACATGAACAATTCGTATTGTTCGTGTGTGTGTGCGTGCGTGTGTGTGTGTGTGTGTGTGTGTGCGCGCAGGAGGCAGAGAAGAGCGTGTTTGTGTCAGTTGTGACAGCGGAGGAGATGACTTGATGAGATGCAGCTCGCTCTTTGTTTGGGAGAGAAAAGTGACAGGGGGCGACAGAGGGGCTTCCGGCAGGCGGTGGCGGTGGCAGTGGCGGCGCTGCGTGCGCTGCGTGCGCTGCGTGCGCTTTGGCGTGTCAGGTTCAGGCCACTGGCTGACAGCGCGTGTGACTGACTGGCTGAATGGAAGGTCGTTCCCGGACAGAGGCCACGGGGCACAATGTCCCTATTGTGCGAGCGGCCCACTATCCCGATCGGTCGGCTTTCCAGCAGCACCGCACACACACACACACACACACACACACTCGTCCGCCGCCGTCGAGCGATCGATCAATCGATATCGATTGCCGCAAGCGGAGCACACGCGTGGGCTCAGCGAGCTTGATTTCATCCAAATCCAAATCTTCTTTTGACGATCTGGCATGCAAAGAAGACAGTCGGTAATATGATGCAACCCCGCTTTTGTTTGCTACGACGACTCGGTTGGAGCTGGGATGTCGCGAGGAAGCGAACGGCTATTTGCTCACAAACAGCCTCAATTCTGAACACCCGACGTTTTCACCCGCGGAGGCAGCGTTTCGACACCGAGTATCCGGACCGCACTTGTCCGTGAGTGTTGGCGTGTTTCCCCGCTCGTGGCTCGAAGGGCAGACACAACACGGCGTCCGCAAACTCTTGCCAACATCTGATGATTTGGCCGTGAGCAGAAGCTAACGCCAAACGGAGCCTTTGCCTCCGCCACTGAATGGAGCCTAGCATCGCTTTTACTGGTCCAAAGAACAACCTGCCGTCCAAACTCGAGTTTCATCATCACAAATACCGTATTGGCCCGAATATAAGACGGTGTTTTTTTTGCATTGAAATCAGACTGAAAAAGTGGGGGTGGTCTTATATTCGGGGTCTTAGACGTTATACCCATTCGCGACGCTAGATGGCGCCAGATATCATTGAAGCGAATGCTGAACTTGACTCCCGAGGCCAAAGCGAACCCCTGTCATGAAGAATAAAAATAAAAATAGCGGTAGCATGAAGAAGAAAAATAAAAAATAGCGGTAAATAATCGAAGAGATAACAGAAAATGGAGAAACGTCGCGACAATCTGGAGAAAAGTGGGGCGAAGATCGGCAGCGGAGGAGAAGTTCGGATGTCATTTTACATTTCAAAAACCAGAAGCCATTCAGTTACCAATGTGATTGCACTTTAGTTTCCATATTTAAATGTTCAGATACAGTCAAACCTCAGTTTTCGTCCATAATCCGTTCCAGAAGGCTGTTCGAAAACCGAAATTGTTTCGAAAACCTCGTGTAAGGAAGGCGAGAGGAGTCGAATGGTGCATTCAAGTGCGCTGAGTTTGTTCGAGAACCGAAATTTGGTCGTCATCCGAGGCATTAAAAAAACTCAAAATATTTGGCCGAAAACTGAATTGGTCGAGAACCGAGACGTTCGAAAACTGAGGTTTGACTGTACTAAGATTTGAATGAGGCAAAATAAGATGCTTTTTCTCTCAAATCAATTTTTAGAGTCATTTGTTTCAGATGTACTGTCATTATTTTCTGTATAAAAATTTTAAGAATTTGGTGGTCAAAAAGTCTTTTTTCAAACTTCAGTCTTGAAAAAGGGAGGGGCTCGTCTTATAATCAGGGCCGTCTTATATTTGGGCCAATACGGTAATTCTAAAACAGACGTCGTCCTCGTTACAGGGGCATCGCCGTCTTTGATCGCATTGCGTTCATTCAGGACATTATTCTGAAAAATTCATTCG
Organism: Hippocampus abdominalis; assembly: GCA_018466805.1. Taxonomy (NCBI): domain Eukaryota; kingdom Metazoa; phylum Chordata; class Actinopteri; order Syngnathiformes; family Syngnathidae; genus Hippocampus; species Hippocampus abdominalis. The sequence continues at coordinate 35,629,259 of CM031694.1, read as the reverse complement.
CGTTTTACTGTGGCGGTTTTGTCCTCGCCGCGCCGCGGCGATGTGCAAGGAGGAGACGTGACGAGCGCCTGCCAGTCTCGCGCGGCGCGAGGCTCAACGAGCGGCCTTGTTCGCGGGACGCCGAGTGCGAGCGTGCGCTCACCAACAAGGCGCCATCCTCTCATGAATCATTCACCGCATCTGCTGCAGTGAATGATTCACGCCGGCGGATCCATTCTCCGCGGGCGCCGTAAAAGCGCGCGACGGGACGGCTCGTCCAGGCATTCGATACACGCGAGCGTTCGGCCAGTGGCTCGCATTCGTCAACTGTCAACAAGCGGGAAAGTACCGTCACGCCGCATGAAACCCGATTCGCCTTTTGCACGTGTGACATCACAGCCTTGGGGAGGAGCCTCATTCAGTAGCAGCTGATTCGAGACCGAGTCTGAAAAGACGTTTAACCCTCATGCAGTCTTTTTAAGCGGCTGCATGAAGGGTATTACGTCCCAAAAATGTTTTTTTTTGGGGGGGGGGGGGGGGTTCACAAACGCCCCCATAGAATTTATTTTGTGATTTCCTCGCTTGATTTTTTGTTTTGTTTTGGTGCATTATTTTTCGCTTTTCTTAGTGTCAGTGAAGTGATCATGAATTTCCGTTTTTCGGAGGCTGTCTTTGAACGCCTCTCGAGTCGAAGGAGAAGAGAGAAGGCACCGAGTCGGACGCAGACGTGTCTTGTGTTTGTCGAGACTGTTAAAAGCAGAAATAAATTGAATTGAATTGAATTGAATACAACTTTATTGTCAAATGTGCTATACGTAAAGTGTCCGTTTTTAAAAACCAACACCGCAGCTCTCCTATTTCGGAGCTGCAACATGTATCTAGATCGATTGGAGCTATATTAGCCTACTATCAAAAACTTTTTCCATTTTCAAACTTTTTTTATAAAGCTCCAGGGAGCCACTAGATGTCGCTAAAGAGCCGCATGCGGCTCTGGAGCCGCGTGTTGCCGACCCCCCCGATTTAAACTCACCAAATAGTATTTAGGATGACTACGATTGTTTTTCCATTCTTTTAGACTTATTAATAGTCATCTTATTTCATTCAAAAAAGTGCCAACAATGTTGTCAGCGGTGACACGTGACATGTATGATGTCAGTATCAAGTATCAAGTCCAACTTTATTGTCAAATGTGCTGCATATGTGTAACATGCAGCACAGATGAAATGTGCGTGTCGACGGTCCCGTTAGTGTGTCAAGTCCAGTCAAGTCACAGCCGCTCATCGGAGCGAACAGGCGGTCGGTCGCTCGCCGTTCGCGCACCAAAACGCACCGCCGCCAATCATTCAAATTGTGAAAGAACACAAGAAAAAAAAAATACGACGCTCAAGATAAAACTTACATGTGTGGCGAAGCACAAAGTGTCTCGCTGTGCAGCCGGACTCGCTTGGCTGGCGGCCGCCCTGCGCCTGCGGTGCGCGCTCGCGTCCGTCGTCGGCTCCCGCTTTGCCCCGCCCACTGGAGGTCGACGTCACACCTACGACATCAACAGAGATAGTAAAGCCCTCCATCGCCTGGTCAGAGGTCTCACTCCAATGGCATCTCAGGCTCAGGCCGAAACGAACTCAACAAATTCTTTCTTCCTGTAAGCAAGTAGATTTTTTTTTCACGTGTCTTTACTTCAATTGAGTATTTCTCTTATTAATAATAATAATAATAAGAAGAAGAAGAAGATGTGTGACGGGGGTCACAACTGTGACGTAGCTCGTCATTTCCGTCATAATTGAATACTCAATGTATCACTCCGTTACAGATGTATGGGATAAAATATATAAAATGGCATCGTTACGTGTCTTTCGGGACACCAAAGGACACGTAAGAGATCAGCCAAAACGAAAAACACAAGACAGGACTCGCCACACAAGCAGGTGGGCTAGTTCAATGCCTGGGAAAAGTGTCTTTTGAGACCGGTACATGTCTAACACTGCGCAGTACATCAAATGCGCCACTGGGGGGCAGTATCAGTGCAAACATACCGGCACGACCGCCGGCGGCTGGTTTTCACTTGAGGTCGAAGAGGGAGGCCCAGGCAGGCAAGAACCGATCCAAGGACGTTTGCTTTTGTCGGATTTTAACAATCCTTCGAAAATGTCCAAGGCAAACATCAGCATAGTGAGCAATCGCCCTACCGACCATTGAACACTTTTTTTTCCCGGGGATTCACATTTACGTCAAAGTATCGGAACACCTCATGGCCCAAGGGGACGAATGACGGGGACGCTGCATAAACACGTATCTCTCGATCTACACCAGGGGTGGCCAAACTTTTTGGACCGAAGATCGATTTTGGTGAATTGCACACAAAACAAACTCTGAATGAGAATACAGTCATGATAACGATAAAAGATATTGCGCAACAGGTCCGATCGCAAGCTGCAATTGCAGACTGGTAAGCGCTAACAACTTCCGGTGACGCAGGTCAAGATTTACCAGCTTTATTTTTTTTAATACTTTTTGTGAAAATGAGACTGATTAGGATGTCGTGTACATTAACACATAAAATATATTACTAGCATGCACAAAGACACACAAATGTTTCTTTGTTTTTTTTTTTCTCCTCTCCACCGCTCGCGATCGATTTGGGACCAGTCCGCGATCTACCGGTCAATCGCGATCGACGTAATGGGCACCCACATAGACACAAAAAGGTAGAGATCCCTCTTAGCCAATAGGATGCCAGGATGATGCTTGAGAATAGCCAATAGCAGAGCAGCTAGGAGTAGGTTGCGTTCAGGAAACTTGGAGCTGCGACGAGCAGCCCATACTGTATTTGTACCTTTCGTATCCTGACATTTCTTTCGTAACAAGAGGCAATATTTTCCTGTTGAGGTGTTTCGTTTTTGTTGTTGTTGTTTTTTAATGGTTCACTGCTGTTAGATCAGAGATGTCACTTATTTTGGTCACGGTCAATTTTTCCTGACAACTTACGTCTTTCCTCATTGGGCTGTTATGACTCCACCAAATTGTTTAATCGACTCAACATATTACATCTACAGTCAAACCTCAGTTTTCGAATGTCTCGGTTCGCGACCAATTCAGTTTTTGACCAAAAATTTTGAGTTTTTTATGCCTCGGATGACGAACAAATTTCGGTTCTCGGACAAACTGAGCGCACTTGAATGCACCATTTGACTCCTCCCGCTTTCCTGACACGAGGAAGTGACGCTCCCTCGTGTTGCTTTCCATTGTGAGCAGACGTGTTCAGTAAACATTTTTATTTTAAAAAGAGCCTGGTTTTGGTTTTGGAACGGATTATGGACGAAAACCGAGGTTTGACTGTACAAATTGATGGCTGACTCGTTTTGAAATCAGAGGTCAAGGGTAGCAGTGGGTCAAATTATTATCGTAAAAGGGAAAAGAGAACAATTCTTGCAAAACATCAACATTATAAGTGACAATTTAACATTTTGGTTCAGATTTTAGCAAGGTCATGGAAGTCGATTTGTTTTTTTGCGGGCCACATAAAATGATGCGGCGGGCCCCCTCTGCCCCCCCCCCCCCCGTGCCTCGAATTTCACACCTGTGCGTTCGACATTTGATCGCTCTACGCCTCCTGCGGTTCGCTTGCAATTTGCACTTCTTGTAGGAATCGCATTTCGATTGTAAGTGACCCTTGAAATGATTGTTGCCGCTGTGAAAATGTGATGACCAAATTAAAAGGTCCAATTATATTCATGAAGGAACAAAATTAGATCAAGTACGAGTCATTAGCGAACGCAGACGTCTCTGTTACCGATTTTTAGCATTTCTGCGCAAGTGGACTTTGGAAGCCCAAAAGGACCACTTCCGAGTGGCCGGCCGGATGCGGCGCGGCAAACAGGTCACATCCCAAACTTCCTGCCGTGCCGCAAAAAAAGATTTCTCTGCCGTGTGCCAAGTCAACAAGCGACCCCGTTCGCCCAAAATGGCCGAGCGAGCCAAACGCCGAGCTTGTGTTTGTCTCTCGCAACCGATAATGGAGATGATTAGTGTGAGCGTCCGATGCCGCCGCCCCCTTTCTCTGAGGATGCTGGCTCTCAGTGGCCCTCGGCAATTAGAACGCTCGCGCTGCAAATGAAGGGTAAGCGGAGGCGAGCGGGCAGCCATCGATCGTCTGTCCTCCGCTTGGGGGGGGGGCCCCCAAGCGGGGGCCCGCTTGGGAAAGCCTGCAGATTGAGAGCGCACGTTGAGCTCCTCCTCAACCGCATGCACCTCCCCCGCAGGCAAACAGGGCTCGCTTTGTCTCGCTAAGCCAACTTCTTCCGCGGGCGACGTTCGGCTTTGTTGTCCTGTTCGATGATGCCTTTCTTTTCTTGAAACTGAAAAGTCCGGGGGGGGGTCAAAGTGCATCATAACATGCGTCCACAAGGGACTGAGCCATCCATCCATTTTCGGATCCGCTTTATCCTCACAAGGGTCACGGGGGGTGCTGGAGCCCATCCCAGCCCTCTTCGGGCAGTAGGCGGGGGACACCCTGAACCGGTTGCCAGCCCATCGCAGGGCACCCAGAGACCATAGACCTAAATTGTCTCACCTAGGGACAATTTAGAGTGTTCAATCAGCCTGCCGTGCATGTTTTTGGAATCTGGGATGAAGCCGGAGTACCCGGAGAAAACCCACGCAGTCCCGGGGAGAACATGCAAACTCCACACAGAAAGGCCAGAGCCGGGGATCGAACCCACGACCTCTGCACTGTGAGGTCAACCCCTAACCCTAACCCGAATTGGTTGCAAGCCAATCGCAGGATTTTCATCCCACAAGAGGGATGAAAAAAAATAACAAACCACGCTGGTGAGTTGAAGCTGTTAAGAAACGGGCTCACTGGAGGGAAATTGGGTCTCAGAGTGCTTTTATTTTGTGACTTGTGTGCATAAAAATGACACGATGAGACCAGTGTGCAACTCGGGGCAGTTTCGCTGGCTCCCCTGGTGATCATAAACAATGGAAATAGGTCGCATGCTAATCGATGTTAGCAACATTAGCCTAGTCCAGTTCTTTTCAAATAATGGGTTACACGCGCCCCCCTGCGATGCCAGGGGGGCGCGTGTAACTCTGAAGAAGGTGCATTTTTAAAATAGAATCATGTGTAATTGGCCATCCACGACAGCAGTTGGCAGTAGCGCGCTCGTTGTCAGAGAGTGCGCAAGGACGATTAGCTCTTTGGTGTTGTGTTTTTTTAAGGGTTTTTTTGTGCACCGAACAGGCGATATGAAGTGCAGTAAACAAAGCCTCAGGAGACAATGTGATTTTATTGATTTAAAATTTTTTTTTTTAACAGGGATGAAAAGAGAGCCAAAACAGAAAGCGGCACCCAAACGTCAGGGATCAGCTCTAAGCCCCTTCCTCTTTGCACTGGCGATGGATAGGCTGAGATGAGACTGGAATCGCCGTGGACCGGCATGTTCGCAGGCGACATTGTGAGCTGCGGTGAGATGAGATAAGATAAGATAAGATAAGATAAGATAAGATAAGATAAGATAAGCTAAGCTAAGATAACCTTTATTTGTCCCACACTGGGGAAATTTGCAATTTACAGCAGCAAAATTGCGGGGCGGCAGAAACAAGGGTTTCATTGCACAAAATAAATGTTTCAGAAAAAGAACTGTACACAGTTCAATCTAAGTTAATCTAAAATATAGCATGAGCAATATATTTGCAGAATAAATATAATAAATTAGCAATAGCATAGAAAACACAGCATGAGGTAGCGGTGCTATTTTAAAATGGAAAAAAATGTGTAAAAAAAGGTTTTAAAAAAATGGTAAAAAATAAAAAGCAGGCGGAAGAGAATTTAGAAAGGCGGATGCAATGCAATGGAAAGGAGAGGAATGAAGATTAGCAGAAATAAGACGATAAGAAAATATATATCGGTGCATGGCTTGAGCATGTGTCATTGTTGGCCGTAATGAATGAATGAATACAACTTTATTGTCAATAAAGTTGAGTCGTGTAAAAAAAAAAAAAAAGTAACCGTCGTGGTTGGCGGAAAAGGTTTCTGTCATCTTGCAAAAGTCATGACAAGCCAGGTATTTGTCATGAGGAAGGAAGGCAACTTCGGCTGCCGACCGGTACTCTGATGCGCCACGAGTTGTTGCCATGGTGACCAGGCACACCGATCGCCATGGCTTCGGATTCTGGAGAGGGCTGCACATTGAAGCGCAGGCGTGCTGTTGTTTCCCCTTGTCCTCATCCGAGAACACAAGCACACAAAACCCTGGGCTGACCCCCCCCCCCCGGTGTCGTTCCAAGTTTGGAATCGAGCCCATTTTCATCTCTGTCAGCATTTAGCTCGTCGTCCATCGTTTTCACCATGGACCAACAGTTTGGAATGACCCCCCCCCAAAAAACCCCAGAATCAATCAAGAACCGCCTTCACTTTGGAGTCCGAGCATGCAACAGGCGCTCCGGTGATGCTAAAAGGTCAAGCATTCGGCGTCATCCTCAGCTCGCGGCGAGCGGCATGCTAATGGAGCGGACTTGGCAACGCGCTTCGGCATTTGCATTTGTTGAGGTGGACTTGCGGCATGGTGGGCTCAAAAAAGAGAAGCCGGGGGTTCCCGCGGCGATGACGCAATTCACCTTTGACGCTCTGCGATGACGTTTGAGGGCTCCCCATCCAATTTCGTTTCTCACCAGGGCGGGCGGGTGGGTCAATGGGATGGCGCCAAGATGATCGCCTGCCATTCCCCAACGTCGCCGGTGGCTGCGTGGAAAAGTCCACCGAGCACATTTCATGTCCAATCTGAGGAAATTGCATGAACAAGCCTCTTGTTGCCCATGAGACATACAGTCAAACCTCGGTTTTCGTACTTAATCCGTTTCAGAAGACTGTTCGGAAACCGAATTGTTCGGAAACCGAAACCATGTTTCCCATTGAAATCAATGTAAAATGTTTTAATCCGTTCCAAGTCAAGAAAACAACTTTTTTAAACCACTTTTTTTTTTACAATTTCACACCATAAACTGTACAAATGTAATGGGAGATGACGAGGTAGCGAAGCCGAGAGGAGTGAAGTGACGCATTCAAGCGCGCTCAGTTAGTCCGAGAACCGAAATTTGTTCATCATCCGAGGCATAAAAAACTCGAAATTTTAGTTCGAAAACCGAATTGTACGAGAACCGAGACGTCCGAAAACCGAGGTTTGACTGTATTTCCGTCAGATCAACAGGCCGAGTTTAGCCGAGTGTCGCTCGGGACGTTTGAGCCACGAAGACGAAGCGGATGTTACTACGTTGGCCTTCTCAGTGATAATTTTCCATTTTGAGGCCTGCGAGTCCTGCGGGACTCGCTGATCAGAAAAGTCTGAGTCCCATGATGCATTTCGAGAGTCCCAAATTTTGAATTCGGAAATGGTCGACTTATTCAATTGCATACGATAATAACACAAACAACAACAAGATACGGTCAAACCTCAGTTTTCGAACGTCTCTGTTCTCGACCAAATCGGTTTTTGACCAAAAAATGCGAGATTTTTATGCCTCGGATGACAACCGAAAATCGGTTCTCGAACAAACTGAGCGCCCTTGAATGCACCATTCGACTCCTCTCGCCTTCCTTACACGAGGAAGTGACGCTTCCTCGGGTAGACGAGGAAGTGGCGCTTCCTCGTGTAGCGTTCCATTGTGAGCAGACGTGTTCAATAAAGTTTTTTTTTTTTTTATAAAAAGAGCGTGGTTTTGGTTTTCGAACAAATCGGTTTTCGAACAGCCTTCTGGAACGGATTATGGTCAAAAACCGAGGTATGACTGTACATTGATAATAGGTTTATCTCTTATTAACAAATGCTGCAAAAATGTCAATTTCAATACAAGATGATTCGCAAAAAAAACGATCCAACTTTAGCTGCTTCCCCTGTGATATCTCCGCAATAAACTTTCGCAACACTTATTTAAACGTTGCACAACTTGGCAATCGTCTGCTTCCCACGAGGCGAAGGCCGATCTCGCCAATCTCGTCCCGCGAAAACGGAAATCTCATCCCGCGAGCTGACTCAACGCGAGATCAAAACAACAATGGCGGCGATTGTCAAATTGCGATCATTGCTGCGTTTTTTTTTACTGAGAAATTTCCTCGCGTCCCAAAAACGCACATTATTTGGAACTGTGCGTCTGGCTGGAAAATGATGCATCTTAAACGCTGGACGCAGAGGTAACAAGATGGCTGCCTTCTTGTTTTTACAAAGCTTGCGGGGAAGACAAAGCCCGACGACAACCATCGACGGCAAACTTCTTTCGGTTCCTCGAAGCAGCAGAGCTCACTGCTCGACCGGTGAAACGCAAATATGCCACCGCGGGAACGGAAATGAGCAGGAAGAAGCAAGTGAAGCCGAGCGCTCGGCCAAAAGCTATGCCACTCGACACCCCGGCTCTCTTCATCGCTTTCGCCGTTTGGCTCTCATTAAAATCTTGCTCCTCCGACACGCTACGCCCGATGACGCACCTGTCCGGGAGCTCACGGTGAGAGCAATTAAAAGCCATCCGTGCACCTTTTTTTTTTTTTTTTTACCCTCACAGGAAGTAGCGCCCGAGCACGCAACGCAAGAGCACACCTGCCTTCTATAAAACTTGTTGTGTGTTCACAAACGCCCCCATAGAATTTATTTTGTGATTTCCTCGCTTGATTTTTTTTTGGTTTTGGTGCATTTTCTTCGTGTCAGTGAAGTGATCATGAATTTCCGTTTTTCAGAGGCTGTCTTTGAACGCCTCTCGAGTCGAACGAGAAGAGAGAAGGCACCGAGTCGGACGCAGACGTGTCTTGTGTTTGTCGAGACTGTTAAAAGCAGAAATAAAGTATATACGTTTTTTAAAAAACCAACACCACAGCTCTCCTTTTTTCGGAGCTGCAACACGTATCGAGATCGATTTGAGCTAGATTAGCCTACCATCAAAATCTTTTTCCATTTTCAAACATTTCTTTTTATAAGGCTCCAGGGAGCCACTAGATGTCGCTTAAAGAGCCGCATGGCGCTCTGGAGCCGCGTGTTGCCGACCCCCCGATTTAAGATGATAAAGAACGAATCCAGCAATCCATCATTTTTTCACGGTGAACGCGGGCCAGAAAGCCCATCGCGAAGAACGTCCACCTGTGTTCATGGCAAGGGGGCCAACAAGGTCTTTATTATTTCTTGTGCTTTTATCTCATTGATGTCGACCATACGCGTGTCATTTATTTTGTTTGGATGATTGATGAAGGAAGTTCTCACAAGAAGCGCAAAGCACTGCATGCAAAGGCAACAAAACAAAAAAAACGTTCCAGAGAACCGCCTGAGCTCCTGCACACCATCCATATTCGATGTGAACCAACGTGTGTTCTCTGACATTTCCGCCGACAGCAGTGTGGGTCAGCCATTAATTAGTCCATTTTCGTGGGCGGAAAGAGCAGCCAATCAACTTGTCAACAAACGTGTCTGCGTGCTGGCGTGCTGGCGTGCATGCGCTTGTGCGAAGGAATGCACTTTTTCATGTCACCGTGAATGCGCAGCCTTCTCCTCACTCTGCAATGAGAGCTGCAAAAGGATCCTTCCATTTAGCACTCGCGCGTACACTTGACAAACAACTGTCACGTCCTAAAACAAAGTCGATTAAAAAAAAATAAAATAGGGAGCAAAACGATGTGTTCGTGTCCAGCGCATCTGCCTCAGTTAAGAGATCAAGAGGCTTTCCAGTGTGTGTGTGTGTGTGTGTGTGTGTGTGTGTGTGTGTGTGTGTGTGGTATTCCGGTTTCCATTTTCGGATGGCTGAGATATAGCGCGTCCAAGCGGATCGCCTGACCGCGAGCTGCCTGTCGTTAGCAAGATTCAAGTGTGCTGCAGGACCCAAATGAAGAGTGGGTATGGAGATCATCAGCGAGAGATTTTACCTAGGGGAGAGAAAGAAAGAGAGACACACTCATAGATAGATAGATAGATAGATAGATAGATAGATAGATAGATAGATAGATAGATAGATAGATAGATAGATAGATAGATAGATACCAGCGCTAGCTTGCAAGCTGGCTAGCCAGTTAGCAAGACAGAAGAACAGATGAACTGGCAAGGCTAGCTAGCTAGGACCAAGCTAGCTAGCTTAATAGCTAGCTAGCTTGGTCCCCATCCCCGCCAATTCCAGCGCTAGCTTGCAAGCTGGCTAGCCAGTTAGCAAGACAGAAGAACAGATTCACTGGCAAGGCTCGCTAGCTAGCTTGATGGGCTAGCTAGCTTGGGCCCCATCCCCGCCAATTCCAAAAGCCCATCTTACTGTAAAGTGAAACCTCATGGTGAGAAACAATAAAATGACTGCTTACTGTCACTTCACACATAAACTGTTGATTCATTGTTTTTTTTGTTGTTTTTTTTTTGAAGAATTTCATCTGTGTTGTATGTTGCACATGTAGCACATTTGACAATAAAGTTGACTGAAAGCAAGACTTTGAATACTGAATCCAGGAGAGAAGATGAGACCGATGCTAATTGGACAGAAGGTGGTCCTATGAGAGGAAAAGGGGCAGGAAAAAGAGGATCGCTTGTTTCCATGGACGAAGAAGGAAGGAAGGAAGGAAGGAAGGAAGGTGTGACTCGCCTCTCACTCGACTGATTACGGATGGAGAGGACTCAGCGGAGTTCTGCTGCAAGTTCTTGCCGCCTCAGTGTTTGAGTGTGCCTGATGCGCTCTCCCCTCCATTATGGCCCACAGTCCACAGCCACTGCACACACACACACACACACACACACACACACACACACACACACACACACACACACACATGCGCGCCCGCACATCGAATAACAAGCACTCCTACCTTTAACTCTTCACTTCTCTCTTGCAGAGAAGCACACGGTTGCCTCTGAACACCGTGAGAAGCTTCTGGCCCTTTAACTGCGATCCCGTACTTCACGTAAAGTAATACCAAGGATGTGGCTGCTGTCGGGGGAAGTCTGTTCATCAAAGTATCCGTTACAGTGCATGCAAATCTACCTCACTACCTCCATTAATGCTCGTGTAGTATGCGCAGAAACATCACGAGAGGGGGGGGAAAAAAAATGTTCAACCTGAATTGTCCTCGGTTTTAAGAGATGCTCGACGGTGATATCAGCCTCTTTTCACGACGCTCTATTTCATATTTTGATATGACACCACCCCAATCTCTCTTTCCTGCTCTTTGTCATCACGCTGTCTGTCTTCGAACCGAATGTATCACCACTGATCCTCCACATGCACTTGGTCAACTTTGGAGTGAGCCAATCCTCCATTCCAGTTGGTCCAAAGCGCCGCTGCTCATTTTAGAGTTTTTTTTTTGACTATCCGATCATTTGTTTTCAAATCTTGAAAAAATGGCCTGGCCCCACTCAACCTGTCAGAGCTTCTACACACCCATGACCGGCGCCTCAGGTCTGCAGACCAGACACGACTAGAGGTAGCGAGGACTAAGCGCAGAGGCTGTGAGGGGATGGAGCCTTTTCCGTTGCCGCTCCCTCTCTTTGGAATAAACGTTGGACGGGCCCCCTCGCTGCCCATCTTTCAAAGTCTGAAACCCATTTTTATTCTTTGGCTTTGGACTCCAACCGGTTCAGGGTGTCCCCCGCCGACTGCTCCGACCCTTGTGAGGATAAAGCCGATCAGAAAATGGATGGATGGATGGCTTTGGACTCAGCTTGAGACTTGATTTAACCCTTGGAGAACCCACAGGATCAAATTTAACCCCTACAAATTCTGCTACTCAAATGTGACCCTTAAATCCCAAAAAGGTCAAATTTGGCCCTAATCCTAAATTAGGATTAAAGCATTAAATATTTGGAAAAAAAACATATATTTTGGTGTTCAGTGAACATATAGCAGTCAGCAGGCTGGAAATTTTCTTTTGACTTTTGACCCTATATTGCCATTGAAATAACCATTCAGTACATGTACAAATGTAGGCGTGAGAAATCCTTGTGGTCCTCCACAGAATATAAAGATTGAAAAAGGAATGAACCTCTGAAAAGAAAAAAAGAAGCTGTTCGGGTGGTGTTGTGAAGAATCCTCCAAGGTCTGCTGAGTCACTCGGTCTGTCACTGGAGTCCAGCTCCATCGCCGAGGGCAGGAAGGCTGGGGCGGCGGTTCGGTGACATCTGACATGACAGCAGCCTGGGGAGGCCGAGTCACGGAACCCCAGGCACCGATGTCTGTGTGTGCGCGCGTTCACATCGCAAGCTGCGGAGTGATCCGATTCGAAAGCAAACTGTAAATCTTGATGATTCGTTCGAATTCCTCCGTTTTCATTGATTCGATCAAGCCGCTTGCGAGGCCGTCGTCTCAACTCTGCGCTCCAGAAGTCCATTTAGCGCTGAGAATCAATCACGCTGGCGTTGCGCGCAGCCAAAGTGTTAGTCCTTGACTTGGACGTCTCAACCTAATCACAAAGCTATTATCTCGGAAAAGTCAAATGACATCCGCTGGAGACAAAAACCCATCCATGTGTCCTTAGGGCCAAAAGCACCATTTCACAGAAATAGGATCCACAATGCTGCAGGTCGACCATAGCCATTGTTTTTTGGCTCGCATTTGAACTTTGCTGACTTCAAAATAATTGCATCCTTCGTCGATGGGAAGTCGCATCGTGAGCGCGTGCTTATGTACACACCAATCACTTACGCTACAGTCAAAGCTAATTTTTTGTCCATCATCTGTTTGTTCAAGGCTGTTCGAAAACTGAAATTGTCACGCACTACTGAACACGTCTGCTCACGATGGAAAGTCAAATGGTGCATTCAAGCTCAAGTACCGAAATTTGTCCGTCATCCGAGGCGCCGTCGAAAACCGAATTGGACGAGAACCGAGATATTTGAAAACATTGGTCATCTCCCATTACATTTGTTCTCTTGACTTGGAACGGATTAAAACATTTTACATTGCGGTTCACTTCTCATGGGCTCACCACCCATGGGAGGGGCCAAAGTGCAGTGCGAGCTGGGCAGCAGCCAAAGGAGGGGAGATCCTCGGCTACAGAAGCTAGCTCTAGGGACATGGAATGTCACAGGGAAGGAGCCCGAGCTGGTGTGCGTTCCGACTCGGACTTACCTCCACACACATCTGGTACCAAAGTGGAGTTGCCCACGGTGAGAGGCGCAGAGCGGTCTCAGTGCCTGTACATTGGGGTTCACACCGGTAGACGAGATCAAACGGGTCCTGACTGCGTACGCACCCAACAGCAGTTCAGCGTACCCAAGTCCTTGGAGGGTGTGCTGGAGAGTACTCCTGCTGGGGACTCCCTTGTTCTGCTGGGGGACTTCAATGCTCACGTGGGCAATGACAGTGAGACCTGGAGGGGCGTGATTCGATCAGAACTCAACTTCTGTGCTCGTCACGGATTGTCCATAACAAACACCTTGTTCAAGCATAAGGGTGTCCATACGTGCACTTGGCACCAGGACACCCTTGGCCGCAGTTCGATGATTGACTTTGTGGTTGTATCATCGGATTTGCGGCCGCATGTTTTGGACACTCGGGTGAAGAGAGGGGCGGAGCTGTCAACTGATCACCACCTGGTGGTGAGTAGGCTCCGATGGTGGGGGAAGATGCCGGTCCGTCCTGGCAGACCCAAACGTATTGTGAGGGTTTGTTGGGAGCGTCTTGCGGAATCCCCTGTCAGAAGGAGCTTTAACTCCCATCTCCGACAGAGCTTTTCCCATGTTCCGGGGGAGGTGGGGGACATTGAGTCAGAGTGGACCATGTTCCGTGCCTCTATTGTTGAGGCGGCCAATCTGAGTTGTGGCCGTAAGGTGGTTGGTGCCTGTCGTGGCGGCAACCCCCGTACTCGCTGGTGGACACCAGCAGTAAGGGATGCCGTCAAGCTGAAGAAGGAGTCCTATCGGGCCTTCATGGCCTGTGGGACACCAGAGGCAGCTGACAGGTATCGACTGGCCAAGCGGAATGCAGCTTCGGTGGTCGTCGAAGCAAAAACTCGGGCATGGGAAGAGTTCGGTGAGGCCATGGAAGCCGACTTCCGGACGGCTTCGAGGAAATTCTGGTCCACCATCCGGCGTCTCAGGAGGGTGAAACAGTGCACCACTAACACTGTGTACATGGGGCGCTGTTGACCTCGACTTGGGACGTTGTGAGCCGGTGGGCGGAATACTTCGAAGACCTCCTCAACTCCACCAGCACGCCTTCCTTGGAGGAAGCAGAGTCTGGGGACTCTGAGGTGGGCTCTCCAATCTCTGTGGTCGAAGTCACCGATGTGGTTAAAAAGCTCCTCGGTGGCAAGGCCTCAGGGGTGGATGAGATCCGCCCGGAGTTCCTCAAGGCTCTGGATGTTGTAGGGCTGTCCTGGTTGACACGCCTCTGCAACATCGCGTGGTCATCGGGGAGAGTGCCTCTGGATTGGCAGACCGGGGTGGTGGTCCCTCTGTTTAAAAAGGGGGACCGGAGGGTGTGTTCCAACTACAGAGGGATCACACTCCTCAGCCTCCCTGGTAAAGTCTATTCAGGGGTGTTGGAGAGGAGGGTCCGTCAGGAAGTCGAGCCTCAGATTGAGGAGGAGCAGTGTGGTTTTCGTCCCGGCCGTGGAACAGTGGACCAGCTCTACACCCTTAGCAGGGTCCTCGAGGGTATGTGGGAATTCGCCCAACCGGTCCACATGTGTTTTGTGGACTTGGAGAAGGCGTTTGACCGTGTCCCTCGGGGGGTTCTGTGGGGGGTGCTTCGGGAGTATGGGGTACCTAGCCCCTTGATACGGGCTGTTCGGTCCCTATACTGCCGATGTCAGAGTTTGGTTCGCATTGCCGGCAATAAGTCGGAATCGTTCCCAGTGAGGGTCTGTTCATCACCTTTATGGACAGAATTTCTAGGCGCAGCCGAAGCGTTGAGGGAGTCCTTTTTGGTAGCCTCAGTATTGCATCTCTGCTTTTTGCAGATGATGTGGTACTGTTGGCTCCTTCAAGCAGGGCTCTCCAACTCTCACTGGAGCGTTTCGCAGCCGAGTGTGAAGCGGTTGGGATGAAGATCAGCACCTCCAAATCTGAAACCATGGTCCTCAGTCGGAAAAGGGTGGAGTGCCCACTCCGGGTCGGGGAGGGGATCTTGCCCCAAGTGGAGGAGTTTAAGTATCTTGGGGTCTTGTTCACGAATGAGGGCAGGAGGGAGCGAGAGATCGACAGGCGGATCGGTGCAGCGTCTGCTGTAATGCGGACGTTGTATCGGTCCGTCGTGGTAAAGAAGGAGCTGAGCCAAAGGGCGAAGCTCTCAATTTACCGGTCGATCTACGTTCCAACCCTCATCTATGGTCACGAGCTGTGGGTCGTGACCGAAAGAACGAGATCCCGGATACAAGCGGCCGAAATGAGTTTTCTCCGCAGGGTGTCCGGGCTCTCCCTTAGAGATAAGGTGAGAAGCTCGGTCATCCGGGAGGGGCTCAGAGTCGAGCCGCTTCTCCTCCACATCGAGAGGAGCCAGATGAGGTGGCTCGGGCATCTGATTAGGATGCCTCCTGAACGCCTCCCTGGTGAGGTGTTCCGGGCATGTCCCACTGGGAGGAGACCCCGAGGACGACCCAGGACACGCTGGAGAGACTATGTCACCCAGCTGGCCTGGGAACGCCTCGGGATCCCCCGGGAAGAGCTGGAAGAAGTGGCTGGGGAGAGGGAAGTCTGGGCTTCCCTGCTGAAGCTGCTGCCCCCGCGACCCGACCTCGGATAAGCGGTAGAAGATGGATGGATGGATGGATGGACATTGATTTCAATGGGAAACATGGTTTCGGTTTCCGAACAATTCGGTTTCCGAACAGTCTTCTGGAACGGATTAAGTACGAAAACCGAGGTTTGACTGTATTAGGGTTTTTCTTTTTATACATTTTCAAAACTGTTTGGGTTCGGTTCTTCTTTCGGGCTGCTCTTTCTTTTGTTCCTCATGAGCTCGCTAACCCAAGACGGCGATATCCATGATTACGGCAGCACGCCATGACACACCCGGGATGCAATCAGGATATTGCCAAGGGATATGTTGTTTTGTTTTTTGTTTTTTTTTTGCTTCAGAGGCCCGCTCCGGTTAGATCAGGGGTCGACCCAAAATGTTGAAAGAGCCATACAGGACAAAAAAAACCCAAAAAACAAACATGTCTGGCAGCCTGCAAAAAAATAAAAGCCTTCTATAAAACTTACAATGAAGGAAACACATTTGCTGTGTGTTCACAAACGCCCCCATAGAATTTATTTTGTGATTTCTTCGCTTGATTTTTTGTTTTGTTTTGGTGCATTATTTTCGCTTTTCTTAGTGTCAGTGAAGTGATCATGAATTTCCGTTTTTGGAGGCTGTCTTTGAACGCCTCTCGAGTCGAACGAGAAGAGAGAAGGCACGGAGTCGCACGCAGACGTGTCTGTGTTTGTCGAGACTGTTAAAAGCATAAACAAAGTGTATGTTTTTAAAAAACCAGCACGACAGTTCTCCTTTTTCGGAGCTAGATCGATTGGAGCTATATTAGCCTACTATCAAAATCTTTTTCCATTTTCAAACATTTCTTTTTATAAAGCTCCACGGAGCCACTAGATGTCGCTAAAGAGTCGCATGCGGACTCTGGAGCCGCGTGTTGCCGACCCCCGGGTTAGATTAATAATGACGCTGGCGCCAACAGAAAAGGAAACTAGACTATAAAAATGAAACACTTTGTGACAGTGTCATTTGGCTTTTCAAAAGTCTTCGTGTTATAACATGAATTTATTTTGATCGTCCCCAGAAAGCGAACCTGACAAAATGATACCGAAAAGCGCGAGGGCGACCAGATTGGAAAGTTCAAACGTGTCTGGATGGAAAACGATCGGATGCTTGACTACATCCGGGCGCTTTCGAATGAAAAGCAACAAATGCGGCACCCTCTGCGGAAGGCGCCGGGCCGCAAGAAACCAGACAGAGGAGAGCGGCAGCCCTGAGCCGCTCTCATTTTCCTTCATGAGGATGGTCTTCAAGAAACATCAGCTCGTCAGCTGCTGGCTAATGACAACGCGAAACACCAGGCGGAAAAAGATCTTCCATCGGACAAAATTCCAATAGCTGTCTCCCCCCCCGCGACCTTTCAAGACGCGCCGAACATTGCGGAGACGCTTTGCCATCTCGATCCACGCTCGCGGGCAATTCAATTGGCGGGACCGATGGGGCCGTCCGTCCGTGCCGCTCTTTACCGTAAACGACCGCGTCGTCATCCCGGGAGACGAAAGATCGATCGGATGTTGGCGTGATATACGATCCGGGCTCAAATTCAGATGGAATTGTCGACGGCTCCGGAAAGCCAGTGGCAACCTTGTTACCCAAGACAAAGCTGTCCAACAATGGCCTCCGGCGAAGGAGGCCGTTGTTCGGCTCCAAGCTAACTCGATGGCACCAATGTTATTAGCGGCGAGCCAGGTGCAGCGCTGAGGGTGGAGCGTGTGCGCTATTGTTGTCGGGCGAAGGCTAGGCCGCGAGTCTCAGAGCAGGCCGGAGCTGCCGCGTGTTCGTCCCCAGGGAAAAAAGGTGACCTGTAGGGGACAGGGGGGGAGGGGGGGGGGATTCTTTGTGGTCTCATTGGGCCAACGCCTGTCGCGAGCGTCGCCTAATAATGCGCTCGATGCTCACTAAACAGCAGGCTGCACTGCCGGTTTTAACCCTGGAGAACCCAAGACCCCTTTGATTCTTTGGAAAATGATGAATTATACATTGAATGACTGCTACATGTTCACTGAACACCAAAATACAGTCAAACCTCGGTTTTCGAACGTCTCGGTTCTCGTCCAAATTCGGTTTTCGACCAAAAATGTCGAGCTTTTTATGCCTCGGATGACGAACAAATTTCGGTTGTCGAACAAACTGAGCAACACGAGGAAGCGTCACTTCCTGGTGTAAGGAAGGCGAGAGGAGTCAAATGGTGCATTCAAGGTGCCCTCGGTTCGTTCGAGAACCCAAATTTGTTCGTCATCCGAGGCATAAAAAACTCAAAATTTTTGGTCGAAAACCGAATTGGACGAGAACCGAAGACGTTCGAAAACCGAGGTTTCCGACTGTACGTCCAAATGCTTTCTTGACTCCTTCACCGACCACCACGTGACCTTATAGGACGTGCGAAATCATGTCAATGAAGTCAAAAGCATTTTGTTTTTTTTTCATGTCAAGAAATGCACGTGATTCTCTGCATTTTCGGGGGTTTTGGAGAGCCGATTTCTTTCGCCCTGGCGCTTCTGCCGCGACGCCGTGAGGAGTGTCGGAGACGTGGCCACCCAAAGGAACCGGCCCGCAATAGGGCGGCCATTTTTTTTTGTCCCCCTTTGCGTGCGTCTGCTTTTTACATTTTCCCACGTGAGTGTGGAAGACGTACCTGCTGTGGAGCTCATCAAGCCCGTCAAGGCGACGTGATCAGAGAATCGGAATCAGATGTGATTCCCGCACGTAGTATGGCTGTCATAAATAACTCGTCCCACTTGCGAGAGACGCAATCAAGCCAGTCTTTGGCTCAGCCCCCTGATGGCCGCCCTCTTCAGATGTTTAAAAAAAAAAATAAAAAAATCAACAGACTCAAAAGTGGCGTGAGTGCATCTCTCTTTGCCGCTTAAAAGCCGGCAGAGCACAAATCGATGCACAAAGTAGAAAAGTGAACCACTGCGGAACCTCTGACATTGAACACAAGTTTGGATTGGATTGGATTTGGAATTTTTTTTTTTGTTTTGTTCCATATCAAATCATTAACCCCCATGCAGTAATTATCCCAAAATTGGACATTTTGGACACCACAGACAAAACCACAGACAAAACCACAGACAAAAGAGTGACAAATAACTCCACGAAGCTGAATTTGTTGCATAGGATGTATATCGATGTCTTGGCCAATTCCCACTGAACATTTTGAGGGGTTGAAAGTGAAAAAAAAATGAAAAGTGAAAAAAAGTTGTTGCACATTGGAAGAGGGACATTTTTGGGACGTAATACCCTTTCATGCAGCCGCTTAAAAATACTGCATGAGGGTTAAAAAAAAATAAAAGTCCACTCAGCTCCATCAACAGGCGAGACGTGTTCAGACGGGTGGTTCCCTTGATTTGGAGATCAGTACCATCAGACACGGCGTAGCGTCCGCACACGCAAAGGCAAGTTCCAAGATCGAGACAAGCGACGCATACAAGCGTCACCTCTTATGCCAGGGGGGGCGTCCAAACTTTTTCATTTGAGGGCCGTGTACGGAAAAAAAATGGAAGGATTAACCCCCCATGCAGTAATGATCCCAAAATTGGACATTTCGGACACTTTGGACGATTTTGGACTGTTGGACAAATGGACATCACAGACAAAACAGTGACAATATAACTCCACGAAGCTGAAATTTTGCAGAAGGATGTATATCGATGTCTTGGCCAATTCCCACTGAACATTTTGAGGGGTTGAAAGTGAAAAAAAAATGAAAAGTGAAAAAATGTTGTTGCACATTGGAAGAGGGACATTTTTGGGACGTAATACCGACCGCCGCTTAAAAATACTGCATGAGGATTAAAATGGCCACTTGAAAATTCGTCCACTTTTTGAACAGAATGACGGTTTGAAAGAGCTTTCCCATTTTGGGGGGGGGGGACGTACTCGTCTCTCTCAATTCATACATGAAGGTCCATTTATAATTCACTGTCTCCATGAGAAGACCTTGACGTCGCATCTGCGGCCTGACACGCACACACAACCAGACAATGAACACACACGCATACACACCCTTGTATCACCGCCTTCATTGTTCATGTCTTGTGACTTGTTGTAACTGTCAAACGCTTGTTTACGTGCTGGGGTTGTTTTTTTTGTTTGTTTTTCCTGGACTCAAATTATCCTCAGACGAGGATAGTTCGAGCGTGTTTTTTTTTTCCTCCCCCCCCCCCTCTCCCTCCCTTGTGGTTTCTTTCTGACTTCTGAACGCTGGCGCGTTTGGCTGCCGCTGCTCAACCCGCATTTGAGATTGAACGCGGGCGCTTAGAAATAAAATGTATTATTATTATTATTATGGCGGCCCTGCCGCGTCGGCTCAACAGAGGTACCGGGCAGCTCCGGCCTTGTGTTTTATGTTCTCCCCGGGCCTTGTTTTTCGGGTACTCCGGTTTCCTCCCACATTCCAAAAACATTCCTGACACTCTAAATTGTCTAGGTATGAGTGTGAGAATGGTTGTTCGTCTCTGTGTGCCCTGCGTGTCCTTGGGTCCCCCGTCTTGGGAAGGCTCCAGCACCCCCCGCGACCCTTAGAAATAAAATGGATGGATGGATTATTATTATTATTATTATTATTATTATTATTATTATGAATGGTTGGCTCAATATTCCGCATGGCTACCTGGCTAATGGCTAATCCATCGATAAGCATTTATCGTCGTCGTCTCTTTTTTTTGAGCAGGCTATCATGTGATCAAACTTTGGACTTTTTGGGACTTCCCGCCACACCCGCTGAGCTTTTGGGCAGACCGTATCGATCGCGTTCTTAAAAGCTTCCCTGACTTGCAGGAAAAACGACTAATGATGATGGAGTTAGTTTGGGGCAAAGAGGCGGCTCGCACTCCTATTCACACCGACGGCCAATTTCCAGTCTTCACTGAACCTTCCGTGCATGTTTTTTTGGACGGTGGGCAGCAGAAGAAAGCCACACGAGCGCAGGGGGGGGGGGGACAACATGCAAATCTCGGGGCGCCGTACATACGGCGAGTACCAACAGGCCCTTTGCACTGTATCCCATGTGGTCGTCATTGTTTTTCATGTTTCTTGCGCAGAGCGTGCCTGTTAAGTCCTAATTACCCCCATGGGAGATAAATGAAGTTTCATGAATCTGAATCTGAATCTGAATCTGAAACGTCGCCGAAGCAAGAGGTGAAAGGCCCGAGGTCAGGTCCCGATCCAGAATCTCAGCCCAATGGATGGATGCTTTTGATCACAAATAAAACGATTTCACGGGAGGACGACTGAAAGCTTTGAAAAGATACTTTTGTGAGGCGGCAAAATCGAGAATTTGAATGGTCGAGGCGGCGGCTCGGCGTGACGAATCGTTTGTCAAGATGGCTGTCGATTCATTTGATGTTTGGCTTTAGCCGCCACTGCTGTGGCACCGCTAGGCCAGCCGGTCGGTTACGGCACGCCGACAATCAACCGTGAAAGGAAAATGGCTCTGGGGGGGTGTTATTTATGTTTTTATTGTATTTATTTGGGGGGGGGGGGGGGGGCTGTCTGATTTCAGTCAGCCAATCAGTAGCCTCCTGGTAACCAGAGAAAGAAAAAAACTGTAGCATTGAGTCGCCAAAGAACTGCCAAGGCGTTTCGGAATCCCTCCAGGACACTTGCGCACGACTCGATGACATCAACCGGGGGGTGGAAGGGGGGGGGGCAAAGAAGGCAGAAGACAAAAGAAGACGAGCGCGAGCGTGACGTCGACAGAGAGCATCTGGCTATAAAAGACGAGACGCACTCTTGTGCGCCCCCACACCAATTTGCCCGTGACGGACGGCTCAGCCAGCAGCAGCACCGTTGGAGACCCCCAGATCGCCGCCGGCCACTTCAAGAGGACAGAGGTGAGCTTCAGGTGAGCTTCCCCCCCCCCCCCCCCCCCCCCAAAAGAGCTAACGGCGCATTTCTGGACACTGACATTTCTCCCTCTCGCTCCTTTTTTTGGGGAAAAGTTTCCACTCTCCGCAGGCTTTTAAGTGAGACGCCATGAAGTGGACTCGCCTGCTCTTCCTGGCTTCCGTTCTGGTCTGCAACTTGATGACGGCGCGCGGAGGAGCGCAGAGCGTCTCTTCCGAGGAGGAGCCGGACCCGAGGACCGCGGAAGACCTCCTCCTGCGCAGAGCCGAGAGCCTCCTGCTGCGCTCCGTCCTGAGGAAGATGCAAGCGGAAGACGACAAGAGCGGTGAGGCGGCAACGAGGCGCAATCTAGAGGTGGAATAGACAAAATCATGAAGGAGGATGAAAGAAAAAAAAAAGACAGTCAAACCTCGGTTTTCGAACGTCTCGGTTCTCGTACAATTCGGTTTTCGACCATAAATGTCAAGTTTTTTATGCCTCGGATGACGAACAAATTTCGGTTCTCGAACTAACTGAGCGCACTTGAATGCATCACTTCACTCCTCTCGGAGGAAGCGACGCTACGGTAGTGTCCATTGTGAGCAGACCAGTTTGTATTGTTCAATTTAGAATTTTTTTCAAAAAAGCAGACGTGTTTGGTGACGTAATATTGGACTGTTATTTTTGCATCATGTATCATCCCCCTAATCATGGCACCAAAGAAAGCAAGTGGAAGTGGTGAACCTGGTGAAGAAAAGAGGAAACTAGGGCGCAAAACTATAGAATTTAAGAAAGATTTAATCGCAAAATATGAGTCAGGTGTGCGTGTGTCTGTGTTGGCAAAGGAGTTCGGGATGCCGAAATGCCCCGCCTACTGCCTGATGACAGCTAGGATAGGTGCATGCCCCATGACAGATAGAGAGAGAGATAGAGATGTTCCTTCAATTTTTATGTTACTATGGTCATGTTAAAATTGGTGAAAATAAAACATATGACAGTTTGTTTGTACAGTATTTTGACATATTACCTGCTCTCCTATTACATGTGTACAGTTTATGGTGTGAAATTGTAAAAAATAAGTGGTTAAAAAAGTTGTTTTCTTAACTTTGAACGGATTAAAAAATTTACATTGATTCCGATGGGAAACGTGGTTTTGGTTTTCGAACAATTCGGTTTTCGAACAGTCTTCTGGAACGGATTAAGTACGAAAACCGAGTTTTGACCGTAGCTCTAAATGCGTGTCCTGTTGTCATAAGAATTTGTCCTGACAATCTCTGATGGATGAGACTTCCATCAAAAGTCACATTGTTTGTTCGTTTTGGTCAACGTGATGTTCCCGTTTTCCATTTTGCACATTTGCATTCCAACTTTGAAATGATCCCCAGTGCCCCCCCCCCCCCCCTTGTGAAATGACGAATTACGCGTATATGCGACCCTCGGTTTTGGCAGCGTAGGGCAAAAAGTAAGTCCTATTTCCCTCCCCCCCCCCCCAGGAGGACTCTCCGCTCAGGCGGCATGGGTGGCAAAGCGCCAGCATCCCGGCAAGAGGCGCACCACCGAGGACGGGGCCGAAGAGGACCGACGAAGAGTATTCGGACGTGGAAAAGAGGCAGCACCCGGGAAAGCGCGCCGCGGCGGGACACCCTCCCGCCGCGCTCGCGCAAGGCCAACTTTCCAAGCGGCAGCACCCAGGCAAGCGCTACGCGCTGGTCACGCGCAGCCGGCGGCAGCATCCCGGTAAGCGGCAACCGGACCGGGAGGAGGAGGAGGAGGAGGAGGAGAAGAAGGAGGAGGCGGAGGAGGAGGCGGAGGAGGAGGCGGAGCATGGTCGCCTCCCCGACTTGCACAGGCGCCAGCATCCCGGCAAACGCTTTTGGGATCGTCCCGGATCGGCCACGACCAGTCCTTGCGAAGACCTGCGGGACGCCGCGCGCTGCGCCAAGACCGACCTGCTGCTCCATTTTTTAGACGACATCAGCGACGTGAAGCGCGGCGACGAGAAGAGACAGCACCCGGGCAAAAGGTTTGCTCCGGAGGAGGAACAGTAGAATCATTCCTTCCGTGCGCCGTGTTGTCAACTAAAACAAGGCGTTGCCGACGTCGCCGTCAGTCATGATTAAAAAAAGAAGTCGAAAAGAAAAAAGAAAAAAAAATCCACCACTTTACCTTTGGTGTGGCTTCACTCTTTCGCGGAGTTCATCGTGTCGGTTTCTTTGGAGAAACCGCGTGTAAATGTACGTCGAGTGCATTGAGGGGTCCCTGGTGGGGGGGGCGTGGGAATTACAGTCAAACCTCGGTTTTCGGAACGTCTCGGTTCTCGACTAAATCGGTTTTCGACCAAAAAATTTAGAATTTTTTTTATGCCTCGGATGACGAACAAATTTCGGTTGTGGAACAAACTGAGTGCACTTGAATGCACCATTTGACTCCTCTCGCCTTCCTTACACCAGGAAGTGACGCCTCCTCGGTTAGCGCTTCATTGTGAGCAGACGTGTTGAGTCAACAGTTTTCGAACGTCTCTGTTCTCGACCAAATCGGTTTTCGACCAAAAATGTCGAGTTTTTTATGCCTCGGATGGCAAACAAATTTCGGTTCTTGGACAAACTGAGCGCACTTGAATGCACCATTTGACTCCTCCCACCTTCCTTACACCAGGAAGTGACGCCTCCTCGGTTAGCGTTTCATTGTGAGCAGACGTGTTCAATAAAGATTTTTTTTGTAACAAGAGCGTGGTTTCGGTTTTCGAACGTCTCTGTTCTCGACCAAATCGGTTTTCGACCAAAAAATGTTGAATTTTTTTTTATGCCTCTGATGGCAAACAAATTTCGGTTCTCGGACAAACTGAGTGCACTTGAATGCACCATTTGACTCCTCTCGCCTTCCTTACACCGGGAAGTGACGCCTCCTCGGTTAGCGTTTCATTGTGAGCAGACGTGTTCAATAAACATTTTTATTTTAACAAGAGCATGGTTTCGGTTTTCCGAACGTCTCTGTTCTCGACCAAATCGGTTTTCGACCAAAAATGTCGAGTTTTTTATTGCCTCGGATGGCAAACAAATTTCGGTCCTCGACAAACTGAGTGCACTTGAATGCACCATTTGACTCCTCTCGCCTTCCTTACACCAGGAAGTGACGCCTCCTCGGTTAGCGTTTCATTGTGAGCAGACGTGTTCAATAAAGATTTTTTTTTTTGTAAAAGAGCGTGGTTTCGGTTTTCGTACTAATTAGTTTTCGAACAACCTTCTGGAATGGATTATGGTCGAAAACCGAGGTATGACTAATTGCAAGGGATGTGACTGCTTTGGTCATTTTGGTCGGCCAAGGCTCGGCCAAGCAATTCTTTGCCATTCGCGTCCACGATAACAAACGGAACGCAAATATCGTTTGTCCGATTTTATTTGAACCGCATCGGGGACGCGTTTGAAGGCGAAGTCGACGTTCGCCAAGAAACGCGCGCAATGCAGAAAGCGCCCACCAGTCGGGCGCTGTGCAAAGTGTCCGCGCAAGTCGTCGTCTCAGCTTCCCCTCCTGCGTCCATCGCTGTGCGGCGTTCTCCAGGCACACGGAAAGGCTCACCGCCTGTCACCTCACGTCACGTCGCCTGAGCCCGAGGAGCGGCGACGACGGCTCGAGCGCTCCCCAAGTACGCGACGCGTTGAGGAACGGAGCCGTGCGATGCTGAAGTTGAGCAGATTTCCAGTCAAGCTGTCGCACGCGACATCTTTACAAAGTCAAATGCTTCCAATTCTGCTTGCTGTCCGTCATGCGCGATGTCAACCACTCCAGATTTCATTCAATGAGCATCTTAAAAGAAAGAAGGAAAAGGAAGCAAACGAGAGAAGGTTTGTTCGCTACTCGGATGGAATTTGACCCTCTGCCGTAATGCTGAGCTGGAAGATAGGTAAGGGAACGCATTTTAAATCCAAATCCGGGGGGCGTTTTAGGAATCAGAACAGCTTTAGGAAGCCACCGCCGTGCTCCGACCCACTGCACTTTTACAGCTCGGGGGTGTCAAACTCCTTTGTTGTCTACACACAATGAACGCTACACGAGGGAGCGTCACTTCCTCGTCACTTCCTCGTGTAAGGAAGCTGAGAGGAGTCAATTGGTAATTCGGGGGTGCTCAGTTTGGTCGAAAAAACGGTTTCCAGTCAGAATCCGAGGCGTAAAAAAATCTCGATTTTTCTTGTTGAAACTGATTTGGTCGAGAACAGAGATGTTCTAAAACCAAGGTTGGACACACTATCTATCTATCTATCTATCTATATATATTTTTTTTTAATAGTCTCTCAATATACATAGTATGTTCCATTTTAAAACACAGTTTCAAATAAGTTTGAGATATCAACAAAAGCATATTGCTAACAATGACGTAGCGCTTTATGCTAAACGCGACCGTCCCGCCGCATGTGAATGGTTTGTCCCTGCCGCCTTTCCGTATTGACCTCCTGACCCGCTTGTCACATGACCAGTCAGGCTGAAAGCTCGCTCCAGGCCGGCTGATGTCGTCCGGCTGTCAAGCGCTTCTCGTCTCACTTCAAACGTAAGTAGGAAACAGAAACAGCGCGTTTGGCCGCGAGTCGAGACGCCGCCTTTCGACGCCGTTCGGTTTGTCTTCTGCGACGGAGAAAGAGCGAAGATGGCGAGAGCCGCGCTTAGCATCGTCAAGCTAACCTTGTTACAGACACTCGACCAACTTCGCCAACGTTTCAACGAATTCACAGGGTTAGCCGTGTCGCTTACTTTGGGGAACGCGGCTTTGCTTGCGGTAGAGTGAAATCACCACACGAATTTTCGTCGTTGGGTTGCTTCCAGGCGGTCTATTAGCATAATTTGGGAAAATTGATAGGCGCTAAAATAAGTCACGTGACCCGAAAGGGCATGAAATAAGCTTTCCGGTGATCCCGAGGTTGCTTCGGTTGGTTGAAAAAACGGTCAAAGTCAGTCATTTTGGATTTCGTTAAAAGAGGCGCAATTGTTTTTCCGCTGACACAAAATAAAAGCTGGGACTCGAGGCGTGGTTTTCATCCCAATAAGGCAGTTATTGGAAACGACAAATGATACAACCGTAGCACTTTGCCAGAACGAGTCATTTAATGACGTAGTGTTGTTCTAAGTCTCAACTCCACTCAGGTGTATTTCTCGAGCACTTGGAAAACAACCAGCCACTGTATGCAAAGTGCTGCACATGGAGCAAAAAAAAATCATCATCCCTACAACAACAAAGACAATGGAAAGCACAAAAGCAGTCCAACTCAAAAATCAAGTCTCATGCTGAGTCCCAAGCCAAAGAAGAAAAATGACCAATTTTGACGGATGGGTGGCGAGGGAGCGGCAACGGGAAAGGCTTTACTCGGTGAAAGACGTGAGTCTTGGAAACTCTTAAGGCGGCCATTGAAAGAATCGATGCTAATCGACACACCGCCTGTCAAACTGATAACACAACACGGCCAGTGGGGAGCACAAAAAAAAAACCAAAAACCGCTTGTCCACACTAATCTTTGCGTTTTGCTTGAACGGCAGGCTGAAGGAGGAACAAGCAATGGGCCGCTTTCCTCCCGCCGGGAGTGTGACACGAGGATCGGAGAAGGTTCCCTTCCGTCATGGCTGCTAGCTTCTATCCGAGCCCTTTTGAGGAGGAGGAGGCGGCGGCGGCGGCGGGCGAGGTCAAGGAGGGCTTCCTGTGCCCGCTTTGCCTCAAGGACCTGCAGTCCTTCTACCAACTCCAAGAGCACTACGAAGACGAGCATTCCGGGGAGGAGCGCCACCACGTGAGAGGACAACTGAAAAGTAGGTCGAGGGGGTTCTGGGTTCGAGTCTCGCTTCGACCTCATGACGATAAGCGCCATCAAAAAAAACGGATGGCTGATTTTTTTTTTTTTTTCCCCTCGAAGCGGCGGGAGATTGACCAAATGTCTGCGCATGTGTTTTGAAAGGCGCTTTTAAATGAAATGTATTATTATTATTATTATTATTATGTGTAGGTTTGGTCCAGAAGGCAAAGAGAGCCACAGACAAGCTTTGGAAGCGGGATGGAGACGACCGCGGTGACGCAGGCGCTTATGAGTCCTTCTACTACGGCGGGGTGGACCCGTACATGTGGGAGCCTCAGGAGCTGGGTAAGAGTTTCGCCGAA
The DNA here is from genome assembly GCA_018466805.1 of Hippocampus abdominalis. Lineage (NCBI taxonomy): Eukaryota > Metazoa > Chordata > Actinopteri > Syngnathiformes > Syngnathidae > Hippocampus > Hippocampus abdominalis. The sequence goes on along the minus strand of CM031694.1, from coordinate 35,601,619 downwards.
CCACCGGCGACAGGAAATCTGAGCGGACGCTTTCTCCCAAAACGGCTTTCTTGCAGGAGCCACCAGAAGCCACTTGGAATCGTTCAAGAAGCAACGCGCCGCCAGGATCGACCACTACGTCATCGAGGTGAACAAGCTCATCATCAGGCTGGAAAAGGTGCGCGCCGCGCGTGGCCAAACACTTGCCGCCGCCGCCGTCCTCATTGGCGCTGAAAAAGACAAATGTCCTTGCAGCTGACGTCTTTCGACAGGACCAATTCGGACCCGGCCAAAATCCGAGGTTGGTGCCGAGCGGCGGGCTCCTCGCGCGTCGAGAAACGCTCATTTCAAACGCGCTACTTTGCAGCCATCGAGAAGTCGGTCGTGTCCTGGGTGAGCGACTCGGACGTCCCCTTCTGTCCCGACTGCGGGGGCAAGTTCAACATCCGGAACCGCCGGCACCACTGTCGTCTCTGCGGCTCCATCATGTGCCGCAAGTGCATGGACTTTGTCGCCTTGGCTCTCGCTCGTACGTATGGACGCCGAGGGCCCGCCGGCGCGGCCCCGCGCGAGAAACTCCTCTACAATGAAATCATGTTTGCAGCAGGACATTTTTCACAACAGGGGGTTTTTCCACTGTAGCAAATTTGATCTCCGATGTAAACACACACATACACACCAACGTATGTGTACCTCTTATTTTTATTCCAATAGTGCAGAGGTATGACACTTCATATAGTCAGGGTAGAAAGAAAAAACGGGAAAGAAAATGCAAAATTTACCATCAGCTTTCACTGACATCCATTTCTTGGATAATGTCTTTTATTTTGTCAACTACCCCCTGGAGAAGGTGGGCTTCCTCCGTCTTTCATTTGATGACTTTGACCCTCTCTTCCAGCGTCGGAGCGCTTCTTGTCTTAGCTGCTTGACATCCAAAAAGGTCCGTTTTGTAGCCATTTTAGCATTCGCGACATTCTTGCTGCATCTGAAACGAACACTAACAAGTACTTCATGGCCTACTGCAAATGAGTAAACCAGTGCGGTGGTTGCTGTTGCCGTTTCCGAACGAAGCAGTCGAGGTCGCTGTTGGATTAGACTTCGTTGTCGTGAATCTCGTCGCAAGGCAAGAGCAGAGAAAAAGATTTCGTAAAAAATGCAGCAGGGGTTTTTTTTTCCGTTGTATGGGGCAGGAAAGTGGAAATGGTGTATGAAGATTTTTTTCACACTAGGGGGTATTTTCGCCCATGTAGGTTTCGTTGTAGAGGAGTTTCACTGTATGAAAAGTTTTTTAGAGGTATGTAGAAATGTGTATCGTTTGATGCATATTCTCAGGAGACATCCCAGCAAAAAAATCAGAGTAAAAAGCATGACATTCACAGCGGATTTATTCAAAAGTTAAATTTAAGTAAAAAAAACCCTCAAAACCGAATACAATCCACCTGACCCAATTCCCTGAAATGGAAGAAAAAGGCACCCCTCATCCAAAAATACTCTCAAAGTCCCAGAGAGAAATGGTGTTCAATCTCCATCCATCTCAATTTTTTTTTTTGTGAACCGACAGAAAAGCTGATCAGCGGGACACGCGAGGCCCTGAGTGTCCCCGGGGGCCACGGCCAATCCCGCTCGCCCGGCGGCGGTGCCGCCGTGGGCTCCCGCAGAGGAAGCCTGAGCAGCCTGAGCAGCGTCACGTCCGTGCTGGACGACAAAGACGACGACAAGATTCGCTGCTGTTGTCACTGTATGGAAACGCTGTTGAAGAGAGAGCGCAAGATGGACGAGAAGGATTTTGTGCCTGACGTAGTCAAACTTTATCAGGTGTGGCTTCGGCTCAGCTTGTCCGTTTTCTTTTGCGGGAATCCGAATGAGTCGCGAGACGCCGTCGCAAAAGTGGCTTCGGATCGCCGCCTTGTCGGCGCTTTTGCGAAGGAGCCGCTCTCTGTTCTCGGCCACGTCGTTAGCGGAAGCGCCGCGCGTCCGCGTGCGACCGCGGACGGGCGGATTGAAACGTGACCCCCAAAATACCGCATTGGTCCGAATATAAGACGGCCCTGATTATAAGACGACGCCCCTCTTTTTCAAGACTCAAGTTTGAAAAAAAAAGACTTTGAACACCAAATTCATTTTTATACAGAAAATAATGACGGTACAGCCCAAACAAAAGATTCTAACAAGATACCGTAATTTCTGGACTATAGACCGCACCTGATTATAAGCCGCACCACGACATTTCTAAAGGAAAAAAAAAAAACTATTTTGTACACACATAAGCCGCACCTGTCTATAAGCTGCAGGTGCCCATATTGTTACATGAGATATTGACAAAGAAAGACGGTACCCAGGCGGCCGTTAAAAAAAGTCTTTCTATAGGCCGCTTCGTTCAATAAGCCGCAGAGTTGAAAGCGTGTGACAAAAGTCGCGGCTTATAGTCCGGAAATTACGGTATTTGAGAGAAAAGTATGTTATTTTGCCTCATTCCAATCTAAAGTGCAACCACATTGGTCAATGAATGGCTTCTGCTTTTTGAAATGTAAATGACATCAAAACTTCTGCTGATCTTCCAGCCACTTTTCTCCAGATTGTCGCTACGTTTCTCCATTTTCTGTTATTTCTTCGATTATTTTCTTCCCTTTTCCTTCTTACCGCTATTTTTTATTTTTCTTCTTCATGCTACCGCTATTTTTATTCTTTGTGACAGGCGTTCACTTTGGCCTGGGGAGTCAATTCCAGCATTCGCTTCAATGATATCTGGCGCCATCTAGCATCGTGAATGGGTATAATGTCTAGACCCCGAATATAAGACCACTCCCACTTTTTCACTCTTATTTCAATGCAAAAAAAAAAAACACCGTCTTATATTTGGGCCAATACGGTAAGTTGGCCTTCGGTTTGGCCCTTGCAAAGGGTCCCCCCCCCCCCCCCCCGCTCCTCCCCGTCACGCCAACTCCTTGTCTTCCCGTTAGCGGCTGAGGATGTGCATGGAGAAGGTGGACGAGAAGGCCCCGGAATACATCCGAATGGCCGAGTCGCTCAAGTAAGTCCCGTCGGCGCTTTCGCCATCAAATGTCGCTCGCCTGCCACGTGACCCGACGAAGCCGCCCGCCTTCTTTTCCTCAGCGCCGGCGAGACCACGTACAATCTCGAGACGGCGGGGGGACTTCGACTGGAAGTGCAGAAATACTACGAATTGATCGACGCTCTGAGGTAAGTTTGCCGTCCTCCCCTTTTGAAAAAAAAAAAGGGGACAGCCTTCTCCGGTATGGACGGCTTTTCCTCCCCCGGGCTCTTTTTCTCAGCAAGAAGATTCTGACGTTGGGACTGAAAGACGAGCCGCAGCCGCGTCCGAAGGTGCTGCAGCTGCAGAGGATGGTGCGCTATTCGGCCACGCTCTTTGTCCAGGTGAATGCCGGCCCCCCCAAATTTTCAATGGGGGATGAAATGGCGGGGAACCCAATGAGAAGATTCCGTTTTCAGGACCAAAGACGTACGCTAGTTTGTCAAAGGCTGCTTAAGACTAAAGTTGCGTGTTTCCAAGGTGACATTTTTTTTTTTTTTTTTAAATGAGTGGATTGCCAATCATATTGTGGCTCAAAACGAGATGCACAAATCCAGAGTCGTTCGTCCCATCAAATTCAAGCCCGTTGCCTCATCTTGGTCGTAGGAGAAGCTGCTCGGGCTCATGTCCTTACCGACCAAGCAGAAATATGAAGAGCTGAAAGAAAAGAGAAAACAGGAACAAGAGAGGAGACTCCAACAAGAGAGACTGGTGAGATGCCGCAACCACGCGTTTTTTTATTTTATTTTTTAAATGAGTATCATATTTTCCGCACGAAAAGGCGCACTGGATTATGAGGCGCACCTTCAATGAATTGTACATTTTGTAAAAAAAATTTCAGATATTAAACGCACCGCGTTATAAGGCGCAGTCTACAATGCCTCCACTAGATGGAGCCACAGCCCTTCATCTGACTCGAGAGGCGTTCACGACCGCCTCCAAAAAAACGTAACTTAACTATCGCTTCAATGAAACTACGAAAAATCAAAAATACATCAAAACAGAAAATCAAGCGAGGAAATCACAAAATAACTTCTATCGCCCCCCCTAGAGAATTTATTTTGGCATTTCCTTGAGCATAACTCCAACAGAAAGATCAGATGCTCGTAAAAATGTACGAGACTGGACTGACTCAGAAGTGTTTGTTTATTCCTTTGTTGTGTACTGTATTCACAAACGAGGAAATCACAAAATAAATTCTGAAGGGGGGGGGCTAGAGAATTTATTTAGTGATTTCCTCGCTTCCTTTTTCTGTTTTGATGCATTATTTTCCATTTTTGTAGTTTCACTGAAGGAATTGTTCATTTACGTTTTTCCGAGGCGGTCATGAACGCCTCTCGAGTCGAATGGAAGAAGAAAAAAGGCAGGAGACTGACAGACATTAACTGTATTTGTTGAGACTCTGAAAGACATTCATAAAGTGTGCGTTTTAAAAAAAAATTTTTTTTGGAGTCGCAACAAAAACTTATCTAAAAAAGCAGCGACGCAGTTGACTGAACCAACCGCAAGTTAGAACATTGGAAACATCCTTCCAGGAAGGAGCCATCTTGGAGTCAATGTACAGCGATCCCTCGCTATTTCACGGTTCGTTTATCGCGGCTTCGGTGTATCGCAGATTTTTTCAAACATGTTCATAAAAAAAAAAAAAATGAACATGTTTGAAAAAATCTGCGCTGGTCCGCAAAAAGTCCGCAAACGGTCCGCGAGAAGCTCGCAGTTGTTTTGCAGCTTCTCGCAGACCGTTTGTGGACATTTTGCGGACTTAAAAAATAAATGTAAAAAAAAATTTGAGTATTTTTTACCTGTATATGTTAATTGGTCGCTACTTCGCGGATTTTCGTTTATCGCGCGTGGTTTTGGTCACCATTAACCGCGATAAACGAGGGATTACTGGTACAGTCGAACCTCGGTTTTCGAAGGTCTCGGTTTTCGACCAAAAATTTGTGATTTTTTTAAGCTTCGGATGATGAACAAATTTCGGTTCTCGAACAAACTGAGCACACTTGAATGCACCATTTGACTCCTCTCGCCTTCCTTACACCGAGGAAGTGACGCTTCCTTGTGTTGCTTTCCATTGTGAGCAAATGTGTTCAGAAAACATTTTTATTTAAAAAAAAAAACGTGTCGTTTTGGTTTTTGACCCAATTTTGGTTTTGGAACAGCCTTCTGGAACGGATTTTGGACAAAAACCCAGGTTTGGACTGTATTACCGTAATGACCATACACAAGACGCAGCGGATTTTAAGGCGCTCGATGAGCTTTTAAGAAAAAGGAAGACTTTTAGGTGCGCCCTATCATGCAGAAAATCCGGCACGCTCGCCATCGTCGTTGAGTTTGCGATTTCCTGCTTCCCAGGCCGCCCAGGAGGCTCCTGAAGAGGAGGCAGGACTCGGAGAAGAACCGCCCGCCCGCCGACAGCAACGGCGAGATCCCGCAGGCCCCCCCCCGCCTGACCAAAGTCGGCGGCTGGTTGCCCTCCTCCGAGCCGGGCCGCGCGCGCGGCGGCGACGCCGGCGGCGCGCTGGCCGACCCCCTCCTGCAGCAGATCGACAACATCCGCTCCTTCCTGCGGCAGGCGCGCGAGGCCCGCCGGGCGGACGAGGTGGCCCTGCTGGAGGAGAACCTGCGGCAGCTGCAGGACGAATACGAGCGGCAGCAGACCGACCTGGCCGTGGCGCTCTCGCGCAAGATGGCCGACGAGGAGGAGGAGGACGCGCAGCGGGACGAGCTGCGCCGCCTGGAGGAGCGGGAGGAGCGGGAGCGGGAGGAGCGGGAGCGGGAGGAGAGCCGGCGGCGGACGGAAGGCCCCTTTGGACCTCGTCCTTGCCGCCGGCGGAGGCGCCGCTCCGAGATTTCCAGCCGAAAGATGAAGTTGCGGAGCGGCGGGGCGAGGAGTCCCCGCCGAGGCGCCGCCGCGGCTCAGGCGGGCGGGCGGTGACGCCGCCGAGCGGAGACGGAGGCGGCGAGCCTTTCCGCCAAGACGACGCCACGCCCATCGAGGAGGATCCGTCCAACCCCTTTTGCGAGGACATCCAGGAGGGAGCACGGCAAAGTGACCAACGGAAAGAAAGAATACAACCCTTTTGACGAGGACGAAAGCGAGGGAGGACGCACAGGCCGACCGCGTTCCCGCCAACCCTTTTGACGACGACGACGACGGTGGCGACACTGAGAGCGGCGGCCCCTTTGCGGCCGATCCCAACGCCGGCGCCTCCACCAACCCTTTCGACTGCGACGATGCCGACAACGTGGACTCGATCGAGGAAGAGCTGCTGCAGCAGCAGATCGACAACATCCGGGCTTACATTTTTGACGCCAAGCTCAGCGGTCGGCCCGACGAGGTGGAGCTGCTGGCGGAGAACCTGCGAGAGCTCCAGCGCGCCCTACAGGAGCAGAAGAGAAACAAGCAGTGAAGTCCGGGGGAGCCTTCAGCCTTCCCCCGTTTCGGCCTCTCCACCCACCGACCGACACACGTCGGCACACTCGCGGAACGACCGGAAGACCGCTCTCGTCGAGGCTTTGGAATCGCCGCCGCTCTCGTGACCGCTTTCCTCCAGACTTGGCCTCCAGCCGGTATTCGTAAGCCCAACATGGCCGCCGTCATTTGTGAAAAGACGTGACCAGGAAGTCGCCGCGGAGTTGTCTGCTCGTGAGCGGGGAAAAAAAAAGAGTTGGACAGAAACGCTCTTGACGGCTTTGCCACACGATCAACCACTTGCCACGTCTCGAGGCGCGTCCGTCCTTCAAAGCACTTTTCTTCCTTGGATGCCGCCTCGATTTTCGACTTCATTTGCACATTTGAAAACGCGCCGTTTTGAAAGAGGAAAAGAACGTTTACCCGAAACAACAAGCGTCTGCCCTTGCAAACGCCAGACGCAGGATGATGCGTCGCTCCTTCATTTCTGCCACTTGGAAACCGGGGCAGGGAAGTGCGCCGCATTTTTTAATTGCATAATTGGGTTCAATATCGCGAGCGGGAAACGCATGCTGGGAGGGCAAGAAATATCGTCAAGTTTGATTTTCATGATCCTTTTTAAATCTTGTCGATTAAAAAAATTAACAGGGTCACAGCTTGCTGCCCGCCAAAGTGAAAGTCCCCCCGTAAAATGTGAACCCCCAAAAAGTTCATGCCCCCCCCACGTTGGTTATTTTTCAAAATAAAATACAAAAATCAAGCATCATTTTGACGCGTCCCTCATGCTACAGTGTGTGGAGTAAGTCGCCAATGCCCCCCCCCCCCCCCCCCCCTTATCCCAATAAGACACCTTCCACTGGTATTGACTCATGGACCGACGGGCGTCTTCCTCTGTCCCAGTTTCGACTGCGTGTGATGTTCACCAGTGTTGTCGTTTCCAGCTCCGCATCGGCGCGCGAGGACACCCTGCACACTTTGGGCTGCTTTTCACGTCTGCCACACGCACGGCAAATGAATGCCGGCAAGTATTAACACTCACTGTCGCTCGATGTTTGATAGTCACGTGATGAACTGGACAGCCTCTTCACTTGCGTCGTCGGGGTTTTGGTGTTTGATTCACTGCACATAATGACAACCGTTTGGACTGTTTTATTAACATGCGAGCACAAGTAAACAAGTTCTCACGTCTGATTTCTTTTCATTGTGGTGGGTGAACGTGGCGTCCGCTCGCTTGTACGGGCCGTGTGTGTGTGGGGGGGGGGGAAGTTCCGGGAGCCGCGTCACGCAAGTTGGAAGTCCGGTTTCAACGGCACGGCAAGAAGAGGGCCACCAGACGCGTCGCCCTTATCCTCGCATCTTTACGGGTTCTTCAACGACAAGCGTCGCCGGACGAAGCTCCTCGTGAATTTCCGACGGGCCCCCCCCCAAAAAAAAGTCTGCCTGTTCTTGTCCGCCGCTCACTCCTGTTCCGCTTTCATTTGGGCGCGATACTTGCCCGTCATCTCTCTGGGCAGCGGCGTGGTGCCGGGACAGGGCACCTGACCGTCCACCTCACAGATGCACTCTCGCAGGCAGTACTTTTTGGGGCCAAAGTTGGCGGGGTTGGACGCCTGCATCTTCGCTTGCGCTTCTCCCTCCAACACCGTCCTGGTGGGGGGTGGGGGGGCAAACGGGCCAAGGTCACAAACAACAAAAGAGCAAGCGCATGACACCTCCTACATTTCTGGTCACCATTTTCCAATTTGCTCCAAGGTCCCTGAGATGAGGGCCAAACAGCTGACAAGACTCGGGCGAAACTTTCGAAAGCGGCGGCGGCGGCAACGAGTGGCGTTTTTGCTTCAATGCTTACTTACTGGGATTTGCCCAAAATAGTCCGGATGTGTTTTGCGATGTCGGTGTGGTCCTTGCCTTCCACATCCACCAGCACCTTGTTCGCCGTCATCTAGACCAAAGACACCAATCAGCTCGACTCTCGTTGAAAATACGAAAACGTTTTTCAGGCACTAGATAGCAAAAAAAAAATATGTGCATCGATTTTTTTTTTGTTGACATTTTGGCTGCAACGATTTTTTGCGAAGGACAATGGCTAAATATGTTGGGGAAAGACGGAAATACAGCACTATTTTTGCAGACATGAAACACAAGACTACTAACCCAAGTAAAATCTCAAGAATGGCGACGGAGTCATGTTTTTGAACATCATTATTTGGACCCACGGGTTGATGTACTGAATCTGGGGAATATTGAAGAACACAAATTTCCTGTGGAGCAACAACAACAACAAAAAAAGTGTGGATATCGACATTGTCAGTGACACCGTGCTTTCTTCCCTGTTCGCTAGTCGCGTTCTCGCTGACCTTGCTCCGTCGCTGAGCTCTCCGTGCGTGTTGTAATTGACCGTCATGATCTTCACTCGGCTTTTGAAGATGATGTCGCCTTTCTGGAGATACTGCAACGTCCTCCTGATCGGGAAGCTTCCTTTCATAGGCATCTCAAGACCTTCGTCGGTAACAAATGGCCATTCGAAAGCTGTTCCGCCAAAGTTGTGGCGCACGAGTACTGTGTAGTCGACGCGTTTTGATGACGTTTCTTGCGCGGTCGTCAAGACTCGAGAGGAGACGTGCAGAGCGACCGCCATCTTGAACAGGGAGTCTCGAAATCAAAACTCGCTGCTCAAATGGAAATGAGAGATTTGAACGTCGGTGGGGGGGGAAACATACTACGTATTACAAAGCATTGCAAACCTCTGTTCATTCGTCACAATTCGCCGACAGGAGATCCCGAGGGACGAAAAAGACAGACGAAAATGAGAAATTTCTTGAACACATTTATTCACGTCAACGTCTACTTTGTATCTTGATATCCAGAGGAAACACACAGAAGCGAAGTACGATATGGAAGCCACCGTAGAGCGAAACTAACGAGGGACGCGACAGAAATATACAGTCATACCTCGGTTTTCGACCATAATCAGTTCCTGAAGGCTGTTCGAAAAACTGATTTGTTTGAAAACCGAAACCACATTCTTTAAAAAAAAAAAAAAACTTTATTGAACACATCTGTGCACAATGGAACGCTACACGAGGAGCGCCATGTCCTCGTCTACCCGAGGAAGCGTCACTTCCTCGTGTAAGGAAGGCGAGAGGAGTCAAATGATGCATTCAAGTGTGCTCAGTTTGTTCGAGAACCGAAATTCGGTCGTCATCTGAGGCATAAAAAACTTCAAATTGAGCAAATAACCACAAATGTCCTACGTGTATCGTCCTTATGTCCCGGTGTTGAACACCCACCCCCACCCCCACTGCATACATCCAGCACGTCAATTAAAAATAATAATAATAATAATTAATCTTGACTGTCTTGTCCCAGCAGAGGGCGGTCCATGAAATAGAAAAATCAAACCACATAGATTAAAATAATAATAAATCCGTCGGTTGAAATGGTCCCAAAATCCCGGTTTTGTACGCTACTTCGCAATAGTTCTCGAAAGGAAAAGTTAGTCGCCAAAGAGAGTCCCTCACCCATAATGCGCCGCGCGACCCGGAAACCTGCAAGCCGGTCCGGATTGCCATCAACGCGGCGGTACTCCGTCCCTTTTTATTTATTTTTTCGCCGTACTTCACACAAACAAAGTCTCGAACTCAACATGGGGAGCAGGTCACAGCGGACATTTGGTGTTGCAGAAGTCCCCCGCCTTGAAGAGCGTCAGGACGTTGACCAGCGGAAACATGACGACAGAGCCCACCAGCGAGCCGGCTTGCGCTGCCGCGCCACACCAAACGAGGGCGCTGTGACTTCGGTCGCGCAGGATGACTCCGACCATCACTTTGACGTAAGACAGGGTTCCAGTGAAGAGGAGCCACGAGAGGACCTGGTGGAGGTCAAATAGACAGCATTCGACTTGGGACGGTTCTCCCCCCTACCCAAATAATGACAATAATAATAATAATAATAATAATCAGGTCAAGGCATGGACAATTTTACATAAACAGCCTACTGTAAAAAGCAGTCATTGCTCAACCGTTTGGTTCAGAAGCTGGACTTTGGCATGTCCCGGATAAAGCTGCCGACCGATGTTAGGCGTCGCCGCGTTTACGCAACGTGCGAGCGTGCGTGTCACTCACAATGACGACTTCTCCCGCCATGGAGCCCTGAAGTAGAGGACAGGGACTCATGGCAGCCATGGCCATGTTGTAGCTGCCAAAGGCCGTCCCCAACAGCGCCAGCGCACCCAGAAACAGAAGAGACCTGAAAGCACAACACAAGAGTTGTTCTCATTGGGCATGTCCAAAGCGCCGCAGGTAGCATCGCGCTGGATTAGCATCGCGCTGGATTAGCATCGCGCTGGATTAGCATCGCGCTGGATTAGCATCAATCACAATGTGACTCAAGTGTCGCCTTTCAGCTTCGGTTTGACCACTTTCACAAAAGTGAGGTCATGACGGCAGTTTTTTTGCACAGTACCGACTTCGGTTCGCGATCAGATCTTGATCGTTTTTCGCTCACATTTGTTGTGATGGCATTTCAAAAAGGGATCAAAGCCACTTTTTTTTTTTTTTAATTATTTCAAATCATTATTACAGTGAAACTCCCCTACAATGAAACCTACATGGGCGAAAATACCCCCTAGTGTGAAAAAAATCTTCATGCATTAATGTGTGTGTGTGTGTGTGTGTGTGTGTGTTTACATCCGAGATCAAATTTGTTACAATGAAAATACCCCCTAGTGTGAAAAAAATCTTCATGCATTAATGTGTGTGTGTGTGTGTGTGTTTGTTTGCATCCGAGATCAAATTTGCTACAGTGAAAAACCCCCTGTTGTGAAAAAAATCTTCATGCATTAATGTGTGTGTGTGTGTGTGTGTGTGTTTACATCCGAGATCAAATTTGCTACAGTGAAAAACCCCCTGTTGTGAAAAAAAATCTTCATGCATTAATGTGTGTGTGTGTGTGTGTGTGTGTGTTTACATCCGAGATCAAATTTGCTACAGTGAAAAACCCCCTGTTGTGAAAAATGTCTTGCCGTGCCGATCATTCTTCGTTTTTTTTGTCGTAAAAAAGGCCACAGGGAACGCACGCATCTAAACGGAGACTGTGGAGCCCCCTCTCGACATTTCCACCAGGTGCTCCAACGGTACCTGTTTTGGAAGAACATGGCGACGGTGCAAGCGAGCGGATTGGCCACTGAGGCCAGAGCGGCCGAGAGGTGATAGGCCAGGTTGCCGTAGGGCATGCAGGAGTACGTCTGCACGGAGGGCAGCACGCCGTTGGTGGCGCCGTTGACCCACACCACCAGGAAGTAGATGAAGGTCAGACGGAATCGGGAGTCGTCGGGCTCGGCGCGGCCGCCATCCTCGTCCGGCCGTTTCAAATCGTGTCCGTCGATCTCCGCCGCCGCCGCCGCCGCCGCCGCCGGGTTGTCCAGGCCGGAGCCCGCCGAGGCCCCCGAGCTCCCCCCCACCACCAGGTCCTCATCGGAGGGCAAACGAAGCCTGCAGAGTGCGACGAAAGCGGCCAGACTGATGCACATCATGGCCGTCAGGAAGACGAAGAACACCTCCGTGGAGAAGTTGGGGGGGAGATATTCGGTCTGGAGGAAGCCATCGTGTCCGCCGGTGCCGTTTCCTCCCGCCGTCGTCGCGTTGACGCACTTGGCCACGCCCACGCCTTGGGCCAGAGCGAGCACCCCGGGAAGGAAGCCGCTCAGCCCCTCGCCGATGTAGTAGGTGGCGACGTAGGCGGCCGGCAGCGCCATCATGAACGGCAGGAAGGTGACGGAGGAGGTGCAGTCCACCAGCGAGAGGAAGAAGGTGATGACGAAGAAGGCGGTGCTGCGCCGCGCCCCGCCCACCAGGCTGGTGCGCTCCCAGAAGAACGTGAGCAGGACGCAGGACAGGACGCCGACGGAGAGGACGGCCAGGATGACGGCGCGCTCGTTCAGGAGCCCCGGCCTGGCTTTGTGCATGAGCGCGATGAGCAGGGGCCCCAGGTTGGCCGTCTGGATGAGGACGGTCAGGTAGGAGGGCAGCTCCCAGCCTTCGGGGAGGGCGTTGACCATGAGCGGTAGCTCCACCCACAGGCCGTTGACGGCCACCCAGGAGCCCAGGCCGAAGGCGCAGGCCAGCAGGTGGACCCGCAGCGCCATCCTGGCCTGACCGGAACCACCTGGATGCCCAAGTCACGCCTGGAGGGGGGGGGGCGGGGAAACCAGACACAGAAGATTCCACCTCGGTGAGTGCCGGGGGGGCCACTTTGACGTCAATTTCAGTGGACGGCGGTCATGACACAGAAAGTTCGGACCGTCGCCAGAAAACACACGCACGTGGTTGTCCCGCTTGCAAAAACGCACACTGACTAAAGCAGGTAAGCTGCGCTCACGCCCCCCCCCCCCCCAAAATACTCACACGTTGCCTCTGCCGTCCCTGCAGGCCTCAGATCAGAGACGGCGTGGTGTCATCCCGCAAAGACGCGAGTGAGTGAGTGAGTAAGTGAGTTTGCTTGCGATCACATGGCTCCACATGGCTCCCCGGGTGGGTACAGAGTCCAGTCCGGCTGTGAGCGCTGCATAACAGAGCGCACCTCTCACATAATTAGGTCAAGTCAGACATTTTGGGAGGCATGATAACGACGTCATCTTTTTGAAAGGGTCCTTTTCAAATGGTTGTTGACGTTCCCTCTCAGGTGGACAACAAGAACCTTGAAAAACTCTATTCAGTGAATTCTGAGACGTATTTCTCGATCCACACTATGTACATGTTTCAAGGTCATTGCTGACAACTCGAGGCCTCGACGCTACAATAGAGCAGTTCACAGTGTATCACCATTAAAAAAAATAACTTTCTTTGAAAATACAGTCAAACCTCAGTTTTCGTCCATAATCCGTTTCCAGAAGGCTGTTCGGAAACCGAAATTGTTCGAAAACCGGAACCATGTTTCCCATTGGAATCAATGTAAAAAATTTTAATCCGTTCAAAGTCAAGAAAATAACCAGGCTCTTTTTAAAATAAAAATGTTGACTGCTCACGTCTGCTCACAATGGGAAGCAACACGAGGAAGCGTCACTTCCTCGTGTAAGGAAGGCGGGAAAAGTCAAATGGTGCATTCAAGTGCGCTCGGTTTTTTCGACAACCGAAATTTGTTCGTCAAAAAACTCGAAATTTTGGGCCGAAAACCGAATTGGTCGAGAACCGAGACGTTGGAAAACCGAGGTTTGACTGTACTCACCAGAGATGCCGATGCGCACACACGTAGCAGACCTCCCGTCTTTGCTCCCGCCAAGTCTGTGTCAGACAGCTGGAACTCCTAAAACGTGCTTCCGAAATCCGTTTCCAGGTTCCACAGGCCAGCGGAAATGAATTTCGAATCCTGTCTTGACATCGTCCACACCCTGTCGTGTCAATCCATATTTGGTGCGCATTCCAACCAAATCAAAGGGATAAACATAGTTGAACCAAACAGAGAATTTGGAAAATGGTGATGTCACTCTGAGAACCTGCAAAGGAGTCGTGCGGCGAATCTAAAATCTGATTGGTTAAAAAAAAAAAAACGTACTCGGAAATCTGAAGGCGTAGGACAAATTACGTTTACTTGGCAACTCATTGAAGCCGAAATCTGATTTTTTTAAAACCCGCAAAAAACCCACTGGAAGCGGTACAGGCAAGTATGTAATGAAAAGAAAAGACTGTTAAGGCCGTATTGGGTTGCGAGGGGTAGCGGGTGTTGATTTTGCGTCCGGGTTTTTTTCTTGTGGCATGTTAAAAAACGGGGCCCTGACATGAGTTGCCCACCGCATGAGAAATGGAGCGCCTTTGTTGGCTTCAGCGCAAGAGTTTCCAACGGTGTGGCCACTTTAGAGCGCCTTGTTGTCCACCATGAGTGTGCGCGCACATCATGCTGATGCCAGGGGGCTGTTAAGTGGCTAACCGTGAGCTAGTCTGCGCGTCGAGTGCCTTTGGGCGTCCGTTGTGGACTACGAATGTGCTTGTTGCGAAGCCATTCTTTTAGAGTTTGTTCAATAAAACGAAAGCGGCCGTGTCTCTCCTTGACCAGCCGTGGATGGGAGGCTTCAAGCTTGCGTCAGTTGTTTTTAACGCCCGATTGTGGAAGCCTGCAGTTTCACCCACGAGCTAGACAGCTTAACTCGTGATTTTGTTATTTTTTTTAAATTTTCTGCTGACCTTTCAGGAAGTAGTCACTTCTTTATCTTCGCGGCCGTCGTCATTGTCATTGCGCTCCGTAAAGGGGGGTCTCTCCACTTGGACTCTTATTGAGGATGACACGAGTCACTGTGACGGAGCAATCGATTTCCTTGTATCGGTGACATGTCATCGTGAACTCTGATAAGAGCTTCAGCCATCTTAGAGGTCAGCTCACTGATAATACACAAGATAAAATGTGTACAGTAGTACGTATTGTAAGTTGAGGGGTTCGTTGTTTTTAGTGGATAGCTCTACTTTACGAACGGCAAAAGGAGAGATGGAAATCTTTAAACGCAGTTTTATTTAAAAGGGGGTAAAAAAGACGTCTGCCGCACAACACGTTCGAGAACACAACTCTCCCCGTCACTAAAATCACTTCCTGCTTCTCTTACTTTAACAGCCAATCAGAACCTATCAACTTAAAAACATGTCTAAGCAATTATTAAAAAACAGAATAGAATTTAGGTATTCTTAACATGAAATAATATGATGCTCAAACATAAAATGATAATAATTAATAATATAACATAAGCTTACACGTATCGATCGGTGATCATCTCACCTCCGACGATGTATGGGCAGCACCTGTTGAGCACTGCATAGAAATGCCTCCAAAAACATGCCACAGTCACAGATCAATCTTGTTACCGAAATTATTTTCTTGAAATTGTATTTTCAAAACACTTTTTTTTTTTTGAGGGGAAGGCGGTGAATCGCTTTAATGCTCATGCTATTCGCATAAATACCATCTGGCTCGATTTCATGTCCAGTACTATTTGCTAACTTCGACGCTTAAAAACTCACCGCTATTACTTTTAGTTCTGTTACCCAAATGAGTAGAATGCGACCCACACAAAATATGTAGGTCACATTTTGGTATACTTAATTTGGCGAAAAGCTAATCTTATTTTCCGGATTGATTGAAAATATGTGTACAGGTATGTACATTAGTTAGGCAGCAGGGGGCAGTGTAGGCACGGCGTCGTGCCAGCCGTGCGGGTTTGCTTTCAAGACAAGCTGCCGTAAAGTGGTGTGGTGTCGCCATTCGGCAAACTCCGTTTAACAAGCAGTCATCGATGTCCCGTGCCAATCATTTCTCCTGCATTTACAGCAGGGGTCCTCCAACCTTTTTTTTTTGCCCCACGGACCGGTTTATGTCAAACAATATATTTTTTTGTTAGTTTTTAGTTTTGTTTTGAGCGTATGCCGTAATCGGTCACCTGACGGAGAAGCGTGGCTTGACGTGTGTCAAGCGTGACACTTACGGATGTAACGGAGAATCCGGTCTTTTTTCAAAATAAAACATCTTTCGTATTCCAAAATAAATAAAACGGAATTAATAATAATAATAATAATAATAATAATAAATTTTATTTATAAGCGCCTTTCAAGGCACCCAAGGACACTTAAGGCAAGTTCTTTCTGTGCGGCCCGGTAGCCCAGTGGTTAGCACGTCGGCTTCACAGTGCAGAGGTACCGGGTTCGATCCCAGCTCCGGCCTCCCTGTGTGGAGTTTGCATGTTCTCCCCGGGCTTGCGTGGGTTTTCTCCGGGTGCTCCGGTTTCCTCCCACATTCCAAAAACATGCATGGCAGGCTCGTTGGGCACTCTAAATTGTCCCTAGGTATGAGTGTGAGCGTGGATGGTTGTTCGTCTCTGTGTGCCCTGCGATTGGCTGGCAACCAATTCAGGGTGTCCCCCGCCTACTGCCCGAAGACTGCTGGGATAGGCTCCAGCACCCCCCGCGACCCTAGTGAGGATGAAGCGGTTCGGAAAATGGATGGATGGAAATTTTATTTATAAGCGCCTTTCAAGACACCCAAGGACACTTAAGGCAAGTTCTTTCTGTGCGGCCCGGTACCAAATGTCCTGCAGACCGGCGGTTGGGGACCCCTGATTTACAGGACCCTCATCTGTCCTCACACCTGTTTCAAAAAACAATGACCAACCCCTCCCTCCCAAAGTGAAGTTCCCTGACATGGGCCTGTCGAGTAGATGTGGTCAGATTATAGCGGGGCGCCAGGCATTCCATCAGACAGGACAGGACAGGCGTTCACGTTGGCGAGCTCATTTGCCTTAAAAAAAAAAAAAAAAAGTCGCCCATCGGATTTTCAGACCGTATGCAACGCATTAATATCTCCGACTTATTTCCTGTTACAAGAAGGCAACACACAAAGAGGGACGCTTCATAAGATTATTTATGTTATTGTACAATCTGCTATTTTCCACAAATTATTAAAAACAAACAAAAAAACAAAAAAAAGGGGGATGTACAGTATTCCAATGATCACAACCAAGAAATGCGGCGTTGGGAGAAGAGGGGAAAATCGGCCGCGATGACGTGTGTGGATAATGAGCGATGTGTCTGCATCGTTGTATGCTTGACGTTCGACGGCGTCGCGCGCGTTCTCTCAACCAATGGAATGCGGATGCAATGGCGAGGCAGGAGGGCGGGGCGGGAAGGAGGAGGACAAGATGGAGACAAACGAAGCTCAGTTGGTGTAGATTTGGCCCTCGGGCGGCTGAGGAAGCTTCATGTTCTCCTTGCAGGTCATGAGCCGCCGCAGCTCCAGCAGCACCGTCCGGATACTGTACGAGTTCTGCCACTTGGCCAAGGCGGTCACCGCGTGCATGTCCACCTGCGAAAATCGCACAAGACGGAAAGGCCGACGCGAAAGCCAAGAGCCGGTTAGCCGGCTCGGGTTCCTCGACAAACGACGCCATCGACTCAAGCGCAACCGGCGAGGCGCCATTTTGTCATTCGGCCTCGGACTTTGATCAAACTTGTCGAAAAGGCGTCGCGTTCGTCCACCCGTCCCTCTTGAAACTCTGAGAGGATGGCGCCGCGCGGCCCGATTTGGCCTCTTTTTCAATTGTGGCGGCTTGCGCCGACCGTCAGCCATAATGGCAAAACGTTTCCGCATCCCCCTCTCTGCTTTCTTTTCCTTCACGAGCTTCGTTCCGGAAGCACTGTGGCTGCGCCGACTGCCACGTGAAGCCAAAACGTCATTGCAGGGTTCCCACTCTTCCACTCGCTTTTTATTTATTGACCTTTTAAGGACTTTTGAGGGCGACTTTTGCCCTTTTTAAGGACTTCTGAGGGCCAATTTGCCCATTTCCAAGGACTTTTGAGGGTTAATTTAGCCATTTTTTAAAGGACTTTTGAAGGCTAATTTTGCCATTTTTAAGGACTTTTGAGGGCTAATTTAGCCATTTGTAAGGACTTCGGAGGGCTAATTTAGCCGTTTTTACGGACTTTTGAGGGCTAATTTAACCATTTTAAGGACGTTTGGGGCTACTTTAGCCATTTTTTAGGGACTTTTTCTCAATTTAGCTAACCCTTTATTTGACATACAGGATGTCAAATTTTCATTTTCCTACCTAAATGAAAAATGTTGGAGGGAAAACAAAAAAACTTGAATTCATTCCCAAATAAAGTACACTAAGAAAAATTGTAATTTAGAAAATATAAAACTTTAATTTATTTTCTCCCTGAAAATTAAGGGAACATCATTTTACAACTTCTTTTTTGATGGATTTTTATGAACTTTAAGGACCCGTGGGAACCCTTTTCAAGCCATTGTCGACGAGCTACGTGGATCACAAGCCATTTGTGATGGAGACAACTTGAATTAGAAGTGCAAAAAAGCAGAAAGGAGGATTCTTCCTATTTTCATTTTTGTTTGACTTTAGTGCAGAGGTCCACGATAATTAGTCAAACCTCGGTTTTCATCCATAATCCGTTCCAGAAGGCTGTTCGAAAATTGAAATTGTTTGAAAACCGAAACCACGCTGTTTTCGAACACGTCTGCTCACCATGGAAAGCAACACGAAGCGTCACTTCCTCGTGTAAGGAAGGCGAGAGGAGTCAAATGGTGCATTCAAGTGCGCTCAGTTTGTTCCACAACCGAAATTTGTTCGTCATCCGACGCATAAAAAACTCGAAAGAGGTAAAAGGCTACCTACCACGCCGTTGGAGGTGTTGACGCCGTTCAGGTTGATCTTGGTCACAAATCTGACAAAGGGCGGCGACTCCGGGTAACCCGGCCCACATTCAACCTTCAGATTGTACATCCTGTTTTCGTAGCTCGTCTGCGGAACAGGTCGCCGGGTGAGTGTGCGTGTCCGAGAGCAACCGCAAAGCGTTTCGACAAAGCGCTGGTCACCAAAAAGGTGACGGGGGGGTGGGGGGGCATTCAATCTCACACCGCGTTTGTCCTCATTCGGGGTCTTAGCCCTGCCGACTTTGGGCGAGGCGAGCCCTGGACCGGACGCCGGCCAATCACAAATTAGCTTTCGTCTTTGTCAATCAATTTCATCACTGAACTTTTGGGCTTGATTTCAAATGTTTTTACATCTGTACGACCGGAGAGAACGAGGAAGGTTGAATACCCGTTAGGACCCCCACCCCCCCCACCCCTTCCTTTTTATTTTTAATCTTGCACTCAACAAACACTCCGTTATATTACCCCCAAAAAAAACCAAATGAATACAAAATCGAAACTGAAACAAAGCACGTTTGAAAAAAAAAAAGAACAATTCGTAACACCAAACAAAGGCAGTTGAAAAAGTGCATCAAAAAAGGTCGCCGGCACTTACTCGAGGGGGGCCGAGGATGACTCCTCGCCACCTCGTTAAGGTCATGTCCTCGTCATCTTCCAGACCCCAGCTGACGGTGCCATCCCCCACGCCTTTCTGTCCTTCCTCCAGCTCTTCGAGGAGCCGGAAATTGCGAGGAACTTTCACTCCTGTGGGCGCACAAAAACAAGTGAGACGGCAAAAGCACTCGCATGCCGTGCAGACGTCCGAGTACAGAGTACAAAAAAAAAAAAAAAAAAAGACTGCTAAAAGTACCGTAATACCTCTGTTTTCAACCATAATCCGTTCCAGAAGGCTGTTCGAAAACAGATTTGTTTGAAAACCGAAACCACGCTCTTTAAAAAAAAAAAAATCTTTATTGAACACGTCTGCTCAGTAATGGAACGCTACCCGAGGAAGCGTCACTTCCTCATGTAAGGAAGGCGAGAGGAGTCAAGTGACGCATTCAAGTGTGCTCAGTTTGTTCGAGAACCGAAATTCAGTCGTCATCCGATGCATAAAAAAAAATCGACATTTTTGGTCGAAAACAAAGATGTTCGAAAACCGAGGTCTGACTGTAGAAGGAATTTTGAATTGACAAAGTTCCTCCGACATTGGGGGGGGGGGGGGCCTGAATGAGGACGGTTTTTGCGTGACATCTCCCATCGGTTTCGTTTTGTCAGCTACCCACGGACCCCGTTCTCCGATTGGCTGACCTCTTTCGGAGGCGAGTTCACGGTCACGGTGATCGTTTGAAACGCTTCCGAGAGAAGTTGCCACAAAAGTTCAGACCGTTTTTTGTTTTTTTTAATCCAAAGGACAAGTCTTCTTTCTGCAGTGCGGCGGCCGGGGAGTGTCAAAAGCTCCGGGCATTGTGCGTGTGTCTTGCCACGACTTTCACCTCTTCTCGCGCACTGAAGGAACCAGAACCCGGCGGGCATCTCTTCGTGAACGAGCTCGCTCGATGGCCCGGAGTTTGCATTTTGCGATTTTAAAAACGCAAGCAAACACAAAATCGAGCACAAAATCGAGCGTCGTGAACGAAGCCGAGCATCTGTCAAGAAGCTCTCGCCGTGCCGCATCATTTGGCCTCTGCGGTGCGAGATGCGACGGTGCGGCGGCTCGCATGCAAATTGCCGAGCGGCGGACGCCAAAAAACCACACCTGCCCGCAACAGTGTCTCCGACCCCGCCATTTGCTTGAAAAAATTCCGTCTGATTTTCGACATTCGGCGACCAATGCTGAGTGAGCGGCGAGGGGTCGCGGCTCAAACGCCTAATGAGCCAAAGAGCTTTTTTTTTTTTTTGCCGAGTGGCTAACAGGCGAGCCCTTCCGGCTAACCACCGCCGCCGCCTCGCTCGGGCTCCGGAAAAAACGCTACTTCCAATAGGGCTGGGTTCCGTTACATAGTCATCCGTTGTTCGGCGAGACCAAATCCAATCCGTCTAAAGATGTTAGTCGGCTCTTCCGAGATTGAACTGGCACGTAGCCTTATCGAGCTAATGCCCTTTTGCTTTCAATTCATTCTCGCTGGCGGCTCCAGCGACCTAACAAGCTTGTTTATTGAAAGACGAAAGACGCCTTCGGCCGCGTCGAACCTCCCCGCCGTGACCCGCAACTCGTAGGGGGGAAAAAAAAACACCGAACGGTTTCCGATCATTGTTCGCTGTTCCAAGTCGGCGGGATCTCATTGTTCCGTTACGGGGTCTTTACCTGATCCGGCGGCGAGCGCCATGTTGATGGTGCACGACGGGAGCGCGCACGTCGCCAAAGCCGTTGTTCGCCTCGCGGGAGCGCGCGCGCGCTGTGCGCGCGTCAGCCCTCCTTGATTCAAGTCAACTCGACTGTATTGTGTTTCTCGAGCACTTTCAAACAGCCATCGCTGCATACAAAGTGCTGTACATGGAGCAACTAACATACACAACAGTAAAGCAACAAATCGGTAACAAAGAAAGCACCGAACAGCAAAAGTAAGAACAAATCGGAGTCATGTTAAGTCAAATGCCAAAGAATACAAGCGAGTTTTGAGGCGGGTTTGAAAGATGGGCAGCGAGGAGGCTTGCCCAATGTTCAGTGGGAGCTCATTCCAGAGAGAGGGAACCAGCAACGGGAAAAGGCTCCATCCCCCTCCGAGCCTCCGTTTAGTTCTTGGTACAGTGAAACTCCTCTACAACGAAATCATGTTTGCAGCAAGAAATTTTTCACAACAGGGGGGTTTTCACTCTAGCAAATTTGATCTCAGATTTAAACACACACACACACACAAACGTATGTGTCCTCTTTATTTTTATTCTAATAGTGCCATAAGTATGAGCACACACTTAATTTGACACTTCATATCGTCAGTGTAGAAAGAAAATAAGGGAAAGAAATTGCGAAATTTACAATCAGCATTCACTTTGACGTACATCCATTTCTTGGAATATGTCTTTTATTTTGCTTCCTCCGTCTTTCATTTTGATCACTTTCTCCCCTCTCTTCCTGCGTCAGAGCGCTTCTTGTCTTAGCTGCTTGACATCGATGTCCGTTTTGTAGCCATTTGAGCAATGCAACTTTCGCGCTGCGTCTGAAACGAACAATAACAAATACTTCCTGGACTACTGCGCATGTGTAAACCAGTGTGGTGGTTGCTGTTGCCTTTTCCGAACGAAGCAGTAGAGGTCGCTGTTGGATTAGACGTCGTCATAGTGAATCTCGTCGCGAGGCAAGAGCAGAGAAAAGGATTTCGTATAACGCAACAGGCAATTTTTTCATTGTATGGGGGGTAAGAAAGTGAGAATGGTGTTCATGCATGAAGATTTTTTCACCCTAGGGGGTATTTTCGCCCATGTAGGTTTCGTTGTAGAGGAGTTTCACTGTACTTCTAATAATGTCTGGTCCGCAGACCTGAGGTGGGTGTGTAGGGGTCGATTAGCTCAGAGAGGTAAGGTGGCGTGAGGTCATTTAGAGATTTGAAAACAAATAATAGGATCGTGAAAATAACTCTAAAATGGATATCGGGAGCCAGTGAAGGGATGCCAGAGTAGGGAGTGATGTGCTCCCTCTTACGAGTAGCAGTCAAGAGGCGAGCGAGCAGCAGCATTCTGGACCAGCTGGAGGCGCTTCATGGAGGATTGGCTCGACTCCAAAGTCAAGGGCATTGCAGTCATCGAGCCGGGATGTGACGAAGGCATCGATTACTGATCTCAAAGTGTTCATGAGAGAGGAGAGGTTTGACTTTGGCCAGCTGTCTAAGGTGAAAGAAGCTGGATTTAACAACGGCGTTCAAGAGTCGGAACCGAGCTCCTCTCATATCGGGTTGCTCCAAACCAGATATGTCGTCGTGCACGACTCGAGTCTGGATGGTAGATTTCTTTCATGCAAATCAAGTCTGCGAGGATCAATTCGTGATACAAGTCGAATTTTTGTTTGTCAATGTCGACCGACCCCCAAAGTCACGAAATTCCCAGCGGCCCTACGTGACCTCTTTTGGTCAAAGGTCATTCTGCCAATTTGGTAAGCTCAACGGTTATTTGTGTGTGATCAAGTACAGTATGTCAAAATGTGAATAAATAAATGGATTAATAGATCAAATTGGCATGAAACGCATTCCCTGAACTTTGGCTCGTTTAAAATTTGAACTCCTCTACAACAAAATCTACATGGGTGAAAATACCCCCTAGACTGTGAAAAAAAAATCTTCATGAATTAACACCATTCCCACTTTCCGGTTTCAAATTTGCTACAGTGAAAAAAAAAACCCTGTTGTGAACAATGTCTTGCTGCAAACATGATTTCGTTGTAGAGGAGTTTCACTGTACAACGAAAACATTCGTGTGAGGTACGCACACATGATGTCACTTCCATCTTTCACGACCCATTTAAGTTGGTATTTCTCATTCGACCTAAAGTGCTTTCACCCAATCTGAAGTTATTTGATGCGCACTGCATAGAACACTGGATGCCTGTTGAAATGGCAGCTTTTTGTTATGTTACGAGACTGGCAGCCCAGTGATCCAGTGGTTAGTGGCGCACACAGACACACTTGGACGTGTGGTTTCACGCAGTGGTTTTAAGGTTGGATAACGTTGCCGACGATGATCAAAAAAGGATGGCGAAAGCCGTCCGAGTACTGAACTTTTTATTGGGTTGACTTATAAATAAAGAGTTTCATACATTATACACATTGTACATCTCCGCCATGGAAGACAACAAAAAAGGCATCAAGGTATGTTATTGTGATATCGAAACCTTGTGTCAGTCCACGAGCGTTTTTTTTTTCGGCGAAACGCTGACTCAAATCAGGGAGCCGATGAGGCAAGTCCATATCCGAGCAACTCAACATCCACCATTTGAACCAAACTTGTTCAAAGTAGACCACCGCCGACGGACCGACCGACCGACTCACTTCCTGACACGTATCCAGCGGGAGCCCCCCAATTGCAGACGAAAATTCAATTCACGTGATGCACAATTGCTAACATTTGCATGTCCACACACACACACACACACACACACACACACAAAAAAAATCAATACATTGCTTTTGTGTTGAAGCCAACACCAAAATCTGCCGCAAGATCCCCCAAAACAAAAGTGAGCTCCGTTGACCAGCGCGACACCCAAAGTTGCTTCTCGCGATACTCAATCGATACAAAGCACCACACAATCGACGGTGGGAAGAGCTTCCGAAAACGTCGCGCTCGACGCTTCGGGAAAAAGAATAGAAAGGCCTTCGACTTCATTCCGACGCGTTAAGACATGAAGTGACAACTGCATAGTCGTTTTTTTTTGCCGCAACAGGCGCGTTGACAGGACCGATGAAAGCGTTCCAAAAAAGAAATGGAAAAAGCTTCGCGCCGGCGGCTCCGCGACAAAAAAAAAAAAAAAAAAATCGCATTTCCGTCGCCGAAGCCCTTCAGACGTCATGAGGGTACAGTGGTGCCTTGAGATACGAGCGACCCGACTTCGGAGTTTTTTTTTTCGGAGACGCGGGCCGTCATTCGAAAAAGATTCAAATGCTGTACGATAGCCGCGAACGCGATTCGACTCGCTTCACGACGACGAGCGAACAAGTCAACGACAGGTCATTCACAAAAAGCATGAATTCTTTCTCCTCTTGGGAGAGCGATTACAATGAAAAAGCACATTTCTTCGGCCTTTGAGTCGTAGACTGCGGCCAAGGCGGCGCCGCCAAGAGGAGCGGCGTTGAATTGAGCAAACTGAAATCACAGCGTCATGAAATCACCACACACACACACACACACACACACACACACACACACACACACACACACACACAACGGTTTTGTTCTTGACATTCGATTTGATTTTGTGATCGCTCTGCTTTTAAACAACACAACATTCAACAGTGCTATTTTTCCTTATTCAATACAGATTCCCGTCCTTTCCATTCCTTTCAATGAAGCAATACGATTTGAGATCTCAATCTCACAAGGCACCATTGTACGAGACTCGCGGAGGGGGGGTGGAAAGCACTCCCACGGCGTACAGTCTAGCGTCAGTGTGATACAAGACGAGTCGAGCGACACAAAAGTTTGGAAAAAAGAGCCGAGATACAAATAATGTGTGAGAGGTGGTTTGGAGGAGAAAAAACAAAACAAAACAACTAAAAACTAAAAACTGACCGGATAGAAGCCGACACACCCGGGCCACTCCATTAGGTACATTCGGATGTGACTCGACTCGAAGGCTTGACTCGTTCTCGCGCAAAATGTGGTTGAAAAAACTCCCAATTACTTGGAAGGATTTTGTTTTTGTGGGGTTTTTTTTTGGCTGTTTGTTTTTTTTTTGTTTTGTTTTTTTTCTTTTCCTGTGGCGATGAATCGAGTCTTGGTTGACCGGGCAGCTATTCAGTTATTTAAGTGTAAGACACAACGTTTAATATAATGCACTCCATGACGACATCCACTTATTAACCAACATTTTTTTTTTTTAAAATTCAAAATAAAAAGAAAGAAAAAAAAAAAAAAAAGGAAGAGGGGTTGTATCTGATGTGCGAATGCAATTCCCGTTGCATTAAATGGAGGGGGACGATTCTCATGAAGCCAGCAGGGTCAGCTGACTTTTCGATTTCCATTTACGCTTTGTTTCGCGACCTGTCGTTTCACGAGTCGTTCGACTGATTCTTGTCTGGTCGCGTGACAAAAGCCACGCTTGTGCGAGGCGCTTTCAATCAAAAGTGTGGCAAAATTCTCGAGCTCGTAGTCTGACATCAGCCCCCCCCCCCCCAAAAAGCGGGCGCTCAACAAATGTAACAGGAAACATCCATCAATTTCTTCTTTTTGCATCGACGAGACCGACGCAGAATCCTCTTGGAAAAAAAAATGGAAAATGTGCAAGAGTTAAAGCGTATGGCATCAGAAAAACCTGTTAGTTTGTGTCTCACGGCGAGGCAAGACAGGCTTGGGGTGGGGGGATGGGGGGGGTTCGTCGTCTGAGGTAGGGTGAAGCTGGCCTCCGGCGTTACTTGGTTTTATGAGCCCATTTGAGATCGTCGGCCCTGGGCTTCTCTCCCGTGACTCCCTGGATGAGATCCTCCAGGTTACTCCAGAAGCCCACCTTCTCCAGGGGGTAGTTGAGCCAACCTGCAACCCAAAAAAAAACAAACAAACAAAAAAAAAAAAATCAACCCTGTGCCAAGATTCTTGGGCGGTCGACGGAGGCAAACCTGTGGTGATGCAAAAGTAGGTCTCGTGCGGCGAGACGTGGTGGACGCGGTGGTGCTTGCGGGGCAGGATGATGTGGCAGTCCTGGAGGAAGACCACCCAGCGGGGAAGGCCGAAGTAGGTGTGGGACCACTTGTGAATCTGGTTGGTGAGGGTCACGAAGATGCCCAGTGCAAACAGGAAGCAGTACCACGGATACAGGTGGTAGATCTCGGCTGCCGGTGAGAGAGAGAGGGGATCAAATGGCGTCGTGTGGCAAGAGGATTTTGTTTTCAAGTGCTCTGGAGATCAACGCTTGAGTTGAGATCATTTTGCTCAGGGGGAGACGACGACGGTCGTCACGAGCGCTCGCCATGAGCTCACACGGCTGGAATTTTTCAAAGTTCTGGTCAGATTTTGCAGCTCGCACCGGCATTCCTGACGTGGAGCTGAACGTAAAAGCGATACTGCGGCATTCAGAATTTTAGCTGCACTCATACTATGAAACTGACTAGAAATACAAAAAAAATACCGTATTGGCCTGAATATAAGACGGTGTTTTTTGCATTGAAATAAGACTGAAAAAGTGGGGGTGGTCTTATATTTGGGGTCGAGACATTATACCCATTCACGACGCTAGATGGCGCCAGATATCATTGAAGCAAATGCTGAACTTGACTCCACGAAGCGAACCCCTGCCACGAAGAATAAAAATAAAAATAGCGGTAAGAAAGAAAAGAGAAGAAAAATAATCGAAGACATAACAGAAAATGGAGAAACGTAGCGACAATCTGGAGAAAAGTGGCTCAAAGATCGGCAGCGGAGAAGTTCGGATGTCATTTACATTTCAAAAACCAGAAGCCATTCATTTACCAATGTGATTGCACTTTAGTTTACAGATTTAAATGTTCAGATATTAAGATTTGAATGAGGCAAAATAAGATGCTTTTCCTCTCAAATATATTTTTAGAATCATTGGTTTCAGATGTACTGTCATTATTTTCTGTATAAAAATTAATTTGCTGTTCAAAAAGTCTTTTTCCAAACTCGAGTCTTGAAAAAGAGGGCGTCGTCTTATAATCGGGGCCGTCTTATATTCGAGCCAATACGGTACAAGTTTCACCCTTCTTGGGCACCGAGCCTTTTTTTTGGTTTGTTTTTTTTTGTTTTTACGTAGAACCCGTGTCAAGGTGAAAAGGGGGCCAGATGAAAGCAAAAGCAAGCATGTCAACTTCCCTTTCTGCTTGTCGAAAAGTCTGAAAGAAACTTTCAAATTGTCAAATGTTAACCCATAACAACGTAGCGATATTGCAAGCATTTTTTTTTTGGTGACCAAACCCCTCCTTTAATTGAAACAATGGTTGAACAAACCATGATTCTTGACTTCTTGATTTCAAAACGAGTGATCCATCCATTTTTTTTTTTGGTGCACTGCGTATGCACTACGTGGAGGTGATCAAACATTGATACGCTTTCACAAAAATGTCAGTCACAACGGCCCAACAAGGGAAACCGGAACTTAAACACGGCCCTGATGTAAACGGCCGTGAAATCGGAGAACTCCAATTCGGAAAAACGCAGTCTTCGCAAGAAAACTAAAATAAACACTTTTTCATCTAAGCTTTTTCTCTTTTTTTTTTTCCTTCATCAAATTTGATCGACACAATCAAAATGCGATATGCACCTTTAACCCCCCATGCAGTAATGATCCCAAAATTGGACATTTCGGACACTTTGGACGATTTTGGACTGTTGGACAAATGGACACCACAGACAAAAGAGTGACAAATAACTCCACAAAGCTGAAATTTTGCATATCGATGTCTTGGCCAATTCCCGCTGAACATTTTGAGGGGTTGAAAGTGAAAAAAAAATGAAAAGTGAAAAAAGTTGTTGCACATTGGAAGAGGGACATTTTTGGGACGTAATACCCTTTAATACTGCATGAGGGTTAAAAAAAAAAAAAAGATTAGGAGGAACTTTTTTTTCCAAGCACTAGAAATGAGTGTCTTGAAACAATGTTCAGTTACCAAACGCACACGGTAGCCTGTCGCGCGCTCACTTTGGCTAGCTTGCGCACGCAACCGCGCCTACGTCAGAAACGAAATCAGGCGTCAACCGCGGCGCGCTGCCTTTCCAGGTGCTCGTTTGTCACCGCCGCGCCGCCATGAAATCTGCATCACACGAAAGAATTTCGGGTGGAACGGGGAAACGGACTTTCGGACGCCGTTGCGAGCAGCGTTACCCACAAGGACCCAGATTAGCACTCGTGTCACAGCCGAGGCTTAAACGGCCAGCGGGAAAAGTCAGGAGACGGGGAAAACGCTTGACAGAAAAAGAAAAACGAAATAAACGGCGGTCCACTTTGAAAAAAATAAGAACCGGCGCTGATTTTGAGTTTTGACGTGGTCGCGACTCGTCGATGCGTCTTGGCGGCCCTCGTTCAAGGCATCGCAAAAAGAATTTAAAAGAACAACAACAATGAACGAATTCATAGTTGGGCGGCACGGTGCAGGGTTCGATACCCCGGCCCCGCCCTTCCCGTGTGGAGTTTGGATGGATGGATGGATGGATGGATGAATTCGTAGTTTTGGAGGCATCGATTTTGGGGGTCAACACAACCGAGTTGGCCAACGTTTTTTTTTTTTGCCAACTCATTCTAAGACGTCGTGCAAAAGGGGGGGACTCACCGGGGGAGAGGGTGAGGAAGTTGAAGGCCATGTTGGCGAGCGGGACCAGAGTCAACATGCAGTTGTCGCCGTTGGTCTCGATGAAGTCGTGACGGGTGATGGCCGTGGGGTCAATGTGGTGTTCTCTAAAGGGTCGGATAAAGGCCTGCATGCGGTAGAATGACAGGACGCACGCGCGCGCGTGCACGCACACACACACACACACAGTGTAATTACAGGAAGGAGGGAAAAAAAAAAAAAAAAGGAGTGCAACGTAGTTGAGGTAACCTTTCCGAAGATGGGGAGATCCACCGATCCCCACGTGTCGGCCGCCCAGTGAACAAGGCCCGAGGCAAAGTCCGCGGTGAGGATCCCCGCCGCTACACATTCATCCAAAAAAAAAAAAAAAAGAGTCGTTTCATAGGACGTCATGGCCCAATATCTGTCAATCACGACTTACCGATAGCCAACAGGATGTACCACAAATGCCCCAGGTGGAAATTGGCAAGGAGGTGAAGGAAATTGAAGGCCATGAGAGAGAAGCAGAGGAGGACACTCATCCACTCTTGGCATCTTTTGCCTGCAAAGAACAGCAGCTGAATGAACGGCAGCTTCAGGAGAGCACTTTTCAAATACAGTCAAAACCTTTGGTTTTGCGTCCAGAATCGAAATTTGTTCGTTCCATAAAAAAAGAATTTTTGGGCGATTTGGTTTTTGAAAACCGCTCTTTTTAAAATAAAAATCTTTATTGAATTGTTCGAAAACCGAAATGGTGCATTCACGCGTTTGTTCGAGAACCGAAATTTGTTTTAAAAAAAAATAGACATCGAAAACCGATTTGGTTGAGAACAGAGATCTTTTTAAAAATATGACTGAACACGTCTGCTCACCATGGAAAGCAACCCGAGGAAGCGTCACTTCCTGGTGAAAGGAAGGCGAGAGGAGTCAAATGGTGCATTCAAGTGCGCTCCGTTTGTTCCAGAACCGAAATTCATCCGAGGCATAAAAAAAACTCGAAATTTTTGGTCGAAAAAAACGAATTGGTCGAGAATCGAGACGTTCGAAAAACCGAGGTTTGACTGTACAGAGATACGAATAAAATGTGTTCCAAAAGTGTGCCCGTTATTAACTATATGCTACCATTGAGCTAGAGGACATGATAGCAATGTTATGCGGTTGTTCCATTTCATCTTTTAAATGGACAACGAGTGGAATCCCTTTGTTTGATGTTTACTTTGACACTGAACTGACCGGGACTGTCAGAGAACAGGTTGAAGTTGTTGTTGTTGTTTTTTAAGGTGAGTCACTCATATACACTGTAGTGACCTTCGGATCTCAAACAGGCCACGGTGGCGCTACCTGACGTGACATCATTTTATTCAAATCACCCCCCCCCCACCCCCAAAAGGTGAATAACCACGCGCCGCCATCACGTGATGATGATGATGATGGTGGTGACGCAACGTTCCTCTGTGTGGTTACGTGACACTTGTTCGCAACTTTACAACTGGCAGGCAACTAAATAGCTTGCAAGGGATTCCAAACTGTCCAACGAACTCCTTTGTGCTCGCATACATTTCCAAAATTATGAAGAAAAAAAAAATACTCGCAAGACAAGTTCATGGCCTTACTGCACTTTAATGGCTTTTTGGGGGGGGGGGGGAACGTATTATTTGGCGAACATTTGTGTCGCTGCTTGATGTTTCGAAATGCAAATACTGTACCGCCCCAACACTTGGACTCCCACCGCAAATTGAAGCGACTTCACGTGAGTACTGTTGTGCAACGCGCACAGTGGCCCCAAAACAAGCCGCGTCGACGTTAGTGGATCGATCAAGAAGCGACACGCTTATTTTGGAACGTTTCATTTGTGTTTCTTGAAAGGGACTTGGAGACTCCGAAACTCCAGTCGAATCGCGCCCGACCGGTGGCGATACGTCACCGCCCGTATGGGTGGATGGTGCCCGGAGGAACAAGCCTAGCATTGAAGACCAAAGTAGCGACGCAGGGGGGGGTGGGTGGGTGACTCACCTGGCGAATATAAATTGGCCAGTTCTCGGGCACCGGCGTGCTGCGGACCCCACCTCGCCGCGCCCCGGTCGGGTTCCTGTCGCTCGGGGTTTAGTAATTCCTCTCGGCGCCCGCTCTCGTCCACCATTCTCGCCATTTCTCCACTTTGGGCCCAACCCCTTCAGTTGAGTCTGTCAATTTCTCGGCCGACGGCGAGCGGGTAGCGTTGTGGACCAATCGGATGCGAGAACGCGAGGCCGGCAGCCAATGACCGCGCGCGAAAAGGTGTCGGCGTCTGACCAATGGCGTCGCGAAAGAGAGAATGCATTTCCTGAGTTATGGCTGACCCCACCCGACCTGTTTTAGGGAAGCGATCGCCCCGCCCCCCCCCCGCCCACGGCACGATGCCGTACCACCCGATGGACAGCAGATGGCGACAAAGCGTCATATACGTACTTGGCTCTACATCAAGGCTTTAGAAAATGAGATTCGCGTCGCGGGGACTAAATACAACTTGATACGCCATCTTTTTTTTTCATATTTCAGGCATTGTCCAATGAATACTGCGCATTAATTGTCAACGTTCTGCGAGGTTTCACAGAGGACGTCTGTCATTTTGGAGAGATTTATTTCAAAATTCTACAATTAGGAGAGTGTGCTTGTGAAAAAACGAGCCTAACACAATTGCAAGTGTCAACATGTCAAGCGCAGTCGCGGTGTCACATCAAAACTAAGATGATCACATAACGGGAAAAAAAAATACTGGAAAAAAAATAGAATGAAACAAAACAATAAGGGAAGAAATAATTGACACCAAACTTGCATTTCAACTCTATTTACAGCCGTAGTAACGCAAAGCATGTTGGGAGCGCATCCGGTCTCCCAGCGATGCTACGATACAATTTGTGACATTTTGGGGGATCTTTTATCATGATTTTTTTTTAAACCTCCACCCCTTACTGTATTTAAAATCGCTATTTAAATCGCATATTCAGTTTAAATACATTTCTCCTTTTGATTATTTATCATTTTATCTGTGGTTTTATTGTGCTTGTTTTGATTGTAAAGTGTCCTTGAGTGTTTTGAAAGGCGCTTTTAATTTAAATGTATTATTATTATTATTATTATTATTTCCATTTGCGCTTCAAGATAGTGTTTGCTACTTGCTTTCTTACACCACCAGATGGCAGTCAATGCTCAGTTAAAAAAACCTTCCCACAGGTCTTAAGACCACCAGACTTGAGTTACACAAGATCACCTCATTATGAAGTACATAACAATCTATCCATCCTCTGAACCGTTTTTATCCCCACAAGGGTCGCGAATGTGCTGGGAGCTCAAACCTTCTGGCAGTAGACGTATGATAAGATAACATTTATTCATCTCATCATAAGAAAATGTGCAACGTGTCACAGTAATCACGAATGCCGTAAATCAGGGGGTGGCCAACCCGCGGCTCGCGAGCATTCACACAACTAAGCGTCGAAAACACTAAAAAATACACAGAACGTACCGCGTCAGCCTATCATCAATCCCGTGACTTGATTGACGTAGAGGGCAATCAATTAGATGACTGAATCATCGCTCATGCGCAAACAACGGGGCGCTAAGCGCTAAGATAGGCAGTGAATTGGGGGGGGGGGGTAGATTTGTGTGTTTGTGTCTTTAGCTTTCGTTCATGGTCGGGTAGTACCTGTGTGTGTGTGTGTGTGTGTGTGTGTTCTAAAAAAAAAAAATGCCTCGTAGTCTCTGACTGGTTGGCCACCGCTGATGTAAATAAACGAAAAAAGTTTTCCTTGTTCAAAAAAAAGGACAAATGCCAATTTATATCCCTGTTGTTCTTTTGACAATGACACTTATACTAACACAAACAAATAATTTCAGAGGTATATTGCCCTGGTGGGGGGAGAAATAGGAGTGCAAAAATCCCTGAAATTTTTGTTTTGATATGGAGCCCATTTTAAAAGATCTACAAATAAATGTGCAAAATGACAATATTTGTATTTGGAATTCACAACGTATTGTTTCGGTGGTTTATAGAATTATCGTCGTATACCATCTATGGTCACGAGCTGTGGGTCGTGACCGAAAGAACGAGATCCCGGATACAAGCGGCCGAAATGAGTTTTCTCCGCAGGGTGTCCGGGCTCTCCCTTAGAGATAAGGTGAGAAGCTCGGTCATCCGGGAGGGGCTCAGAGTCGAGCCGCTTCTCCTCCACATCGAGAGGAGCCAGATGAGGTGGCTCGGGCATCTGATTAGGATGCCTCCTGAACGCCTCCCTGGTGAGGTGTTCCGGGCATGTCCCACTGGGAGGAGACCCCGGGGACGACCCAGGACACGCTGGAGAGACTATGTCACCCAGCTGGCCTGGGAACGCCTCGGGATCCCCCGGGAAGAGCTGGAAGAAGTGGCTGGGGAGAGGGAAGTCTGGGCTTCCCTGCTAAAGCTGCTGCCCCCGCGACCCGACCTCGGATAAGCGGTAGAAGATGGATGGATGGATGGATGGATGGTTTATAGAATTAAAAAAAATTCTCATTTTTCTCAGTACAGTAAACGATAAACGAGGGATCGTTTATCGCGGTTAACCCTCATGCAGTCTTTTTAAGCGGCTGCATGAAGGGTATTACGTCCCAAAAATGTCCCTCTTCCAATGTGCAACAACTTTTTTCACATGTAATTTTTTTTCACTTTCAACCCCTCAAAATGTTCAGTGGGAATTGGCCAAGACATCGATATACATCCTATGCAAAAAGTTCAGCTTCGTGGAGTTATTTGTCACTCTTTTGTCTGTGGTGTCCATTTGTCCAACAGTCCAAAATCGTCCACAGTGTCCGAAATGTCCAATTTTGGGATAATTACTGCATGGGGGTTAATGGGGACCAAAACCACCCATGATAAACGAAAGTCCATGAAGTAGCGACCCCCCCCCCTCCATATAGGTACATGTACATAATATTTCTAAGGCCAAATTTAATGGTATACATGCATGTAGAAGTACATTTTGAAGTAATTAACATGACTTAATGCTGTATTCTAATAGATTTAAACATGTATATAAGTTAGGTTAGGTTAGGTTAGTGTATGAATAACAAAATACAGTAAACATATACATGTAGTACTGTATATGTTGCTCTATGTGACTCGCTGTTGTTTTGCTGACTTTTGCTGCTTCTCGTGGACCTGTTGCGGACTTTTTGTGGACTTAAAAAAAAAAACGTTTTTTCAAAAAAAAATGAATGTTTGAAAAAATCCGTGATGCACTGAAGCCGCGATAAACGAACCGCGAAATAGGGATCACTGTATTTGCAAAAAAACTAAAGCTGAGAAAAGGACATCTTTGCAATATTTCTGAGCCGGACATCATAATTATAGTCATATATGTATATATGGAATTAGCCAACAACAACAACAACACAACATATAGTCAGACAAGAACCAAATAATAATAATCATAATAATAAAGAGGAATAAATCAGTCCTAGCTGCCCGTGTTTTAGGGGGAGTCTCAAGTTGCTTCGTGTGCTGACGTCACAACTACGTAAAGTGAGAAAAAAAAAAAAAAAAGGCATCGAGCCGCCTTGAGAAATTTTCCATGCTCGTCTTTAGAGGGCGTGATCGGACCAACTGTCAACAAGTGTGGCTTCGCTCGCGATTTTTGACATGCCGGCCAGTCGGTTGTGTATCCTGTTTATTGTTTGTGTTAAGTGACTTGTTTGTGTCGTACTCAAGGCGTTAAAAAAAACCAAAAAAAAACCCAGTGTGATAATAATCGCGCAAACCGCGGAGTTGTCGGGTGAGTGCCAAGTGTCCTCTTGCCTACGTCACACACCTGCCGAGCTAAGCCACGCCCCTCGCCTGCAATAAAACTTCTCCCCGTGACAGGAAGACCTGTCAATTCCTCCCAAATCCACGGCGAGCACGTCTTGTCGGCTTGCTTGCGTCCAAGTGCTTCTGTGAGGAACGCCGAAAGAAGAAGAAGAAGAAGGAAAAACAACAACAACAACAAGAAGAAGAAGAGCAACCGAAAGCAAGCGGAAGACTTTAGCGACGCGGGCGCCTCATCAGCCCCCGATGCTGGTGCAATCCGGCGGGTGTTAAGATCCATGGAAGTGGCCGGTTTCTACGACGAGGGCGGCTTTGCTATCCACGCCAGAGACGGCATTCTCAACCCCGGCGGCTCGTACTGGAGGCTGGGCGACTCGATGACGGAGTTGGGTCTCGAGGAGCGGGAGAGAGCGATCGACTTTAGCCTCTACTTGGACCCGGGCGCCGCCGCCGCTGCCGCTGCAGCCGCCGCCGCCGCCGCCGCTGCCGCCGCCGCCGCCGCCGCCGCGCACTGCCCGCAACTGGCGGCGGCGCACTCGCACCCTCCGCAGGGCGACGTGTTCTCCGACTTCCTGGCCGAGAGCAAGCTCAAGAGAGCGGCCGTTTTCAAGAACCACACGCTGCTGGGCGAGCTGGAGGCGGCGCAGCGAGACGGGCCTCGGGACCCCCGGGGAGCGCCCTACGGGCTGGGCTACGCCGACCTCCAGGAGACGCGCGTGGACAGCGTGCTCGCCTCCGACCTGGCCCGCTACCGAGCCGCGGCCAGAGACGACGGCAAGGAGGAGGGCAAAATGGAGAACGGCTTTGACATGCGCCCTTACCTGCCCTACCAGTCGACGGGGGGCAGCATGGGCAACATCTCCACGGCCTCGTCCACTTGCTCCAGCCCGCCCGGAACGCCCGCGCCGGCGGGGCGGGGCGGCTCGCCGGGCTCCCCGTCTCACGGGGCCACCAAGCCGCTCTCCGGCGGCAAGGCCAAGAAGCGCCTGGACAAGGACAGTGAGGAGTACCGACAGAGGCGCGAGAGGAACAACCTGGCCGTGCGCAAGAGTCGCGACAAAGCCAAAATGCGCAACATGGAGACGCAGCACAAAGTTTTGGAACTGGCGGCGGAGAACGATCGTTTACAGAAGAGAGTGGAGCAGCTCTCCAGGGAGCTGGCCACCTTGCGCAACCTGCTCTCGGCTACCGGACAGTGTTAGACACCCCCTCACCCACCCGGGACCCACAAACGTTGTTCGGAAGATGTCGGGCGGGGGGGGGGGGGGGTCGTACGGACCGAGACCACTTTACAGACACTTTACATTGGGACTGAAGAAGTGGTTTGCGCGGATTGCGCAATCACTCGGCATTCTTCTTCTTCTTATTTTTGCTCCTTTCTTGTTTTTCTTTGATGTTTTTTTTTTTTTTTTGGGGGGGGGGACACCTCGGCTTTCATCTCGTCGAACAAGTGTGTATGCGGTGTATTTGTGTGCAGGTTCGACCCAACGCGTGAGTCCATTTCGACACGAAAGAGGGGGGGGGTGTCGAAATGGAGCAGCCAGCAGGCAGCAGCAGCTGCCGCCTCGGTTGTCAGACGGAAGAGTTTGCGCTGCAGTGAAATGACGCAACTCTTCGTAAGAGCGCGGCCAACGGATGAAATAAGTGGAATTATTTAAGATCGACGAGGTGGAATGCATTCATTGTACTTGATACTTGGCGGATATTAAAAGCAATTTCTACTTTGGTCTAAACAATTTCACTTGGCACGTCTTGATTTTAGGCTGGGTTGTTTTTTTTGTTTTTTTTGCGACGGGATCATGTGACCTGCAGTGAGAGATCATGTCTGCCCACCTTTTTCTTTTTTTTTTCAAAACTGTGAAAAACACAAGCACCGTTTCTAATTCATGATGGGGGGGAGAAAAAAAGGCCAAAAAACGTCCAGCTACCTTCATATAAATGCCATCGACGGAACAACCGCATTGTCGTGCTTTGTTATGATTTATGTTGCCAACAATAAATTTTGCATACAGTGAGACATTCGTCTTGGCTGAATAATAAACTCGTGCAACATTTTTTTTTGTGGCCCGCCGCCATTTGATCCAAAACCGTTTTTGTGGCTTTCTCGCAGAAAAAAAAACAGCAAAAGAGTGAATTTGGCGTTTTACACATCGATTTGACACAAACGTCCTCAGATCTTTGCAGATTGTGGGCCTGGGGACGATAGTGCTGAGTTGCAGCACATAACACCCCCCGCCCCCCCCACCACCCCAAAAAAAAAAAAGAAGTCGGCAGGCAATGCAGAAATGTTGGCTTTATCTGCAGCGCGCCGACTCTGTCAATAGTCTGCTGGGTCCACTGGCCCGCAGGAGGGTGGGGGGGTGGGGGGGTTCAAGGTTGCGGGGAAATTAATCAGCAACTAACCTCCTCACGCCAGCTCAGGTCAGGCTTCGGCCGCACGTTAAGCGCTGGGGCCTCATTCACGACTCCCTTGCTAACTTGTTGAGCGCGGAGCAGAGAAATCAGGGCTAACGGCCGGCCCCTTCCCGCGTGGCGTTTTGCACAGTTCTCCCCGTGCTCGCGTGGCTTTTCTCCGGGTACTCCGCTTTTCCATCCCACAAGCCAAAGACACGCCTGGCGCCTTCATGGAGATGACTCAAAAGTGTCCCGCGAGTGGCGAACGGTTCAGGGTGCGCCCCCAAGGCAGCCGGGAGAGGCCGATCCGGCACACACCCGCGTTTCTCCTGAGGAGAAGCGGAGGGGCAAAATGGAGTTTGTGGAAAGTATGCCGAAAGTGGCACTCGTGTCGGGGGAACCAAACAAAAACATGACATGAGCTTGAGCGTTGATCCAGTTTAAGGTCCTAGCAATATCCCAAAAGTGGCACCTTAGCACCTGGAGACCCCACGGGGTCAAATTTGGCCCCTATAAATTCTGCTACTCAAATGCTACCCTTAAATCCCAAAGGGTCAAATTTGGCCCTCATCGTAAATCAGGATTAAAGTATTAAATATTTGAAAAAAAACATCTTTTTTGGTGTTCAGTGAACATATCGCAGTCATTTCATGTCAAATTCATCATTTTCCAAAGAAGAAAAAGGCTCTTGGGTTCTCCAGTTAATGAAAAAAAAAACCAAAAGAAAAACATTACAAGTAGGACACCGTAGTGCGGAAGACGATTAAAAAAAAAACAAGGTTGGCAAGATTCTCGGTTTTATCTCAGACTTCAGACTTTATCTCCCATTCAAACCCTGGAGAACCCGAGACCCCTTTTTCTTCTTTGGAAAATGATGGTCCTACGACCACGCCAATGTATTGGGAAGTTGTTGGACAAGTACGGGGGGTCGGCAACACGCGGCTCCAGAGCCCCAAGCGGCTGTTTAGCGACATCTAGTGGCTCCTTGGAGCTTTATAAAAAAATTGGAAAATGGAAAAATATTTTGATAGTAGGCTAATATAG
Source organism: Hippocampus abdominalis (assembly GCA_018466805.1). Classification (NCBI taxonomy): domain Eukaryota; kingdom Metazoa; phylum Chordata; class Actinopteri; order Syngnathiformes; family Syngnathidae; genus Hippocampus; species Hippocampus abdominalis. Next base: position 35,563,808 of record CM031694.1, on the reverse strand, counting down.
CTCAAAAATTGATCTAGAAACATGCAGCTCCGAAAAAGGAGAGCTGTGGTGTTGTTGTTTTTTAAAAACGTCCACTTTATTTCTGCTTTTAACAGTCTTGAAAAACACAGACACGTCTTCTCCTTCGACTCGAGAGGCGTTCAAAGACAGCCTCCGAAAAACGCAAATTCGTGATCACCTCACTGATACAGTGAAACTCCTCTACAACGAAATCTACATGGGTGAAAATACCCCGCTAGTGTGAAAAAGTCTTCATGCATTAACACCATGCCCACTTTCCTGTTTCAAATTTGCTACAGTGAAAAACCCCCTGTTGTGAAAAATGTCTTGCCGCAAACAGGATTTCGTTGTAGAGGAGTTTCACTGTACTAAGAAAAGCGAAAATAATGCACCAAAACAAAAACAAAAATCAAGCGAGGAAATCACAAAATAAATTCTACGGGGGCGTTTGTGAACACACAACAAAGGAATGGTGAACATCAACAATGTCTCCTACATACATCCAGCATGTGTTGCCTTCATTGTGAGTTTTAGAGATGGCTTTTATTTGTCTTTTTTTGTTGGGTTTTTTTTTGTCCTATATCGCTCTTTCAACATTTTAGGTTGCCGACCCCTGGACTAGTATGACCGAGTCATTGGGTTGGTGTGCTTGATTGTCTTAGCACGAGTGAGGACAAAATGGACCTTCAGGTGGACATTGAGAATTGGACTCGTAGTTTTACGGCAGATAGACGAGCTGCCGCGGGCAAGCCTAGCAAAGCTCGGACAGAAGATCAAGTTGGGATGCGGAGGCGATCCGTGTCGATTTCGGGTGGGGGGGCCGTTGACGACTTCAAACCCAGCCGAGAGGAAAAACCACCTCTGCTCGTTTTTCAGGAGAGGCCGCTTTCAGCTGCGACGGCACCGCGACGGGACTCTGTTTTTGACTCTTCAAATAAATCACCCCCCACTTGCTTGTTTCTTCATGTATCGCGAAGAGATTTTCACTCTCGGCGTCGAGCGGCTCTGAGTTATTGGGCAACATGTTCCCCACCCACATTTGAAGAAGCAAATGTTAGCCTGCTGCTGCGCGCCGCATTAGGACAAAGGCTGCGAGCAACATCGTGAAATGGTCGCCCCCCCAATGCGGAAATCGTTCAACAAATAAGTGCAGCAAATGACATCATTAAAAAAAATAAAATAAAAAAGTAACAGACGTGAGTTACATTGTCTGTAGTTTAATGTTCATTTCCTTCCATGTACTGTCGGCCCTGGTGATTTACGATTTTGCGGGCGATTGATGATTTTTATCTTTACAACCGCTGTAGGGTAGCAGTGAACTCGACTCCACTCGGCTCACTTCACAAAAAAAGTTGCACTTTGGCAGAGGGTGCACAATTCTTCTTCGTCTTCTTCGTAAAAAAATTTTTTAATGTCAAACTAAACATAAAACAAAGACAATGACGCAATTGTGTGTTGAAAACTACTGGGGAAAGTTTGCTTGGTTCAATGCTACCAATGATGCAAAACGCCATCGCTAACAAATGGCATCCATAGTCACAGCGTTCTCACCCTTTCAGCGACAGGACACAAATGGTGCAGCAACACCTGTAGACAAACAATATAACAACACACCCATCTTGCAGCCAGGTGCTAAGAAGCGCAAACCCGAAGGAGCCACATTAGCGGCAAGAATTAATCAAGATGCACAAACTGTTTCTCTTTTTGACATTTTACTGAACAGTTGTTGTTTTCCTAATAATTTTTTTGTCCTCTGCCGCTTTGATACATTTCTTGCTCAGAAATAAAATTTGCAAAAAGAAAAGAAATTTGCATCTCATTTTCCCCTGTCAAAGCTACTTTCTTTCTCAAAATTTGGAGTAGATCCCTCAAAAGAACATTTTTGTGTGACTGAACTTGCACAAAAAGTCTTCATGTCATCGCGTGTGGTTAAGACGGACGGATTAGTTTGATTTGCTGACAACTTGCTGAGCCATTTGCACGGAAAGACTTCTAACGGCATTTGAAACCCGTCCCAAGTCATGAGAAACGGCTTTCTTGATTGCACAAATGACACAATGAGATGAAAGTGGTTTTGAGGAATTCAATTTTAATGAAGAAATACACCAAAGCAACGGAGAAAATTTTTGGAAAAAAACCCAAAACAAAACAGAAAAAACAACCAAACCCATACAAGTTCGGACTTGTTTTTTTGGTGAGGGCGGAACGGATTAATGGTATTTCCATTCATTTCAATGGGTAACGATGATTTGAGATGTCGACTTATAAATAGCTCCACGTATAAATAGCACAATGGGAGAATTGGATCATTTTGCAATGCGCTGAATATTTTTCTAGAGCGCTAGACAGCAGAAACTGCATTTCCCTTGAGGGATTATAAAATGTATCATAAATCAAATGGAGCGTTGCTCTTATTTTGGTGGATATGCTTTGATTAATAACATGTATTGATTGTCTGTACTTCATTAAGTCAAGACAATCGTTCGAGTCGGGCCAAGCAAAGTGAACAATGGCTTGCAATGAAAGCACGCTTTTAAAAGCACAGATTGTCGCGCTCTGAGTGCTTGGCCCTGTTTCAAACATTTCAAGAATGTAATTTTTTTTCTCGCCCCCCCCCCCCCCCCTCATGCAATGACCCCCCACTCGTGTTCCCTCGGATCCCCGAGCTGTCTTTTTCCTTACTTCTTGCTCAAATGCTGACAGGAGACAGGGAAATTCCCACACAGGATGACCTCCTCGCTTCAAAGTTTAGCCCGGCCTCCTCTCCTCGTTTTACCGTCAGTGGGCAGTATTTGTCCGTAACCTCGGTGTTGCATCACAGCTTCTCACAAGCCAAATGGCGTCAGCCCCCCACCCTCCCAACCCCCCGCCCGGCAAACAAACCAAAAAAAAACTCTGACAATACAACGCAACCAGACAAAAGTATACCTGACACTCTTTTGTGCGGCATTAGTGGGGATATTGAAGATTTTTTTTTTTTTTTACTTGTATGAACATGTTGCTCCTTAAATAGTTCAATACCGTCGTGCTTTTTTTTTTACCGTTAAATATTTCCAAAATGATATTTAATAGATGACAGCCAAACGGACAGACAGACAGACAGACACACAGCTAGATTGCTATCCAGCTAGCTAGCTAGCTAGCTGGAGCGATATCTAGCTATCCAGCTGCTATCTATCCAACTAGCTTGTTAGCTAGCTGGATCGATAGCTAGCTGGATCGATATCTAGCTATCTATCCAGCTCCTATCTATCCAGCTTAGCTAGCTGGATAGATATCTAGCTAAGCTAGCTGGATAGATAGATACAATTTGCAATGTGGGTATTTTAACAAGAAACATGAAGTTGATGGACGTAATTTGCTTTTGCGTGCCACATCAGGTCTCTGGTCTTGAGTTTGACACACTTGTGCTGTAAAGGAAATGTGGATGCTTTATTATTAGTGGTCGTAGCATGCTGTTCAAAAACGCGACACATGCATTAAACTCAATGTCCATTTTGTGTTAAAGAAGACAAATGTATGATGACCTAAGATGTGAGATTGACAAAAAAAAAAGGGTGTGTTCGTTTTTGTTTCGTTTTTTGCAAACAAACCAAATAAGTTCCTAAAATGCAGTTATTTTTAGTCTTTGACGCACGAATAAAAGTAAATGTCACCGAGGGTTCTGATCTCAAACAACATACACCACAAATTCATGACCGCAAAGTGTAAAAGAAAGACAAAGTTGCAAAGAAGAAATGTAAAATGTTTGCTTACAATACAAAATAGTCGGTCCCGAGGAAAACCCAGTTAATTAAAAAAAATATTTATTCCTGAAACATCTCGCAATTATAAATATATCATGTCTGGCCAGCCCCCCCTTGGTTGGTCTGCATCATTTAGTCAGTCAGTTGAACTTGAGCAAAGTTGGTCCCGTTCAGTTTGTGATATCATAACTTTTGATATGAATGCTTTTTTGCTGGTTTCCTTGAGACCGGTGGTGTCCAAACGGTGGCTCGGGGCCATTTGTGACCGGCCATTCATTTTTTTTGAGGATTGTCCCAAAAATGTCCCTCTTGCAATGTGCAACAACCTTTTTCACTTGTAAATTTTTTTTCACTTTCAACCCCTCAAAATGTTTAGTGGGAATTGGCCAAGACATCGATAGACATCCTATGCAAAATTTCAGCTTTGTGGAGTTATGTTCCACTGTTTTGTCTGTGGTGTCCATTTGTCCAACAGTCCAAAATCGTCCAAAGTGTCCGAAATGTCCAATTTTGGGATAATTACTACATGGGGGTTAAAGAAAGATTTTTTTTTTTCTTTTCGCAATCGCTGGCTGATTGAAGAAGGCATGACGAACTTTTCGTCCCGCCATTTTTCTGCAAGCGGCCCTCGAAACGAAAACGTCGGCGTCTCTGCACTGGACCTTCCTGTCATTTTCATTTCGCGAGCACACGTTCGCGTGCGGAGTCTGACATTTTTGACGGTGACCTTCAACATCGTAAAAAACACAAATGTTGCGTATTCCGCAGTCACGTGTGAACAATGAGTTCAAATGGAAGAGGTACAACTACGGACGTCCAGATACGGCAGCGTGCGTCATTTATTGCCGCTTCCATCCTGAGCACCGAGTGACGCGCCAACCGGTTTTTGAAAGCGCCAAGTCGTCATGAAGTCGCTTCTGTGGAAAGCTACAAGCCGACCTTTATCCCCGCACGGCCTGGTGACTCAGAGCACCTTCCTTTGAGAGAACCCGCAGCCGGATGGATTTAGTTTTAGGTTGGTCTTTATTATTTTATTCAGTGAACATCCAAACGTGTCTGCGGGCGCATTTCTGCAGACGTGTGATTTGGCGATTGTTGCGCGCAAAAACGAAAGGCGCGTCGTGACATCCTGAACAATGGCTCGTAAACGGGAAGCTCGAGCGGCCGAGCTACGGTAAACGGCCGCTGTGAAGAATGATCTGTCTTAAAGTGAACCCAAGTTTCGACATCGCTCTCCACTTCTGCTATTTGGCCGAAGATGACTGCGAGAGCACACGAGCCGGGAGCAGAAGTGACTTGCGGTCACTACGCGGCAAGCATCTCGGCCCACTTATTGTGTAACACGGCGCCATCTTTGCACAAGGAACGTTAGTTTGGATAGCGGAGAGCCAGCGCCGAGCTTTTATTCGCCTCGCATGCAAAAGTCGTTGACGTGGATCGACCGATGCTCGGTGCAGTTTGGACTTAGTGTGTGAAGGCGAGGACGCCCTGTTCAATTTGCTTTGATCAGTATCACTTCCGGACTTTGGGAAGTCCCTGGACGGTGACTAGAAATCTGTCTTGAAAATTTGGACGTACGCGCAGAGCGTGTTCATGTCGCTCCATTTGAAATCATAAAAATACTTAATAATATAATAACAATATATCAATTGTAAAAAAAATATATCATAAATCTCAAACCGCGACGATCGACGCAAATCGTTAGCATGTCAATGTCGTTTTCCATTTTTATGCTAGCATTTAGCCTTTCTTTGGCGGGGCAATTTTCGGGGTTATTCTGATGGTAAACTTCATCGGAGTGTTCATGTCGCCCCATTTGAAATCATAAAAAAAAAAAAAGATCCCTTCTTAATAATATAATAACAATATATGAATTGCAAAAAAGATATCAAATATCAAACCGCGACGATCGATGCAAATCGTTAGCATGTCAATGGCGTTTTCCATTATATGTTAGCGTTAATCCTTTCTTTGAGGGTACAATTTTCGGGGTTATTCTGACGGTAAACTTCATCGGAGTGTTCATGTCGCCCCATTTGAAATCATAAAAATACTTAATAATATAATAACAATATATCAATTGTAAAAAAGATATCATAAATCTCAAACCGCGACGATCGATGCAAATCGTTAGCATGTCAATGTCGTTTTCCATTTTTATGCTAGCATTTAGCCTTTCTTTGGCGGGGCAATTTTCGGGGTTATTCTGACGGTAAACTTCATCGGAGGGCGGGGGGGGGGGGGCGGCGCCACATCGATTTCAAGTTGTCCTTCTTCGTTTCGGGCCGGACGATCAAGCGGCAAATAAAATCGTCGAAATCAGAGCGCCGGATCGGCCGTTTGGACATGGAGAGTCACCTCCATAAGGAGGTGAGACGTGAAGCGAGTGCGCCGTCATCGTCGACATGAGTCAGCGTTTGCGTAAAAATCATTCAAATTGTGACGAATGGTGGCGAGGTGTGGTTCCTTCTAATCGAGAAAATCATCCACGTTCAGCACATATTTGATGACTCAACGGCCGATGCCGATTCGTCATCCAAACTCGGCTACGGACGATGGCCGACATTGGACGATCCCGACTGCGGCTAAAAAATTCTGCTCGTTGCTCTGTTCCTCCTCGAAAACTTTCCCAAATGAGCAGATGCGCCAAGTCACGAAACGAACATCCTGTTTTTAGCTTGACACGCGGGCCTCGTTGATTAGGGGCATTATGGAAGTGAAAATGCGGCCTTTGTGTGAAATGGAGACGGAAGGAGAAGGCGGCCCCGCTGCGATCTGTCCTCACTCGAGGAGAGCGATTTCTTTCTCGGCGTGACCGCGCTTGCCACTCAAATGACTTGTCGCTCGGTCCAAGCACTGAAATGAATGGAAATGTGCCCCCCCCCCCCGACCCCCTCCACCATAAAAACACTGCCGTGTTTTTGTGACATGGCTTTAACCCTCATGCAGTATTTTTAAGCGGCTGCATGAAGGGTATTACGTCCCAAAAATGTCCCTCTTCCATTGTGCAACAACTTTTTTCACTTTTCATTTTTTGTCACTTTCAACCCCTCAAAATGTTCAGTGGGAATTGGCCAAGACATCGATAGACATCCTATGCAAAATTTCAGCTTCGTGGAGTTATTTGTCACGGTTTTGTCTGTGGTGTCCATTTGTCCACCAGTCCAAAATCGTCCAAAGTGTCCAAAATGTCCAATTTTGGGATCATTACTGCATGGGGGTTAATAGAATATAGAAAAAAGAAAAATGCTCATGGATGCTAAATTGACATCCATTTTTTTCATCATCAAGGAACATACCTGTCAACTAGTACGTTCTCCCTGTATTTTATACGTTTTTTTTATCATTTCAAATCATGTATGGCGTATTACCACTTTTATATGGGAAAAAATGTTTTTTATTGTGAACCGATCTCACAAAGACCATTTTGGCTTAAATTAAGATCGTCTCACCTGCTGCTAGCCAACGACAATGCCGATCGCTACGATTGTCACGGCAAACGGGCAAAAGTCATCCTCAATCGTCTATTTTTTTTGTCATCGTTGCGTACGGTCGGATTGATAAAGCATGATGCGCGGTAAGCCGTTGTAAAGGTTTTTGGTTGCTTTGTAAGGGGAAATCGTCATCATTTATAAGGGCGGCTATTAGCCGAGGGTGACAGGTAGGAAAGAACATGTCAAGAAGTCATTTTACAATTTTTTTATTTTTTTTTGTGGTCATACTGCTCACTGAGTGAGAAGCCAGAGAACATTGTGAACATGTCGAAATGATCCAGAGCACAGGGGAGGCAAAAAAGAGGGAGGGGGGGGGGCGGTGGGGGTGGGGGTGGGGGGGTTGAAATGGGAGAGAGGTGAAGTTGTTGCTCCTCAACCCTGATCGATTGAAGATTAGCAAAGGCTTTCTTGTTCAACTACAGAAAATCTGGAAAAGAGGGTGATTTTTTTGGGGGGGGGGGGCCACCATGTCGAACCTGTGCTGGTGCGAGCATGACAACATATAGACCTGCACAAATGAAACTTGAAAAAAAAAAAGGGTCGCATATACTGGAGGTCCCCACCCACGGGCCCCCCGGGGACCTGGAGACCTGTACCGGACCAGGGGCCATTTTGGACCGGGTCCCCGCAGAGAGAGATTTGGCAGACGTGGCGCAAATATGCGCGACTCGAGCCGCTCGGAAGGGGGAATGGTGGCGTCAGTCAATGGCGTGGCGACCATTCATTTGTTGCACAAGTGGTGATTTATGTGCGACTTTTCAGCCGCGATATGCGCCTCAAAGCCGCACAGGCTGAATTTGCTGAGGTTGCACAATTCGCTCTGACAAAGGAGCGTGAGCAGAGCTGGAAAATCTTGAGCGGCAGCATGCATGCAGGGGGGGGGGGGGAGGCTGGGGGGGTCAGATTGATCTGATCTGTCAGCATCATATCCGAGCTTTTGATTGGCCCGAAGTGACGCTGGATTCACAGTGCAAAAGGTGCAGGGTTCAATTCTGGTGCCCTGGCCTCCCTGTGCGGAGCTTGCATGTTCTGCCCGCGGCTTTTCTCCGGGTGCTCCGGTGGGTGCTGCGGTTTAGCCCCCCCACACACACACACACACACACATTCGGAGAACACCCACGGCACGTTCACGGAACAATCCCCAAAATCATCCCCAGGTGTGAGCGTGAACGGTTGTTGGTCTATTCTGTGCCCTACGACTGGCTGGCGACCGGTTCAGGGTGTCCCCCCCCCCCCCCTCCCAGCCTACCGGCCAAAGTCATCCGGGAGACGCCCACGACTCTCGTGGGGATAAAGCGCTTAAGATAATGGATGGATGGATGACATAATTTATTGCAAATGATTTTGCGGACCCCCCCCCCCCCCCCCCCCGAGTTACACAGACCAGATGTCCGATTGCTCACTTGTACGAGACGAGATGGGGGAGGCCCCCGCTTTAAATTCGGAGAATTCTAGAAGAAAGGAAAAATACGTGCGCAGTAATTCTCCAGCTTTGGAGTATTTGGACGAAAAACATGATGCAGTCATGTGACGATGACGAAGACATTTGGGAATTGTTATAAATGATGAGACAACATTTCTCAACCACCTATTTGGAGATAAAAAAAAACCCCAAAATAGTTGAGCTCCAAATTTGGTCAGGGTACGGAAATGTCGTATGTCATATATTGCATACGTGTATGTGGGGCAGCACGGCGGGCGACCTTGTTCGCATGTCCGCCTCGCAGTGTGGAGGTGCGGGGGTTCGATTCTGGGCCCCCTCCTTGTGTGGAGTTTGCGTGTTCTCCCCGCCCCCGCGTGGCTTTTCTCCGGGTGCTCCGCTTTCCTCCCACATTCCAAAAGCACGCACGGCAGGTCGATTGGAACACTCCCAAAAAGTGGGCCGCCGTTTTGACCGTGAGCGCAAATGGTTGTCGGTCTGTGTGTGGCCTGCGAACCGGTTCAGGGTGTCCCCCAACTACTACCCGAAGACGGCCGGGATAGGCTCCAGCCATTAAGAGCTGACGTTCTGGTTGTATTTATCCGCCATATAGCCCTGAGCTTGATTTTCTGCAACCGGACGGTCCCATCTCGGGGGTCATAGGAGACAATGACACCTCAAATGTGTGTCCAGTCTACTTTGTCATTTTAGTTTTAGTCGCCGTTGCTGCAGAAACCCCTAACCGCCTCACACAGGTAGCATGTCGGAAATAGCAACAGTGCTATTGTGGCGATCTCAAAGTATTCAGCCATGACTTGAATCCAGTTGTCTCCAACGTACTTTTAAGGCCGCCGTCATTTGCGATCTCTAGCAGTTTTTTTTTTTACTCATTTTGCGAGCTCCGGCGTTTGGTTTTTAGCGTAATCGGTCACATGACGGAGAAGCGTGTTTTGACGTGCGTCAAGAGTGACACAGATGGATGTCACGGAGAATCGGGTCATTTTTCAAAATAAAACATCTTTCGTATTCCGAAATACTGAAAATAAAACGGAATTCAGAATCAGAATCAGAATCAGAATCATCTTTATTGGCCAAGTATGTAGAACACACAAGGAATTTGACTCCGGTGTAACACGCTGCATTAGTATCATCGTAAACAAGGACATGACAAATAGTATGAAAGGACATTTCGTAACCGTCGTGCGGTAGTACCACCCAGTGACAACTGTGAGACAAAGTGCAAAGTATTAAGCAGAGCTAAAATGATCAGTGGTGGAATACAATACTAGAACAGTTGGTGCAGAAAATCATTGAACCATTTTAAAGTGACCAGTAGCAGTATTTGTTTACAAGAAGTGTGCAATTATGCAGATGTCCTTGAGCGCTATAAAGTGTCTGGTGCGGTGGAGTATAAATCAGTGACTGTTTAGGGAGTTAATGGCTAGAGGGAAGAAGCTGTGTAAGTGTCTGCTGGATTGGGTGCGCATGGATCGGAAGCGCCTGCCTGAGGGGGAGTAGCTGGAAAAGGTGGTGGGCAGGGTGCGGTGGATCCAGTAGGATTTTCCGTGCCCTTGTTTTGATTCTTGCAGTGTGCAAGTCCTCAAGTGTGGATGATTTTTTCCGCCGCCCTAACTGTCCGGCAAGTTCTTTCTGTGCGGGCCGGTACCAAATGCCCCTGCGGACCGGTACCGGTCCGCGGACTGGCGATTGGAGACCCCTGTCATAGAGTCGTAGTTTCGTTTCACAAAAAAAAAAAAGTTCCAATTTTCAAGGCCGCGAGAACAGATTCTTGTCATTTCCATTCATTTGAATGGCATGTGGGAGGCACATGCCAGCACAATCGCCATCTGTTTGTCACCTTTACACACTCATCAAAAATAGATGGAAGCTTTGCTATTTCGTGCGGTTTAGGACAGCTTCCAAAACAAGATGGGCGTGTCCGTGATGACGACGCAACACCCCTCCCACACACCCACACATACACACACACACACGCACATGTTTTGGCGATGTGACCACGATCACGTCGAGCGCGCCTGGCCTTTCACCTCATTGCCGAATGTCAGACAAAGGCGGTGAGGAGGAAGCGCCTCTCTCAACGAATCGGCAGCGCCTTGCGCCATTGCGCTTGTGTCGTTACGATTCCAAAAAAAAAAAAAAAAACATGCGGCCGACGAGGCAAAAGAACACGCTGGTGACATGGGCTTTGTTGACATGCGGTCCCCCGTCGGCGTCATCGCTCCTTGCTGCAATCTGCAAGAGGAAGGATGCGGAAACCTCGAAGCGCACCGTTGGGTGGAGAGGGGGGGGGGGGGAACACCAGTTTCAAACTCTTCGTGGCGATGGGGTGACCTACATGCATGAGTGTCATCTGCGGCTAGCGAGGCCGCGCTTTGTCGCGTCGCGATCTGCGCATGGCGCTCCATCCTCTGCGCACGCAGCCTAACCAGAGGTGGACAGGAACTGCTCACATCGCCAACGTCTTTACGCACGCAAGTGAGGCGTCAGTCAGCACGGAAAAAAACAAAAAACAAACGACGCGCTTCTCCCGCTCAGCGACCATCGGGCATTTCAGGCCCAAGCCGGAATAAGACGCTCGCTCCGGCGCGCGTCACCGAAAGATGCTAACTAGCGAGCGCAGAATTGCGATGCCGACCGTGGACGGCGGAAGTGAGCTCAACTCACCGATGGGGGGGGGGGGGGGGGGGGGTGTGTGAATAAATAAATAAATAAATAAATCAAGATGTTCGGTGCCACTCCCCAGTTCAAATTTGCTGTCAAATATGTTCAATGTTCATCCAAATATGGCATATACAGTAATCCCTCGTTTATTGCGGTTAATGGGGACCGAAACCACCCGCGATAAATGAAACTCCGGCGAAGTAGCGACCAATCAACATATATAAAAAAATAAATACGTTGCCCCACGTGGGCCTTTGCGCTTGAGCAGAGCGCACTAACACACACACACACACACACACACACACACACACACACACACACAAACACTCAGGCCAGCGATCCCGCTGCGTGCAGCAGACGTGTCTATGATTAGCCAATTAAGGTTGTTTAGACAATTAAGGATGGAAGAGACTTGCTTTTGTTCTTATAGGTCTCTCTCTCTCTCTCTCTCTCTATCTCTCTCTCTCCCACACATGCACACACTACAGTGAAACTCCTCTACAACGAAATCATGTTTGCAGCAAGAAATTTTTCACAACAGGGGGTTTTTCACTGTAGCAAATTTGAAACAGGAAAGTGGGAATGGTGTTAATGCATGAAGATTTTTTTCACACTCGGGGGGGGTATTTTCACCCATGTAGATTTCGTTGTAGAGGAGTTTCACTGTAGCAGCATTGTAAACAACACTTGGACACTGATTAAAGATCAAAGAGTAACCCACGTGATAAGACAGAAAGAAGTCCGTTTGCGGACTTTTTGCGGACTTTTTATGAATATGTTTGAAAAAATCCGCGATACACTGAAAACGAACCGCGAAATAGCGAGGGATCCCTGTAAAACTAAACCGCCAGATAGCTTAGCCTTTCAGTCGGTTATCTGAATGCAAACAACGGTGGCCTTGGCGCTGTCACATCAACCTTCAACATGGACCGTCATAAACAATAATACAGTCAAACCTCGGTTTTCGACCATAATCCGTCCCAGGAGGCTGTTCGAAAACCGAAACCAGGCTCTTTTAAAAAAAAAAAAATCTTTATTGAACACATCTGTGCACAATGGAACGTTACACGAGGAAGCGTCACTTCCTCGTGTAAGGAAAGCGGGAGGAGTCAAGTGGCGCATTCAAGTGCGCTCAGTTTGTTTGAGAACCGAAATTCGGTCGTCATCCAAGGCATAAAAAACTCAAAGTTTTTGGTCGAAAACCGATTTGGTCGAGAACAGAAACGTTCGAAAACCAAGGTTTGACTGTACGACCAAGTTTGCCGTGTTAAAACCGCGAGCGAGACTTGAATGTGGCCTTGACTCCCCATGAGACTTGATTTTGAGTCGGTCTCTCTTTTTGCTTTCTACTGTCTTTGTTCTTCATTTCTTGTTGTTGCGTGAATTATTTTTCAGCACTTTGTCTGCAGCGCTGACTGTTTCAAAGTGCTCCACAACTACACTTGAGTATGTTGTATTTTTTTTGTTGACATTGTGTCATGGCCGCTTTTTCTATTGTCTTCTTGTAACTGTGCTGATAGTTTCTATCGTTGCTGGAACTGATTAGAGGCGGGGCACTAATTCATCCGACTGATGCTCAGGCAACAAATAAATATAATGACTCGCCACTGGCCCCAAGTCATCTTTCGATAACAACAACAACAACAACAAGGAAACTCCACGTGGATGTTTCCTGGTAGTGATGCAAGAAACATGTCGATGATTTGACTTCGATAGCTGAACACGTTCGGGTTTGGCCTGATGCCCGAAAGGGTCACCAGATAAAAATAGGCCAGTGCGAGTCGGGTTCATGGCTTCTCAGGTGCACATTGTTTTTTTTCCCTCCTTGGTCTTATCTTTTGGCCTTTCCAAGAGACGGTCTCGAGTTGGGTGCGGTCAGCGCAGGCCTTTTATGAGTCAAGGAATTCGATTTGCTAGTTGAACCGTCGTCGAACATCCACTCGCAACGCAAAGTATCAGCATCGTGTTTTTGTCGGAACTTTTCATAGGAAGCGACTGGGGGATTTTGTGAGGAGGGGGGGGCATGGCGTCCGAGACAATGGCGGGCGACCGAGGCGGCGCGTCGGACAAATTCCAGGACTGGTTTTCGCAAAAGACATATACGGCGGCGCCTTCCGATACCGGACGAGCGACTCTCCCTTCCGACCGAGTTTGGTCAAGTACGAGGCCTCGTTCCGCCGATTTCCTTTTTTTCCTTGGACTTGCGAGCAAAAGTTTGAGACGCAAGCGCCGATGGCGGTGAACTCGACCGAGCTCACTCGAAAACAAGCGGCGGTCTGGCTTCGTCAAACAGGCTTCAACCTGTTTATTGCCACTCCCAGTTCAAGTTTAGCGTCAAACTAAACATAAAACAAAGAGCGACGCATATTTTGTATTTACGACGACAACATAACTTTCTACCTTAAAGTTCACTCGCGAACACGTCACAGGAAATAAACAGGACAAAATCCCAAAGTTAAAACCCCAAATGTATTTTTTATCTACATATGTATTTAAAAGCTTCATGCATATCGTACCCCAATATATGCATGTGAGTTTTAAGAAAACGCTTGCGTTTTCTGTATTTTTTTACGTTTTTTTCAATAAAGCGACGGAAAGACGTGTTCCTCCCCGACCACTGGCGGAGGAATTGCAATTCCTTCTGACTAGCGGTGGGCTGCGATATAAAATTAGCTAGCTACCTTTTATTTAGCGTAGACTTTCAGTCATGTAACTGAATCCAATGGTACTTTGAAACCACATCGAACTTTAGTTTGTCTCGTGAAATGATCCGAAACAGTCTTTTACGCACTCTTCCTAGCTTGCTCGCGCTTATTGCTACGTGGGTGGGCGGCAAAAAACAAAACAAAAAACAATCGCCACAAGATCCCACAATGCAGGAAATCACCTACAAAATAAGCAGGGAAATCGGCAGGGAAATCGGCAGGGAAATCGGCAGGGAAATCGGCAAGAAATCGGCAGGGAAATCGGCAGGGAAATCGGCAGGGAAATCGGCAGGGAAATCGGCAGGAAATCGGCAGGAAATCGGCAGGGAAATCGGCAGGGAAATCGGCAGGGAAATCGGCAGGGAAATCGGCGACGCATCGAGGCTGCGAAAAAGTGAACGGGCGGCGTCGCGGGGAGCGACTGCCTTTTGTGACGCCGGTTTTAGCCCCTTTTCCGACACGCCTTGTCTGTCGTGAAGCGCAATACGAAAAGCGCAGAGCAGAACGTCCCGCTTGGTTACTCATCAACGCTGCCTGGTTGTCTTTGCGAAATGTTCGAAATGAGTGGCACGGGGCATGAAGACACATGCCCCATATGACAGTGGACTCGCGCTTCCTGGTAGAAAGGAGCTTCCACCGTACTGCCAGCGTATCGTGACTCACGCGTTGCGTTGCACAGTCACACTTGGAAAGGCTCCTGTTGCGTACTGGAATTTCCTGATCTTCCAAAGAAAAAAAGGGCTGAGGGCTTTAGAGAGCGGGCCCGTCCTTTCTTTGTAGCTGGCCAGCTATTGGGAAGTTCCAGGTTAATCGCTAAACAGCTCAGGATATACCGAGTGTGGCGGAGTCCATGGGGCATTGTGGGGGGAGGGGATTTCAGGTGGGGGTCGAACTGGACTGTAGAGTCAGCGTTGCTCCCATTTAGGAACCTATTAGTGGACTTTTGGCTCTGGTGACTTTAGCATGTTCAAAATTCAATCCCCGCGTCACACACACACACACACACACACACACACACACACACACACACACACACACACACACACACACACACACACACACACACCGACGCTACTTGTTTGAAGGCAAGGTTAAAAGTCCAAATCGATGGTAAGCTTGAACCCAGCGACAAGCAGGTTGTGGCTTTCAGATGACTTCCGGTCCCCCGGTCACACCTTGATTGTAGTTTTCCTACAGCAGATAAGTTCAGCCTGTACAATCTTGCAGGCTTGACGTCAGTAGAGGGGGTGGGGGGGGGGGGGGGGCGGAGAGTGCTATTACTCACTCTGTTTGACTTGCATTCCTGTACGGCACGTACCAGTGTGTGCCTCTTATTTCCCAAACAGGAAGTTGTCGATTGCCAAATCTCCCGCAAGAGTAAAAAAAAAAGGGACGTAGAGGGTGGCTGGGGCCGGGGGGGGGCTCGACTACGATCTAACTTTACCGACGTCTTGTTTTGTCCCGGGGGGGGGGGGGGGGTGAATAAACGGCTTTCCACCGCGCTCAGTTCTGGCGTTGTCAGTATTAAAAAACGGAAAAGGGGGTATTTTTGTGCGTGTGTTTTTTGCTGGATTTATTTCACCGCGACGACAGCGCGCATGTGTGTGTGTTACGCCAGTAGAGGAAACCTCACGAGTGCACCGCATTGCAAAGAAGCACAAAGTGATTGATCAAACCCAGCAGGCGCAGCCGAGAAACAGGAAGTGTGGGCAACCATCAAAAAAACAGCGAGTGCAAAGCTCATCGGCGCCACCTTGTGATTGTTAGGAGGGCGGCCTTACTTCGGACTCAATTCATCCATCTCTTAAAACAAAACACATATAATGTGTGGCGTGTGTCTAAGAGCGTTTTAATTGTTGTGTCTGTGGCTATACGTCACTGGGATCGATCGAGTACGAAAGATACACATTGAAGAAGGAAGTACAGGATTTCAGATCATTCGTACAACCAATAGAGAAGCGAAATGTGACGTTACGGCATAGGAACTACGGGAAGACCTAAAGTGACATGGGGGGGGGGGAAGAAAAAATAAATCTCCTTTTCGTTAGGACGAAAATGTTTCGTATGACATTGATAAATGATGAGAAACTTTAATAATAATAACACATACAATAGTATTGTTTAGAGTTGTTGCTAGGGGGACAGCTTTGGGTGGGGAACCGGACGTGACGTGTGTTCGCCCCGATGTTACGAGACTGAGTTACGTACATGTGCTTACAGTGTTGTGCCGATTAAAGTCAAGTAAGCAAAAGCTCTAACCGTTCAGTCTGTTTGTTTAGAGAGAACAGAACAGAGCGCAACAAAGTACTTATCTCTTGAAATTTTATTTACTTTTTCCGTTTTAAATAAATGCAGTTTTTAATATCTTGACTTTATAAAAACATTTATTTATCACTCAATAAGTGTTCGGTGAATGTGCATATGAACTGGTTGGGTTCGGCACCTCGAGAAAGGTTAAGAATCACTATTTTAGAGGCTGCGTAAGGAACAACCTCCCCAAAACGTCAAATATATACATTTGTATTATAAGATCATTAAAAACTATTAAATAATTTTGACATTGTTAATTAAAGGTGTGTCCAACAAGGATAAAGAGTAATTTCAATCATGGTACATTGAAACAAATGCTAAAAGACAAACGTAAATGTGAAATGTTACTACAGTATTTCCAGTACAAAAAGGGGGGCAGAAAACATGATCGACTTTGTTTCCATTTTAACAGGTCAGATTTTTCTTTTATGTGATGAAACAAATGTCCTCAAATAAATGTAAAAATCAAAGATTTGCAGTATAACTATTTATTTGAAAAGCCAAACCAATGTAAATAAAAAAATACACATTTTAATCTTAGGATAGAAAACAGGAGAACTTGAGGTGCTGAGGTTGAATCCCTTGTTAAAGCAGAACCCCAGCACACAGCACACTAAAAACCTGATTTAACGTGTTTACAAAAAAAAGTCTCTCTCTCTCACACACACACACACATATATATATATATATATATATATATATATATATATATATATACTGTATATATATTTAGAGAGAAAGAGAATTGAATGCTAGCAGCATAACCAATGTCGCTTTGGAAGATTTGGATTCACAAATGCAGCATGCTTCAAAACAACATAATCAATCAAAACCTTTCCAACTCAGAGTGATGGCGTCCAAGTGTGACTCCAGTGTCTTGTTTTTGTCCCTGTATTGGCGTTGGCTTGGTTCTTTGTCCCTGGTTCCCTGTTTTTAAAGTGAACATCTTCGGATGAGTTTGTATTGCTGGCAAATAGTTTGGCGCCGTTGACTTCTTCTCTCCACCGGCGACTTGACGTCAGCCAGGAGTTACAACCCGCATTCATCCTTTTTTTTTTTTTTTTAAATAGCTGTTGTCTTTATTGGGGTCACCGGAGAGCAGGAGTCGATCCCAGGTTACTTTGCGCCAGCGGCGGGGTACACCCTGGACCAGGAGCCAGACAATTGCAGCGCAGGAGTGACGCCATGAAACAAACAAAATGTTTGCCCTTCAACGGAGATACAGTGAAAGTCCCCTACAACGAAATCTACATGGGTGAAAATACCCTCTCGTGTGAAAAAATCTTCATGCATTAACACCATTCCCACTTTCCTGTTTCAAATTTGCTACAGTGAAAAACCCCCTGTTGTGAAAAATTTCTTGCTGCAAACATGATTTCGTTGTAGAGGAGTTTCACTGTACAGTAATAAATTGACAGAAAGGAAGGTAAGTAAAATACAGTGAAACTCCCCTACAACGAAATCTACATGGGTGAAAATACCCTCTAGTGTGAAAAAATCTTCATGCATTAACCCCATGCCTACTTTCCTGTTTCAAATTTGCTACAGTGAAAAACCCCCTGTTGTGAAAAATTTCTTGCTGCAAACATGATTTCGATGTAGAGGAGTTTCACTGTACAGTAATAAATTGACAAAAAGGAAGGTAAGTAAAATACAGTGAAACTCCTCTACAACGAAATCTACATGGGTGAAAATAGCCCCTAGTGTGAAAAAAAAAATCTTCATGCATTAACACCATGCCCACTTTCCTGTTACAAATTTGCTACAGTGAAAACCCCCCTGTTGTGAAAAATGTCTTGCTGCAAACATGATTTCGTTGTAGAGGAGTTTCACTGTACAGTAATAAATTGACAGAAAGGAAGGTAAGTAAAATACAGTGAAACCCCTCAACAACTAAATCTACATGGGTGAAAATACCCTCTAGTGTGAAAAAATCTTCATGCATTAACACCATGCCCACTTTCCTGTTTCAAATTTGCGACAGTGAAAAACCCCCTGTTGTGAAAAATGTCTTGCTGCAAACATGATTTCGTTGTAGAGGAGTTTCACTGCAGTGGCGTCGTTAGGACACGACGCAGCAGGAATGAAGGAGCCACGCGGCAGCCCGCTTTCACATTGGTCTTCCGCGAAAGTGAAAATAAACGTGGTGTAAATGTCTGACGAGTGTTAACAACCCTGCCGAATAGCAATGATTAAAAAAAAGGGGGCAGCTTCACAATCGTTCAAATCACAAGAATGGCTCCTGGAGTTCTGTCTGCAGACTTTCAGCCATCGCTTACAAGCACGAACCCGTCTCGGTAGTCACTTTACGGGGCCTTTCAGTGTTCCATGAATCCTTTCTTAAGATCACGTCGCTCGACGGAAGCCTCCACAAAGCACACGCGGGGGGGGCTGTACGAGGCCGTGCCACGTGTCTGCATGCGGTGGCCCGTCACGGCGAGAGGACGGACGGGGAAGTCAGCCCACAATTGAGCGCTTATCTCGCGGGCCACAGTGGCCGCCTCCCTCCCACATTCTTTCCCCTCCCATCTTACGGCCGCAACTGAATTATTTTCAAGCGAGACGTGTCACAGCAGACGTGTAACGCCGATCAAGAAGATCTGATGGGACATTTCTTTTGGACCATTACACTGCGGCGGACTTAGTAGTTGCCTGGATCACAAGCGGGCCACGCGAATCAAGTCTTTTTTTTCCCCCCAGTGTCATTTGAAGACTCCTTCGTCCACGAGCACAGATGCTTCATGTCCAATTTACCACGGCAAAAAGACGATTCGTCCATCCGTGCATTTCACCGCGCTGTGAATTTGGCACCACAAATATTGCTTCTATTTTGGGGGCGTTCCCAACAGCCGTAAGAATTACCGGGCACGGTCCCGTCCATATAGCCCCCCCCCCCCCCCAACTCTTATCTCGCCATTTCTAACACGCGGCGCTTTGTGTATACGTCGGTTGAGGCATGAATCGGGGGGCGGCGTGCGACTTACAAAAGCTTCCAAGACGAAAACAACGTTTGTCCAGGCTGGTCAAGAGGAAGGGCAGACATCAGTGGCCAAAGGCTCGAAAGCAGACGTAAGCGGCGAGCGCCAGCGCCGCCGCGCACAGGCACGCGTCGGCGAGGAAGGGAGCCCAATTCTCGGGCTCGGCGGGGGGGGTTGGCGGCGAGGGCTCGGTCACTCGACGCGGCTCCACGCGGCGCCGCGGCCGGGCTTCGCTTTCACATTTGGAGGATGGATCTTGGACTTGCGCGTGAGCGTCGCCAACGGCGGGAGGCTGGGGGGCCACTGCGGTGCTCCTTCGCAGTTCGGAGTCTTGGGAGGACCTGCGTGAGCCCAAGCGGAAGATTAAACACCGCGCATTGTCCCCGGGACTTGACTGTCAAAACACCGTTGCGGTCGTGTCTTCGGAGTGGCGTGAGCAAAAAAGCCTTTTCGCGCAGCTTCAGGACGTTTCATTGCTTTCTTATTTATCTTTGTGAATGTTTGCATGTGTGTTGTTGGGTGTGGGACACTGAGAATGTGACAGTCAAGCACTGCTTTTTTATTTTATTTTATTTTTTTTGCGGGGCATTACCGTATTGGCCCGAATATAAGACGGCCCTGATTATAAGACGACGCCCTCTTTTTCAAGACAAGTTTGAAAATAAGACTTTTTGAACAGCAAATTAATTTTGATACAGAAAATAATGACAGTACATCTGAAACAAATGATTCTAAAAAATATATTTGAGAGGAAAAGCATCTTATTTTGCCTCATTCAAATCTTAATATCTGAACATTTAAATATGGAAACTAAAGTGCAATCACATTGGTCAATGAATGGCTTCTGGTTTTTGAAATGTAAATGACATCATAACTTCTCCTCCGCTGCCGATCTTCGAGCCACTTTTCTCCAGATTGTCGCTACGTTTCTCCATTTTCTGTTATCTCTTCTATTATTTTCTTCTCTTTTCCTTCTTACCGCTATTTTTATTTTTATTCTTCGTGACAGGGGTTTCACTTTGGCCTGGGGAGTCCAGTTCAGCATTCGCTTCAGTGATATCTGGCGCCATCTAGCGTGGTGAATGAGTATAATGTCTAGACCCCAAATATAAGACGACCCCCACTTTTTTCAGCCTTATTTCAATGCAAAAAAAAAACAACACCGTCTTATATTCGGGCCAATACGGTCGTGCTCCACAACCCCCTGACCAGTCGTGCGATATGTGAGCATATTGACTCGATTAGATGCGGTGTGGCAAGTGTGCACGACCGCAACCCTCATCAGATCCCAGCTTTTCCATCTTTCTTTGGTTTGCAAGTTGAAGACAACAGAATTTGCCAATCGATGGGGGGGGAAAAAAGGAAGCAGGAAGCCTAAAAGTCCACAAGATGTCGGAGCATAACAAAAATAATGTTGAAATTTTAGGTGGATTCATTATTCATTCAGGGTCCATTTTTAGTCGTTTCGTGTGTTATTTTCTTTCGTTCCACATTTGTTGAATGAACATTTTAAATGAATGAAAAAATGTTGAATAACTTTATCTTTGTTGTGCGTACCAATGATGTAAAAGTAGCAATTTCAATTAGGATAAGCGAAAACATTCTTCTGTGCATTGGTTCGCAAAAAACATACCGGCCCAATTTTTTTATTTTTTTTTGGTCCCCATTTCAAATGGCCTTTTTTCCTCATCCTTTTTGGTGAGAAAAAGCGCAGGCCAAAGTTGCCGAACTGCATCGTCGGAGTTGGCCATCGCTCTCCAGGACTGTGTTCCGAGAGCTGCGAGCCAAGACCGAAAAAAAACCCCTCCTCAAACCTTCCTTCTGAGTCACGCCGCAACTCGTGATGCTGGCCCACTTCCTGTTTACAGAATCGACTGCGTTTGAGAGCGAGCCCTTTTGGTCATTTCCAAGCAACCGATACACAAACAATTTGGTTCGGCTCGATAGGCTTGAATGTTTCCGTCGGAACGCCGCGGCAAGTGAGCGGTCCTACGAGCGATCGCTTGAAATCAATGAGAAGGATTACCCCAGAGCGCCGAGTTCCATCGGCGGGACAATCTGGTCCTTCTCGGGACCAAAGAACGACTCCGCTTTGCCATTCGGAGCGTCTCTCGGAGGAGGGCGGGCAGGCGGAGGGGTGAATTCAGGCGGATCGTCTTCCTCCTCCTGCGAAAAGCCCCTCCAGGAGTCCTGCCGCAGACACCAAAATACGGGTGGCCCATTTACCACCGATGTCAAAGCGAGGGGGCCCGAACGGTGTGACCAAACGCTTGCCTGTGACGACAAATCTCCCTGGAGGTATTTCGCACCCTCAATGATGGCGAGGTAGGAAAAGCGAAGTTGATCTGCAGTCTGAATCAGGCCCATGCGGTGGCGTCTCATCTCCAGGAGAACGTCGCGGATGCGCACGGAGGACGGGTCATTACGGACCGACATCTGGGGAGAGGAAAAAAAATAAACAATCAACAAAAACGGCGCACCTTATGCAGCTACGGAATGGCGACAACATGAAATAGGACGCCTCAGAGAAGGAATATGAATGGTGGCAGGAAAAATCCGTTTCATTTTTACACGGAATGTCAAGGATGATTCGGTTTTGTGAATCGTGATTTAAAGCTTGGTTTTAAGCAACTGCGCCGCTACCGCTGATGTTTCCGGCCTTGGCCTGGGGTGAGCATTTTCCGCTGACTCGCTTGCAGCACTTGGTGGGCATTGGCGGTAGCGCTCTTGAGTGGTTGAAGTCCTATTTAGCTGACAGAACCTTTTGTGTCAGCCTTGGCCGCTCTGAGTCACGTGCTGGTCCTCTGTCGTGTGGTGTGTGTTCCACAGGGCTCAATTCCGGGGCCTCTGCTGTTCTCCCTCTCTCATGAACACTTTGAGACAGTAATTCATGCCTTTGTCACATCCCGGCTGGATTACTGCAATGCCCTTGACTTTGGAGTCAGCCAATCCTCCATGAAGCGCCTCCAGCTGGTCCAGAATGCCGCTTGCTTGCTTGAAAAGTAGCACTTTCGGTCCAAAAAGGTCGGGCACCCCTGCTTTTGAGGTTTACGATACGGACCACCTATGCTAATCGTTAGCCTGCCTACGGCATTTTCCGTTGCGCTTTAGCATTAAGGTCGCGGCAGATTTAGACAGGAAATGCTCTGCCGAAGACTTTTGACCCTTCAATTTCAACACGTGACAAGCTTGTCCAATTTGGAACAACTTCATTTTGGCGCCGACACGGGAAGACGAAATTGCGGCAGCGTCGTCGACATCGCTGGGATCAGCCCACCTCCTTTTTACACTGTACACTATTTCTGTTCTTCAGAGATGTTTGCTTTCGCTTCAGTGATTCAACATGTTTGTGACATTTAAGAAAAAAAATGAAGTGCGAATTGTCGGCGAGCTGCTAAACTCTTGCTCAAGTGAGTTGAGGTGACTTTGCTGACACCATTCAGCGCAACTGTCTCAAGTTTGGACTGGCAAGTCAAAGCAAAAAAACAAAAAAAACCCCACAAAACGTCAAATAAATTCCAATTTGGTCGACCGACATTTTGTCTCTGGAAAAAACTCGTCGTTCGGGATTTCAAAACTGTTTTTTTGGCTCATCCAGTGGCAATACTAAAGTCAGCTGGGTACCAACCAGTAATAGGCAGGTGTCCACCAGGCAAAAGGTTCCCGAGCGTCCGATGCCGGCGCTGCAGTGCACCACCACTGGACCCCGCTCCGAATCCATACAACCCGACTCGCGCACTTTGAACAAGAAATGAAGGAAGGAGGCCGGAGACTCTGGCACCCCAAAGTCAGGCCAGGTGGTGTAATGGAAATGGAAAACTTCACGCGTCTCCAGTGTCTGCGGGGGGGACAAGAGGGGGGGGGGGGGGGGGGGGGGTCAGAGAAACCCGCAGAGTTGGCCCAAAAGTCCCACTTAGCCCCGCCAGAACTTACCGAGAGATTTTCCAGCTGGAGACGACGGACCGTGTAGTAGGACTTGGTGTCTTGAGAAAGCAAGCTGAGCTTGAAGTTGCTATCCTGAAAGAGCTCCTCCCCCTCTTGCCCGTGCGGCCAATATTGTGCGCATTTGACCTGCAAGCCAGGACCGGGGGGCCCAAATCAGCGCTTAGGAAGGACGAGGCGCAAACACGAGCCGCCGCTTACATTTCCTTTCTCGATCACTCGGTTCAGCATCACCACACCGCGACTCCGCTGCTCCCACACCATCTCCCAGAAGTGGCCGCACGTGTTGGGGAGGGGTCCCTAAAAACGCAACGGCAAACGTGAGCGCATCTGTTCGCAAACTTGTATTTTTTCATCATGTTTTTTTTTTTTTTTAAATGAGATAAAGATAAATTTCCGCTCCAACTACGCGTTATTCCAGAAAGATGCTTACCTGAGTAAGGATGTAGTTCCTCTGCGCCTCTTCGACCGTTATTAGGCTGGCGTTAATGTAGTTGTTGGCACTCTGCTGCAGGCAGATTCGACTGTGGTCAACTGGGGGGAGAAGATAAGACCGATAAACTCTTTCATCGCGCTTCCAACTCATATCATGCTGAATGGAGTGCACTTTATCTCCGACGTGGCTTTGAGTTCAAGTGCAAACTAAGCACACACTGCAAATGAATTGAAAATACAGTGAAACTCCTCTACAATGAAATCATGTTTGCAGCAAGACAGTTTTCACAACAGGGGGTTTTTCACTCTAGCAAATTTGATCTCAGATGTAAACACACGCACGCACGCACACACACACACTTATTTGACACTTGATGTAGTCAGTGTAGAAAGAAAAAACGGGAAAGAAATTACGAAATTTACGATCAGCATTCACTTTCATGTCCATCAATTTCTTGCATCATGTCTTTTATTTTGCTTTCTGAGTCTTTCATTTTGATGACTTTTCGCCTCTTTCCAGCGTCAGAGCTCTTTTTGTCTTCGCTACGTGACATCCAAAGCTCCGTTTTGTCGCCATTTTAGCAATGCAACTTTCGCGCTGCGTCTGAAACTAACAATAACAAACACTTCCTGGACTACTGCGCATGTGTAAACCAGTGTGGTGGTTGCTGTTGCCGTTTCCGAACAAAGCAGTCGAGGTCGCTGTTGGATTAGACTTTGTTGTAGTGAATTCGTCGCGAGGCAAGAGCAGAAAAAAAGATTTTGTATAACGCAACAGCCGATTTTTTTCGTTGTATGGGGGGCAGGAGAGTGGGAATGGTGTTAATGCATATAGATTTTTTCACATTAGGGGGTATTTTCGCCCATGTAGGTTTCCTTGTAGAGGAGTTTCACTGTAATAAATACGTGAAAAAGTATCATGTCGTTTTGTTAAGGTGCATCACATGAATTCAAGTTGGATACTGGTTCCGTGCGCGGATCAAACACCTTTTGAGTATTTTGCCTCGATGAGAGTGCGGCAAGCCGTGCAAAAAAAAAAAGTTCCAGCATATCCAAATGTTTGCAAAATGTGCTTGAAATATTTTCGAGAAAAGATGAAAATGAAGGTCCACGTTTATTTTCAGTTCGATCTGGAATCTTAAGCGAGAAGCCCGACTGTGCCTCGGTTCAATACAAAGCTGGGAAAAGGCATCGTGAGGAGTTGAATTGGAGGTTGGACTTACATGGGCTAACATCCCGGTAGCGGTTCCGACTCTTGTTTTCAGGCAGTTTGGCCACCGTGCAGGGCAGTTCACACGACTGCTGACGAATCTCCTGCAAGACAATTGAACCTCGATTCGTGAAAGGTGCACAGGACGATGTGTGCCGCGAGAGTTTATCGGGTGTGCGTTGCAGGAAAACGTGACTTTGCGGTCGCAAGATTGTTCCCGAGAAAATAATGCCTTTGTTGAGCTATCTGTGCGAGCCACGTTTAGTGACAAGACAAAACAATGAAATGCTCTTGCAGCAGATGGCAGAATCTACATCAATACTGGGCGAGATTTTTTTTTCTCATGTAAAAAAATGTGCCTGGGAAACACACATGGGAGTCCTTTTGACTTCCTCCAATTGTGTTTTGGGACGCACAGCACCAAACAATTTACAACATCGGCTGCCGAATGTGTCGGCGTGTACAGTACTTGGTGTATTTGTCCAAATTTTGCAATATGACGTTTAAGGACTTGTCTGAAAACACTTTCAGGCGCCTTCAAATTAAACTCTGCAAAAAAAAAAAGCAGACGATGAACTCCCCCTCACGCGGTGACGGAGGCGCCCGCCGCCTGGCAAGCGTCACATTTTAGGAGCCTTGAGTCGACAAGAGTATACCAAGGTTTTGTCCTGGAAATGTTTGAATTAACAGCGTTAACTTGTATCACATACTATCTGTCAGGGTGGCGCACGCCCCACCACAGATAGAGAGAGTTCCTGTTCCTTCAAATTTTATGTCAATGTTAAAATTGGTCATCTCCCATTACATTTGTACAGTTTATGGTGTGAAGTTCTAAAAAAAAAAGTGGTTTAAAAAAGTTGTTTTCTTGACTTGGAACGGATTAAAACATTTTACATTGATTTCAATGGGAAACATGGTTTCGGTTTCCGAACAATTCGGTTTCCGAACAGTCTTCTGGAACGGATGAAGTACGAAAACCGAGGTTTGACTGTATTAAAAAACAAAAGTCTGATTTCCTGGAGAACGAAAGGAATCTGAGAATATTTGCTCTTGAGACTCAGCACGAGACTGGGCACGGTTTGGGGTTTTACGATGTTTACTTTGGGACTTTAGTGTGACTGATTTGCGGTTTCAACCCTCTTTGTTCCGGAAGGACTGCTTTTCGCTCCATATACGAGACTTTGTATGCGGCGGCGATTGTTTGAAAGTGCTTCGTAAATGAAGGCAAATGGAGTTGCGTACATTTGACTTGCACTCGGTCTGAAACATACAAGTGATATTAAACAGCAGGGGAACTCCACTTCCAGCATAGCTCGTCCTAAAAGTGACTTTTTAAAAGCCAGAATCCACGTTTACCCACCTGGTAAATGGCGCTCCAAATCCCGTTCTCGTCGATTTCCCGAAACTCGGCTTCCATTGCTGACAGTCCGGCTTGGAGCTTGTTCTTGCGCCGCCGCGGACAGCGTCGTCACCTCGCTTTAATCGAGACGGCCGTGGGCTCCGAAAAAGTGCCCGCAAATTGCGGAGAAAGAACGCCGCCGCCGTGGATTCGATGTCAGCGGAGCAACATAAATAAATGATTTGGATTCGTAATCGGCCTGCCGATGGTAGCGGAAGCGAGCCGTGGGCAAGCGCCTCCTACGCGGCGAGGCTAACTAAGCTAGCTGCCGTCCTTGGCGGCAAACGGCGTCAATGCAAACAGAAAAAAAGTCGCCGCCATCGCCTGCGTAAGACGGGCTTGTAAAAATGCCGAGATGGAGCACTTTGAAGGGGGGGGGGCGGGGGGGGGGGCAGCAGGCAGTCACTTGACCGTTTCTATGGCAGCTGCGTGGACACCCTTAGCGGGAGCGCGCTCGCTAGGCATCTCGTCGCTGGCGCTTGCCGCCAAATGAGCGCGCGCGCGCACGCACGGCGCGCGCACGTCCAGTGTTGCTTTGGTGTTTACGTCCAGCCACTGGAGTCTCACTGCAGCCGAACTCTTCCTCAAGAACCGGGATTCTTTTGATTTTGCCAATTTTTTTTTGAGGATGTGCACATGACGACATCGCAACATGGACTGACTGGAATCGGGATATTTTCTCCAGGATGTTTTACAGCAACAACCGGAAGGAGGGAGTTCGATGCTAAAGCTAGCTGGCAACACACTTTAGCTTGCCGCTCGGAAGCCGCTTTGACACGGCGACAGGTACCCTGTCCATTTGTGACCAGCTCCCCCCCTGCGTGTGTCGCTTCATGTCTCGTCGTCTTCCTCCGGCCATTGGCTGACTTTCTATGGTTGTATTTCTTTCGCTGTTGTGTAGCGTCGGCGGGTTAGCCTTCAGCTGTCGTCCGCTGCTAGCGGATGTGTAGCTATAGTTATTGCCTCCCGGTGGTGGAAAAAGTATTCAAATCGTTAAACGGTAAGTTGCATGCTCCATGTTGTAATACGCAGGTTTTTTTTTTTTTTGCCGGTGTTTTATTTATTATCATTATTTTTCAACGAAATCCTCAGTTAATCAACGTGGGCGTGTGTCATCAACAACAAGTCTGCATAATGTCAAAATAAGTGCAGACAGAACCTTAACATAAGATCAGCTACCGGTTTTTTTTTTTCTTTTTCAGAATCAATAATCAATAATCAAACATCAGAAAAGCGTCTGAGTGACACACACAGAGTTGTGCTTGATGTATACAGGACCCATTCCTGGTGGAAATTTTGAAGATGTGTCCCATTCGTTCAACCCCTTCTGCTATCATTTAATTATTCTGCCTGTCACTAGACAATGATAGATAACATATTGCCAATCAAAACATTTTTGACTGGGGAAGCAAAGTTGTATAATTTCCCAGTAATCTCTCACGCCAGCCACACTGATGCCACACCGATTGGGAATCGCTGCTGAATAGCGAGTGATACGTGTAAGGTGTATGTGTGTGTGTGTGTATAATTTTCCTAAAGACTCCCCCTTGTTTTGTACTGTCTTGTCATTTAGATTCCTTGAGTGGTTTGAGAGCTGCGAGTGGCCCTCAAGGCAGCATGGCCCCCAAGGACATCATGACCAATTCCCATGCCAAATCCATCCTTAATGCCATGAACTCTCTCCGCAAGAGCAGCACACTCTGCGATATAACGCTAAGGGTGGAAAATGCGGATTTTCCAGCTCACCGGATTGTCTTAGCAGCCTGCAGTGACTATTTCTGTGCCATGTTTACCAGTGAGGTAACTCCAAAGGGATTCATAACATCTTTTTTTGGGGGGGGGGGGGTTGTTTTGGTAGATGGGCAATTTCACGAGTAGTTCAGAGTTTAAATGAGGCTGGATCTTTAAAAAAAAAAAACGGAAACAAAAAAATTGGCTGAAATAAAAGTTTTGATAAGGTTTAAAAGAAAAAGGTACCTTTCCTTTTTCGTATTCAAAATGCCACAGACAGAAAACAAGAATGTTCTTCATCGCCGGAAAGAACGGTTTGTTGTTACTGATTTTTCCTTCCAAAATCAAGGAAGTGGAACTCTTTTTTTTCCTCTTTTTTTAAAAATTCAGATAGTTTTGCAGCCTGAAAGTTTGATTGAATCCCCAACATTAAGGGAACGTTTTGTCGGGTGGGGGCGGGGACGATCATATACCGCCCCCACGAAAGTACGAAATCTGGCCTGCCCCGGAAACACAAAATTCAACGAAATGTTCCTCTTCTTATCCCAAAATGTGCGTTAGCTTGCAGAGAAGGGCAAATCCTTCGTGGACATCCAGGGGCTGAGTGCGTCGACGATGGAGATCTTGTTGGACTTTGTCTACACAGAGACGGTGCTGGTGACGGTGGAGAACGTGCAAGAGCTGCTCCCTGCGGCATGCTTGCTGCAACTTCAAAGGTCGGTGTTTCCACCGCAGCGACTCTCAGTTGGAAGTCGACGACTTGAAAGATCGCCGCGCCTGCAGTGACTTCTTCTTCTTCTTCTTTGCTCTCCTCAGGGGTGAAAAGAGCGTGTTGCGATTTTTTGGAGAGCCAACTCGATCCGTCCAATTGTCTGGGTATCCGTGACTTTGCCGAAACGCACAATTGCCTCGACCTGATGCAAGCCGCCGAGCTCTTTTCCCAGAAGCATTTCTCGGAGGTGGTTCAGCACGAAGAGTTCATGCTGCTGAGCCAGACAGAAGTGGAGAAGCTGATAAAATGTGACGAAATCCAAGTAAGGAAACAGAACGACGACAGGAGAGAGAGAGACAGAGCGCTGCTGCTGCGCGTCAGAGAGAGCAGGGCCGCGCAACCTTTTTTTGACCGAAAAGCTCATTTTCAAGCAGGCCACCTCCCGCCATCGAACCGCTACCGCCCCTGAACATGAACGAAACCGAAAAATAAATTCGATAAGGGAGTGTGTGACTTTGTGAAAATGAAATCACTGCCTACCTTGAATTAGCGTACGTCGGCGTAGCGTTTGAAAATGTCTCTCCCGGCGCTCCAGATTGCCATCCTTTGCCAGTGCCGTCGGTAAAAGCAGCATGGAATGACAAATATAAAAGTTAGATCGCCACCGCTCTGATGGCAAGCTGCAATTGCCGACCGCTAACAGCTTCCTGGTGGTGCCGATCGTGGTGCTGCCGCAGGTTCAAGGAGACCTGCTTTTTGATTGGATTTTAAAATATTTTTTGTGGTGAGGGGGAAATCGATGGGATGCTTAGGAGGCAGTGTGCACGAACACAAACATATATCGAAATGGAACTAACAGTGGGTTCCCACGGGTCCTTAAGTTCATAAAAATCCATAAAAAAAGAAGTTGTAAAATTATGTTCTTAATTGGTCCTTAATTTTCAGGGAAAGCTTCTAAAATCAATAAAAATCCTTAAAAAATTACTTTTATTCGAAAATAAATGGAAGTTTTATCATTTCTAAAAAAACATTTTTCTTAGTGTACTTTATTTGAGAATTAATTCAAGTTTTTTTACAGGTAGGAAAATGAAAATTTGACATGCAGTATCGTCAAATAAAGGGTTAAGTGATTGCCCCTAAAAAGAAAGATGTGCCCTTCCTTTGGTAGCAATGATTTGAACACCAGCTCAGTGATATGTGGCTTTCTGTTTAGCCCGTATATTGCTGAGTGGGCATTAAATCCACCGTGAATCCCCCTGCTGAATGGAGAATACAAGTCCTTAACAAATGGCCGGAGGAGTGAGAGAAAGAAATTTCATCTATGCTGCATGCCATGTAAGCTGACAAGATGAGATTCCTTGATTAAAAATCACGCAATTAGCCCTCCCTTAAAATTGCGAAGTCCTTAAAAATGGTGAAATTAGCCCCAGGAGTCCTTTAAAATGCCGAAATTAGCCCCAAAAATCCTTTAAAAAGGGCTAAATTAGCCCTCAAAGGTCCTTAAAAACGGTCATGTTACCCCTCAAAAGTCCTTAAAATGGCCAAATTAGCCCCCGGGGTCCTTAAAAATGGCTAAAATAGCCCTCAGAAGTCCTTAAAAGGTCCATAAATAAGAAGCAAGAGGAAAAGTGGGAACCCTGTGTCCGTTTCGCCGAGTTGGAATGCTTCTTCTGAAGTGGCTTTGTTTGCAGGTGGACTCAGAGGAGCCCGTGTTCGAAGCGGTGCTAAACTGGGTCAAACATAACCGAAAAGAGAGAGAGCCTTATTTGCCAGACATGCTGGAGTTTGTCCGAATGCCATTGCTGACCCCCCGCTACATCACAGACGTCATCGATGCGGAGGTGAGACGCGCCGCCACTTCTCGGGGCGCGGGATTATCCGCCGGCGGTCTTTGTCGGCGCGGCCGGCGCAGTCATCCGCCGTGTGGCCCCTTCTAGCCCCTGATACGCTGCAGTCTGCCCTGTCGCGACCTCGTTGATGAAGCCAAGAAATTTCACCTCAGGCCCGAGTTGAGGAGTGAGATGCAAGGCCCGCGCACACAAGCGAGATTAGGCGGGTGTCTTGTTTTTAACTGCACTGCACCAACCTTGTTTGGCATTCACATGTTGAAGTCTTTCTCAATGCGCCCCCTCCCCCCTCCAGGTGCCAAAGAAGTCCTGCTGGTGATCGGCGGCTTTGGCAGCCAGCAGTCGCCTATTGACATCGTGGAGAAATATGACCCGAAAACTCAGGAGTGGACCTTCCTCCCAGTGAGTATTGAACAGGGAGGAGCGGGGGGCACGCATTAGGAAATTGTCAACCAACCCTCTATGATCCTAGCAATGACTTGAATGGAATGAACCAAGCTAGCCCAGGGGGGATACGATGGTCACCTTTCTTCTGTCCCGATTTCCAACCAGGCTTCAGACCAGCGGGTTGGCAAAGAGAGGGACGCAGTTCAGGATTTCGACTCGTATTTCAGTAGCGCCGACATAAATGTTGATCCGTGGCCGGCCACGACAAATACCGTATTGGCCCGAATATAAGACGGCCCTGATTCTAAGGCGACGCCCTCTTTTTCTCAAGTTTAAAAAAAGACTTTTGGAACACCGCTTTGGCCTGGGGAATCAAGTTCAGCATTCGCTTCAATGACATCTGGCGCCATCTAGCGTCCTGAATGGGTATAATGTCTAGACCCCGAATATAAGACCACCCCCACTTTTTCAGTCTTATTTCAATGCAAAAAAACACCGTCTTATATTCGGGCCAATACGGTACATTTTTGCACTACCCCTCACTCTGTGAATGAAGCGTTCATAAGACGTGCAACTCTTTTACGTTCGGTTGACGTACCGATCGGTGCGTGAAGGGATTTCAGTTGTGGGGTGAAGAAAATCAATTTAGCCTTCCCTCGTTTTTCACGGTTAATTGGTACATTCCTCAAGATTGCCCTTCTGAGAGAGGCTTGCGTGGAAGGCGGCTCTCACTTTGGCTCGTTGACTTTTGGTTCATTCGAGACTCTTCTGCTGGAGGCGCTGAGGGTGCAGCTGAGGTTTTTAAATTGGCGAAAAAACATGGCGATGGGTAGGGCCTTAATAAGTGTCTTCTTATTAGTTGAAATAGTTTGAAGACAATGGTTTGTTTTTTTGTCAAGAAAACAACACATTTTTATTTGACTCCTCTATTATTACCTGCAGTCTTACCTGAGTCCATTTTGGGGAGATACCACCACACGGTCTCCAGTTTTATTTCATCCAGCCCACCGAGCACTGACACTATCAACAATCCTCCCAAATTTGTTGCTTTGATTTTGAAGGGGAGTTTTCGATTGGTTAATTTAAAGAGATTTTAGTCTCTTTATAATCACACTGGCTAGACCCCGGTGGGACAAAAAAAAGACTCTGTGGACGAGAGTACTGTACTATTGTAGTCGAAAAATATATGTATTTTTACAGAAAAAGAAAAGAAGAGAAACAGACAGATTAATGGAGAGCGTTTGACCAAGCGGCAAATGGCTTTTCGCAGAACATTGCGAGGAAACGGCGCTACGTTGCCACGGTGTCTCTCCACGATCGAGTCTACGTGATTGGAGGTTTTGACGGACGGTCCAGGCTCAGCTCCGTGGAGTGTCTGGACTACACGGCGGACGAGGACGGCGTCTGGTACACCGTCGCCACCATGAATGTGCGCCGTGGCCTGGCTGGTGCCACAACCCTTGGAGGTTTGAAGCCTTGTGTGACATCACCTTACCTACTACGCTAAAGGCACACAACTATTAATATGGATTTGCTTTCCTGTGGCAAAGTTAATAACTCTCCGTCGATAATTCCGATGTATTGAACATTAACGTGAATTAAAAATTGTCCCTCCGTGTTTGAAAAGAAACAGTTCCGAAGAAATGCGAATGTACTGGTTTTGAATGGCAAATGCACAATATTGGCACGTAAATGTACTGTACTAGATTTGAAAAGAAAATACAGTGAAACTCCTCTACAACGAAATCAATCATGTTTGCAGCAAGACATTTTTCACAACAGAGGGTTTTTCACTGTAGCAAATTTGATCTCAGATGTAAACACACACACAAGCGTATCAATTTCTCGGATAATGTCTTTTATTTAGCTTCCTCCGTCTTTCATTTTGATCACTTTGACCCTCTCTTCCAGCGTCTTAGCTGCTTGACATCCAAACGTCCGTTTCGTAGCCATTTTAGCAATGCGACGTTCTTGCCGCGTCTGAAACGAACAATAACAAATACTTCCCGGACGACTGCGCATGTGTAAACCAGTGTGGTGGTTGCTGTTGCCGTTTCCGAACGAAGCAGTAGAGGTCGCTGTTTGATTAGACTTTGTTGTAGTGAATCTCGTCGTGAGGCAAGAGCAGAGAAAAAGATTTCGTATAACGCAACAGGGTTTTTTTTCGTTGTGTGGGAGGCAGGAAAGTGGGAATGGTGTTAATACATGAAGATTTTTTTCACACTAGGGGGTATTTTCGCCCCTGTAGGTTTCGTTGTAGAGGAGTTTCACTGTCGTTTGAAGTCACAGTCACATTTTGCAGTGTGAACGTTTAATTTTGTGTGGGCGTGTGTGTGTACCACCAGAGGGAGACGTTGAGAATCACGGCCATCATTGGCATTTTGATTGTCTTTCTACAATCGAGTCTCCGAACCATTTTTTTATTGTTGTTGTACTCTTCTTGACTCAGACATGATCTATGTTGCCGGCGGCTTTGACGGCAGCCGACGCCACACGAGCATGGAGCGATACGACCCAAACATCGACCAGTGGAGCATGCTGGGAGATATGCAGACAGCTCGAGAAGGCGCCGGTCTGGTGGTGGCCAGCGGTCTGATCTATTGTCTCGGTACGGACGCCTCATTTCACTCCGTCACACTTTCGAGGGCTCTCACTCCATATTTTGCTTGCCGTTTCCCCCAAAGGAGGCTACGACGGACTTAATATCCTGAATTCAGTGGAGCGGTACGACCCCCACACGGGCCACTGGACGAGTGTCACCCCGATGGCCACCAAGCGCTCAGGTGAGTTTTTTTTCCCCGGAAGTCTTGGTTGGGGGCGAAGACGGACGGGTAACAACATTCTGCTTCCTCAGGGGCAGGCGTGGCTTTACTCAATGACCACATCTATGTGGTGGGAGGCTTTGACGGGGTTTCCCACCTGGATTCTGTTGAGGTCTATAACATCCGAACCGACTTTTGGACCACTGTGGCCAGCATGACCACACCTCGATGCTACGTGGGAGCGACTGTCCTCAGAGGACGACTGTACGCCATCGCCGGGTAAGGAGCGCCCTGGCTTTATTGATCTCTGGTTAGTACGGCGGTCGGCAACACGCGGCTCCAGAGCGGCATGCGGCTCTTTCGTGACATCTAGTGGCTTTATAAAAATGTTTAAAAATTGAAAAAGATTTTGATAGTAGACTAATACAGTCAAACCTCGGTTTTCGGACGTCTCGGTTCTCGTACAATTCGGTTTTCGAACTAAAATGTCGAGTTACATTTGTACAGTTTATGGTGTGAAATTGTAAAAAAAAAAAAAAAAGTGGTTTAAAAGAGTTGTTTTCTTGACTTGGAACGGATTAAAACATTTTACATTGATTTCAATGGGAAACATGGTTTCGGTTTCTGAAAAATTCGGTTTCCGAACAGTCTTCTGGAACGGATTAAGTACGAAAACCGAGGTTTGACTGTATAGCTCAAATAGATCTAGATACGTGTTGCAGTGCCGAAAAAGGAGAGCTGCGGTATTGGTTTTTTTAAAACGTACACTTTATTTCTGCTTTTAACAGTCTCGACAAACATGTCTGCGTCCGACTCTGTGCCTTCTCTCTTCTCGTTCGACTCGAGAGCTGTTCAAAGACAGCCTCAGAAAAACGGAAATTCATGATCACTTCACTGACACTAAGAAAAGCGAAATAATGCACCAAAACAAAAAAAAAATCAAGCGAGGAAATTACAAAATAAATTCTTTAGAGAAGGCTTTTATTTTTTGGCGGCTCCAGGCATATTTGTTTTTTGGGGGGTTTTTTCGTCCTATATCGCTCTTTCAACATTTTGGGTTGCCGACCTCTGGTTTAGTACCATCACACGCGCCGACGGGCGAATGTCAGCTAACGTCCGCTCGTGACGGCACATCTTTCTCACGGACGCGCTTTGTCATTTGCCGCCTCGCTTCATATTTGTTCAAAGGGCCTCTCCTCGCCGTTTGTCTTTGCAGATACGACGGCAACTCTCTTCTCAGCAGTATTGAATGTTACGATCCCGTGATCGATTCCTGGGAGGTGGTTACCTCCATGGTGACGCAGCGGTGCGACGCAGGAGTCTGCGTTCTACGGGAAAAGTGACCCCCTCGGCTTGAGAACTGCGCGAGCCGCAAGAAGGGGGACAGCGCCGGGACGAAAAAAAGCAGGCAGCAAGACTTGAATGCGAGGCCGCTTGAACAGACATTTGTTTGTTTCGTTGTTCGGCGGCCAGATCAAGGGAATGTCCAAAAATCACAGCTCTCATTCGCTGGACGTTCAACCCTTCGCGCCGCTTCGGAGGTAGATGGGGGGCGGGGGGGGGGGGGGGGCAGGATTGATTGATTGATTGATCTACGGCGATCCCAGCGCCACCTGCATGGCTCTCCTTAGTGCCACTCGTTACCGTTGTGAGATGATATATTTGTACACATCCTCAGAAAGAGATGCTGCTAAATGCCTTACCACTAGCTCGCGTCGCACGGCGACCATTCATGCCGCCGCTCAGTTTGATGGACCATTTGCTTGTTGTTGAGCATTTGCCGAGTTCCGTAAGAATTGCCTTGAGACTCGGATCCCTTTCATAAAATGACTTTGTACGCACATCTGGACTAAGAGTTTGAGAAAAGGAACGGAATCCGCTCCGCTTTAGTTGGATTCTTTCATTAATGAGCTCCATTTGAGGTACACGGAATGTCATTTGTTGTCCCGCGAGCATTTCAATTTGAGTACGTTTACTTCAACCAACACTGTTCCTCAGAAAGAAAATAAACCCACAAGAGACGTGTAACATTGTATCTTTTTTTTTTTAAGTGTATGAATGCCTGTCGAGTGGTGTGGACACACCGTCAGCGACTCCCAAATTTCATTGACCTTGCGACTGTATAACTTTTGGGTAATGCAGATTTGGTTCATGTTTTCCTTCCTATTACGACAATAACGCCGACGCTTTGATTTTGAAGGGTGCAGGGGAAAGGTGTCGTAAATCATTAGCCATTGACGTAAACAACTGTCGCGATGTGCGACGCGGAAACGCGCTCGACTGTAAAAAAACAACACCAAACAAAGAGAAAACTGAAGGTAATGAGTGAAACAATGAGCGATTCTTGAGCACCTCGTTTACATGAGAACCTGGTTCGTTCGTTAATTTCGCTTTATTTCACGGTGGTAATGATTTACTGTTTTGTAAATCAGTTCGGTTTTCAGCCACTAGAGAGCGCAAATGCACCTTGATAAATATGTCGCAATGCTAGACAGTAGCACAAAGTTCCGTATGGTTTGCTAGGAATCTGTATTTTCTGTTTTTTTTATTTCATAGTACAGTATACACAAATGCAAAGAGCAAGGTTAAAATGTCTAATAAATATACAATGTCAAACAAGCAGATAGTGATGGCTTCAAAACGTAGTCATTTCATTTTAAGGTCATTTATTTATGGTAAATGGTTTGAATGTGTTCAAAGGGTGTTAATTGTATGTCATGTTCATTTTGTATTGTAGCTCTTAGGGTGCGTTCACACAATGGCTGTGTCATAAAAGTTGCGAACCATCAGTTGAAGAGACCTCCAGTGATTCATCAAGCATGTCAGAATTGTTGGAGTCGGAGTGAGGGAGGCCCATGATTGAGAAACCTTCTCTAAAGAGGGGGAGGGTGTTGTTTATGACACCATCTGTCTGCCAAGCATAATACTGTCCTGTCATGCCTTGCAAAAGAGATTCATTCACTCGCTCACCGCCAGCTGTTTTCAAAGCCCGAGTTCCGAATATTGCCAGGCGGCCAAGAGCATTTGGACTCATCTTTCAAGACCCACGGATTGATTCTTCTGTGATAGTATGAGCAGCAAACCTACCGCAGGTAAATGTGCTCTATTTCGCAGAAAGAAAAAAAAAAAGTGGCTCGACCTTTTCCAATACAGTAATCCCTCGTTTATCGCGGTTAATGGGGCCCAAAACCACCCGCGATAAACGAAAATCCGCGAAGTAGCGACAAATTAACAATAAAAAAAAAACAGTAATCCGCCATGCAGTTGATTTTTAAATTTTTTTTTAATGAATATGTTTGAAAAAAATTCGCGATGCACCGAAGCCGTGATAAATGAACCGCGAAATAGCGAGGCATCACTGTATAGGTTTGGGGATGACCAAAAACGCCACCCACGAAAGTCAAGTAGAACAGCATTTTGGACACAAATATTTTTTTGCTTTTATTACACCTCAAACCACGAAACAATAAAAACAAAACTGAAAAGATCTATTGATAGCAAAATCATTTATTTGCAGAGAGAACGGACATGCGCAGAGAGCGACGCTGACTCACACAATCATAACTCCACTGTCATCTTTTCGCGACGCACATAAACGTAAACAAGAAACATAAACTGGGTCCAAATTCATAGGCTGCATTCCCCCGACATATTGTACAATAACGTAAAGTACAATTCTCAAACAACCTTTGACCTCTCTAATGTACGCTATGAATGTAGATCAATCTTAAATAAATAAATACCACATGAACCCCGAAGGTTTACTTCGATCCTGAAAATGCATGGGGCTTCGTTGACAAAAATGAAAATGCAAGACACTTTTGCTCCAATTATAGTTAGTTTTCGTATTTATTTGACAATTAAGCTGACTTGACTTTTAAATTGAATAGGAAAATGCCTTTTTTTCCGTGAGAAAATCTGGATAATTGAGGAGTTGGCCATTATTATACAAGGTTATTGTTGAAGTCAGAGATTAATTGTGAGTTTGACGTTCTGAAACGTGCTTAGCTGGATCGTCCAATGGCAGCTTCGAGTTTCAAAAAAAAAAAAAAAAAATGTCCGACGTCGCTTCAGGTGTCACCCGAAACATATTCATCCGCGTCAGCGTAAACAGAAAACAAGCCACAAAAAAAAAAAGAAAACATCTTGACACACTTCTGTTCATTGTAATGTACCATTCTATGAATGAAATATTCATATTTATATTTAATATTTCTCTTATTTATTTTTTATACTGCATCTCCTCTTTGTACAGTGTCCTTGGGTGACATGAAAGGCGCTTTTAAATCAAATGAATTATTATTATTATTATCATTCTGAAAGTACGCCTTTTTTTTTTTTTAGACTTGATATCATGTCACAAGACGGTGACAATAAGCAATGAAGTACAGTAAGTGTTTCAAGCTTGCGTAGTTTTAAGGAGTTCAAGTACAAGCATCCATTCTCAATAGCCGCGTATCCTGAACAGGGTCGCGGTTGGGGGGGTTGCTGGAGCCTATTCCAGTTGACAGAAGGCCACCCTGAACTGGTCGCCAGTCAGTCGCAATGCACATAAAGAGACAAATAAACATTCACACCCACATCCACCCCCCCCCCCGTAACCGATCCCTCTGCCCACACTAATGTACCACAACACGATCAGTGACTAATTACAATCAATAAATCAAATCATCCACAGCATGATAAACAACCTAACTTGAGAATGCGGTTACTTCTCCAGTACATGAGAGAACAATGTGTGAAAGAGAGACACATACACAATGTATCTGGTTCATCAAGCAGTTCTGGGACGCTATTGTAGCCAATTCGGTTCTTAATTGTGATTTTTTTTTTTTAAAACCAATTCTAAAAAACAAACACCGTTAATGTCCCCGCCATAGCGAGAGCTTTGGCGAGTCGCGATGGTGAATGTGGATCATTTCAAGCGCAAAACCTCGAGGTCAAACCCTGAGGACCTTGGGAGCAAATTGGTGTCTAGTTTTTTGAGCGGACGTGCTCACTGCCTTGGAACATTCCCGACACGGTGCGTGGATGGGGTGTGCGCGTGGACGCGTGTGCGTGCGCGTCAGCTGCCTCATCTCGTGTTGATGTCGAGTGGCTGCCACCGGGCCTGACGGTTAATAACGGAATAAAACAAACACCCCCACCCCCCGGCCCCTTCTGCCCGGTACACGGAGCCCACCACCCCTTCCACGACACCGTGACCCGACCCGAAACGATGAGCCAGCCTCGGCCGGACGAGTTCAAGCCGCCCCCGGAGTGCCCGGTGTTCGAGCCCAGCTGGGAAGAATTCGCAGACCCGTATGCCTTCATCAATAAGATCCGTCCCATCGCCGAGAAAACGGGCATTTGCAAAGTCCGGCCGCCTCAGGTGAGCATTGTTCGCGGGTTGTCTAAACGCCCCTTTCGGACTGCGGATGCTCGCTCGCTCGGTCGCGACGCTTGTCGAGAGAGATGAAGCGGCGGAGGATTTAAAGGGACTTGCTTCAACATGGCGGATGAACGGCTAGGTTCATTCTTTGTGCTGCCGCGGCTCGCCGCGTCGGTTTTCGGCGTCGCTGAGGCGTCACGAGCGGTCCGATTTCGTCCGCCCCGGACGCTTTACTCGTCCCCCCCCCCCCCCCCCCCCCCACCACCACGAGCGTGGCCCGAGTGGAACCGCGTTGTTGTTGGCCGTGTGTGTCAACAAAGCGTCGGCGCTCCGGCCACTGAGACTTTGAGCTAAGAGGCTAATGCTAACTAGCCAGAAACTGTCATGATGTAGCACACGGTGCTGTTGTCATAGGTGGATATGCGGAAGACAGCCTTGTGCCGTATTCGCCCCCCCCCCCCCCCAAAATAAAATAAAAGTAATTATGAAGCACATCGCTTTTTGTCTCCCATATGGGCCGTAACGTCTGTGCGGCTGCTCGGACGTTATTTGCCGAAGAGCATCGCTCTGTGGTCGGCGTGACACCCCAAACACTTGCCATCCACTGTCACTTTAGATGAATCTTCACAACA
The DNA here is from genome assembly GCA_018466805.1 of Hippocampus abdominalis. NCBI lineage: Eukaryota > Metazoa > Chordata > Actinopteri > Syngnathiformes > Syngnathidae > Hippocampus > Hippocampus abdominalis. The sequence goes on along the minus strand of CM031694.1, from coordinate 35,524,045 downwards.
GAGGCCATGTATAAATCCCCCTGCTTTGGCCGCTCTTAAGAATGGACTTGACAAAAGTCATCCAATGGCACCATAACAAGTACAGCAGGTTATGTCCATAACATGCAGTCATTAAACAGTTGCGCCTCTTAAAAATGGGGAGGTGTATCTACCCACACAGCATGAAACCCTAGTAGAGAGTTTGATTTTTTTGTCATGTTTATGGTGACTTATGACGGCTTGAAGACGGCGCAAGCCTCCAGGCAGGCACGATTCTCGAGCCACAATTTGTTGGGTGTCGTCGTCGTCCTCCATGTTGGCTTTGTGGGTAAGCTGGCCGAGTGGCTGACTTGAGTCTTCCATCTGGCCATTTTGTGTGCCAGTGGGGGGGGGGGGATGTATGCTTCTTACTTGGAACAAAAACTTGGGCCTCCCCTTTTGTGCGCCGATCGTTCTTGTTTTCCACGCTCAGCTGTGTAAAGAAACCCTTTACATTTGGCTTTTTTTTGGGGGGGGGGGTCGAGCAATAGATTGTGCCCCCCCCCCCCCCCCAACGTACACAAGCCTCCGACTTTCCAGACAAAGGCTCATGTGCTGATATTGCTCTGTTGCTGTTTCAGGGTTGGCAGCCTCCATTTGCTTGCGATGTGGACAGACTTCACTTTGTCCCTCGGATCCAGAGGCTCAATGAACTGGAGGTGAGCGTTTGTCGATTGGCCATTTGACAATAAAGTTGTATTCAATTCAATTCAATTCGATATGTTTGCCGTCGTAAAACACATTTTGCCGTGTTTTTAGCACTGCCTCCCTTGGCTTGAGAACCGTGAATAACGAGTGGGTTCATAAAATGGCGTGCATCGGCAAAATACACATTGTTACAAACGATTGTCTATCCCATCCCAGGCTCAGACGAGAGTCAAGCTCAACTTTTTGGACCAGATTGCCAAATTCTGGGATTTGCAGGGATGTTCCTTGAAGATTCCCCACGTGGAGAGGAAGATTTTGGATTTGTACCAGCTCAACAAGGTTGGTGTCACATAACCTCCCGGCCCTTTAGAATTGTTTGAATTGCCGAACGAACAACGAACGAACGAACGAACGAACCTTCCCCCAATTGCTGTCATGTCCCATCGCAGTTAGTCGCGGAGGAAGGCGGATTTGACATCGTCTGCCGGGACAGACGTTGGACTAAGATTGCGATGCAGATGGGCTTCGCCCCGGGGAAAGCTGTCGGCTCACACCTGCGAGGACATTATGAGAAAACTCTCTACCCCTACAATCTCTTTCAAAGCGGCGGGAATCTGCTGGTAAGACGTACGCCTCGTCCAAAGGACGACATTGTTTGTCCGCGCTACAACTGAGAGACGACTTTGAACACAGTACAGTCAAACCTTGGTTTTCGTCCATAATCCGTTCCAGAAGGTTGTTCGAAAAACCGGAAGGGTTCGAAAACCGAAACCATGTTTCCCATTGAAATCAATGTAAAATGTTTTAATCCGTTCCAAGTCAAGAAAACAACTTTTTTAAAAGAGCGTGCTCTTTTTAAAATAAAAATGTTGAGTGAACACGTCTGCTCACAATGGAAAGCAAGACGAGGAAGCGTCACTTCCTCGTCTACCCGATCAAGCGTCACTTCCTGGTGTAAGGAAGGCGAGAGCAGTCAAACGGTGCATTCAAGTGCGCTCAGTTTCTTGGAGAACCGAAATTTGTTCGTCATCCGAGGCATAAAAAACTTGAAATTTTTGGTCCAAAAACCGAATTGGACGAGAACCGAGACGTCCGAAAACAGAGGTTTGACTGTATTTTGGAAAACGGCGCAAAATAATGAAACACAAAGTGGCGAAAATCTCACGGGAGTCGTGTTTTACTCGTCTCTCGAGGCACCGCTGAATCTGCAAACCGGCTACTGGTTGGGATTTAAAGCCTTTTGTGTACGCCGTCGCTAAAATGCGTTCACGGGATGTCGGCGATTGCGAGTGACCGACAACTGTGCTATTATTTTCAGTTGATCGCGATTCACCCCTTTGACACGGTTAAATGGCGCGACTCGTCATAAAGTTTTTGGGGAAAAAAATCTTCCCCACGACCTCTTAGTGCAGGTTGCTGGAAATAATTGAATTCCATGGGCTCTCTCTCGCCTCAGACACCAGAGGCAGCTTCCAAACTGATGCGTTTGGAGGCTGATCCTGAGCGTGAAAAGGTACGTGGCCGCCACACAGAACAAGACGTCTGCCGATGAACTGCATGCATGTTTCTTTCTGGCTGCGTTTGATGCTGTTTTTCCAAGTCTTGCTTGCAGAAACGATATCTTGTTGGAAGCGATACAGTAAATATTCTCTAGTACGGACTCGTGTTTGCGCTGTCCAATCTGTCCTTGTAACAGAATTTCCGTATTTGCGAAATGAGCAATGGTACATGTCCTTTATGAACCTGCAAGTATGTTGACAAAATGCACGTGTAACAACACAAGCAATAAAATGCAAAAATAGACTGTCCAAAAACTGTTGATCTAACAAAAACCGCAGTACAGTATACAGTACAAGTGTAGAGTATTAAAAAAAATCACAGTACAGTACGTATAGTATTTTAATGTTGATTTTTTTTTTCTGTCTTGGGAAAAAATGAGTAGTGATCTACAGGACGTAAATGGGCAATTACAGTTTTAAAAAGTCACTTTCGTCGTTTCGGATCCGATGATAGAAAACGGCGAAGCGAACACGTGTCTTCTGTCATGTCTCCCGTTGTGTCGAGTGGGCGGTGCTTTTTTAAGCAAGTGCCGCGATCTACAGGACGTAAGTAAATAAACTTAAAATCGTTCGCAATTACAGTAAAACGCACGCCAATAAGAAGTCACTTACACGTCGTCGTTTTAAATCCGATGATCGAAAAATGCAAAGTGAAAATGTGTCTCCTGTCGCGTCTTTCCGTCGCATCGGGTGGGCGTTGCGTGTATTTAAGCTCCCGCGGCCTTCCATCTCCATCCGGGTTACGGATAGTGGAAATTCCGCTTAATAAGTTCCGGTAAAATGTAAAATTGTCGTCAAAATGTTAATGCATAGGTTTTTATTCCGGGTGAATGGAAATTCCTGTTCATAGAATTCCGGAGATGGGAATATTTACTGTATGACTGACCCTTTTAAAACGTGTCCAATATTCTCGACTCAAAAGCGGACCTGTTTCTGAGTACCAAGATTTCTGGGGCAGGAAAAACACGTACCGCTAAAATGGAGGTTGGGAATCACACGTTTCCTTTCTTCACCCTGACACTGTCGCCTCATCTCAAATTTGGCCTCTGCTGGGTTTGGCGTGATGCTCTCTTGTTTCTCTTGCACGCTAACGACACCCCCCCCCCCCCCCCCCCCCGACCGACCGTCATCTCTTTTGACCGACCGCTCAAGTCACCTTTTATTTCCACCTCTGGCTGTATTCCCTCAAAATGTCAACACCTTTTACAACCATTCATCGTGGCCGCCGTGGATGTCCTGTGAATTTGAGGCTCCTCAATATCAGGGTTCCCACTGGTCCTTAAAGTTCATAAAAATCCATAAAAATAGAAGTTGTAAAATTATGTTCTTAATTTTCAGGGAAAGCTTCTAAAAGCAATAAAAATCTTGTGAAAATGTATTTTTATTTGAAAATAAATCCACTGTGAATCCCCCTTGCTAAATTGAGGAAAAAGTCCTTAAAAAATGTCTAAACTAGCCCTCAAAAGTCCTTAAAAGGGCCATAAATAAAAAGCAAGTGGAAGAGTGGGAACCCTGCTCATGAGTTCTTTTCTCTTTTTTTTTTCCCCCTTGGAAAACGAACCATGCAAACATTGAACGCCCCAAATTCATTTGACATCGATGCCGTCATGAGTTGCGTAACGTCACCTTGAAGCGGATAGCCGCCGTGAGCGCACATTTCTTGCATCCTAGCAAAGCAGCTCTTCAAAGCGGCGGCATTCTCTTGCTCTTCTGCGCGAACCGCTCGACCTGCACATTCACCCCGCACGTTGTTTGCCGTCAAGTGTGTTCAAAAGGCAGTCCACGCAGAGCCCGAGGAAGGTGCAGAAAGTGCGGATCCGGTCGACACCAAGGAGCCGCCGAACCTGCCTGAGCCGCTTCAGGGTCAGCCCATCCAGATGGCCAATTCTTACGCCGGCGCTCGCAGAGGAAAACGCATGAAGTATGAGGTGGGGCTTGTTCACTCGAATGCTCCTCTCCGCGTTTGTCACCAAATACATGGTGGGTATCAAATGTCTGCACGCCCGTTCAAATGACAGGTTTGGTGATTTAATATGAATAAATTGTTGTTTCCGCGTCACCTCCATCGTGTACAACTCTTTGGGGAACCCCCCCCCAACTCCACCCCCCCAAAAAAATAGCCAAATAATGTGGTTGTAACAATTGTGCACACCCACTCAGTGATAATTTTCCAGTTTGAGCCCTGCGAGTCCTGCGGGACTCGCTGATCAGAAAAGTATGAGTCCACATGATGCATTTCGAGAGTCCCAAATTTCGAATTCGGAAATGATTGACTTCTTCAATTGCATATGATAATACAGTGAAACTCCTCTACAACGAAATCATGTTTGCAGCAAGAACATTTTTCACAACAGGGGGTTTTTCACTGTAGCAAATTTGAAACAGGAAAGTGGGCATGGTGTTAATGCATGAAGATTTTTTCACACTAGGGGGTATTTTCACCCATGTAGATTTCATTGTAGAGGAGTTTTACTGTAACACAAACAACAACAAGATACTTTGAGAATAGGTTTATTCCTTATGAACAAATGCTGCAAAAATGTTCATAATTCAGGCATACAAGATGAGAAATAGTTCTGATTTCATCCCATGGGTTCAGTCTTTTGAGTTCTTATCGCCGCAATAAACTTTCGCAACACTTGTTTTAACGTGACACAACTTGGCGATCGTCTGCTTTCCACGAAGGCCGATCTCGCCAATCTGCGTCTCGCGAGAACGGAAATCTCGTCGCGCGAGATTACGCAACGCGAGATCAAAACAACAATGGCGGCGATTCAAACTACGTTCGTTGCTGGAAAAAAAGATTTACCGTAGTTTTGTTGCTGTTTTTTTTAACTAAGAAATTTCCATGCGACGTTTGGAGGACAGGAATGATGGAACACGTTTTGAAATGACTTCCCTTTGTCTCGTTGATGACGGCACAAAAAATGGCATTTGAACGGGGAGGGGGGGGGGGGTGTAGACTTTTTCTGGCCACTCTTTCCGTGACATTTCAGTGAGTCGAAGTGACCTCCAGTTCACGGTCACCTTTTCCTGTAGTCTGTGTGTGTGAAGAATGAACTGGGCGAGCCAGGCGAGAATCGTCCCAACTTGAGGAGGAGGATGGGCTCTTTCGTCGCCAAGCCAGAACCAGGTCAGCCTCCGCCTTTTGTGCATCTCCCGCAGTGGTTCGTTTTGGAAACACGGACAAACACGGACACCCGTGCGTCACTCTCGGCTGCCTTTTACAGAAAACGAGATTCCCATTCAAGTCAAACAGGAGCCGGTGGAAATCAAGGAGCCGCTCATTGAGGAGGACAAATTCAAGCAACGCTACAAAAAATACATTCCACCTGTTCCTCCCAATCCGGTCAGTACGGCGCTTCACCCTTTGCAAATATTAGACGGTTCCGTCAATTCTGTGTAGATTCCATTCACGTTTGTTCTCAAGTCTTTACTGGGGACTTTTGCTACGCGTCGTCGGAAACATTCAGGGCGGTGTGGCGCGGCGGTCGAACGGTGTCGGGGAATTCACCCCAACATCTTGAACTTTGAATGAAAAGACTCGACTCAACTCAGGAACAGATCAGCAAAAAAGGGACTTGTTGCAAGGCCAATACAAGTCGTGTTTCCTCTCAGATCGAAACCTCACTTTTGCACCCCCGCCGACCACTTTTTATTCACAGGATATGCAAAACATTGCTCCTTATTTGCATGTCGCGCTTCCCAGCCCAGCCCACCGATATGCCCCTCGGTGGACGCCCGGCGACCAAAACATCTTCCGGTGCAAACAAAATGGATACCTTGTGAATTCAATGCGTAGATTTCGCATGAATTGAGACACTGTAACAAACTGAAGGACATCTTGTCATACCGCCCTCCCGAACTTGAACCTTCCTGTATATTTGATCAGTTAATGAGGCCTTAATGAGGCTTCATTCAGCTCAAGTTGGTCCTTTTTTCTGCGCGCTCTAATTGTGTACAAGCTGTGTCAACACTCGCGTTCGAGGTCAATCGAGCATATACTTTGAAACATGATAATATTAACCCCCATGCAGTAATGATCCCAAAATTGGACATTTCGGACACTTTGGACAAATGGACACCACAGAACCGCCGGTTCATTTGGATCGGCTCAGTGAAAAGAGCCGGCTCTTTTTGGCTCTCAAACGGCTCTTTTAACTTGAGCTTTTCTTTTCAATATTTATGACAAATTTAGCAGTCATTTTGATAAATGACTTGGTGAACTAAATATTGCACTCGACTGACTGCAAATAGCAACAATTATCAAGCAAAGAAAAGGGGTTTTTACTTATTTTATTGAACATTAAAAAGGCTCCAAACAATAAACAAGCAACAAAATTAAACCTCAACCAACAACAATCAAACATGCGGCATCATAACAAAAATAGTGAGTAGTAACTGCAACAGCAGCGGCGAACAAAACAAACCTAAGCCACGCCTTTGCTTTATTTTCAATTTGCTTTCAAAAAAAACCTAAATACTTCAACTTGGACGGGCTGATCCGGCTCCTTCTCTCAGTAATTATTTGTACCTACCAAGCCCCTCGCCCCCTCCGGAGAGGAGAAAATGACAGAGCCGGCTCTCGAGGGAGGGTGAGCCGGCTCTCATCGTTCACTTCAAAGAGCCGGCTCTTTGTACCGGCTCGTTCGCGACCGACACATCACTAGCCCCACACACACACACACTCCTGCCGCGCATCGAGTAGGAACCTTTTTGCTTCCTCCTCCAGGTGGATCTGGTGGTGTGTCTGGTTTGCGGCAGCGGGGGCGAGGAGGACCGCCTGTTGCTATGCGACGGCTGCGACGACAGCTACCACACCTTCTGCCTCATCCCCCCTCTGACTGACGTCCCCAAGGGAGACTGGAGGTGCCCCAAGTGTCTGGCTCAGGTAACGACGCTTGACGTCAACAACGACGCCGGCCGAAGAAAACGAGCGCCAATGCGACTCAATACGTTCTCTTCTTCTCTTAGGAATGTAGCAAGCCTCATGAAGCCTTTGGCTTTGAGCAGGCTTACAGGGACTACTCCCTGCGGGCCTTTGGGCAAATGGCGGATGCTTTCAAGTCGGATTATTTTAACATGCCAGTTCACGTAAGTTGACAGTGGTTTTTTGTTGTTGTTGTTGTTTTTCGCGCCAAACATTCTGATCGCTCCGGTTCATCAATCTCTTCCCAGATGGTCCCAACGGAGCTGGTGGAAAAAGAGTTCTGGCGCTTGGTGGGAGCCATCGAGGAGGACGTTACCGTCGAATACGGAGCGGATATTGCGTCAAAGGAGTTTGGCAGCGGATTCCCCATTCCCAATGGGAAATTTAAGGTCTCGCCCGCTGACGAGGTAAACGGCGATCGGTCGCGCGCGGCGTTCCACGGCTGACGGACGCGTCAACCGCGAGGCCCGAAGCGAGCGACGGCCGCGCCTCATCGCGCGTATCTCTCGTACCCCTGCAGAAATACCTCCGGTGCGGGTGGAACCTCAACAACATGGCCATGATGAATCCGTCCGTCCTCACCCACGTGACGGCGGACATCTGCGGCATGACCTTGCCGTGGCTTTACGTGGGCATGTGCTTCTCCTCCTTCTGTTGGCACATCGAGGACCACTGGAGCTACTCCATCAACTACCTCCACTGGTGCAAAAGACGTCCTAGCGGGAGATTGAACGAGGAGGAGCCCGTTTATATATTGTTCCTGTTGCTTTTATTCACTCCAAAAAGGGGGGAGCCCAAAACCTGGTACGGAGCTCCCGGCTGTGCCGCCGAGCAGCTGGAGGAGGTGATGAAGAAACTGGCCCCGGAACTGTTTGAGTCTCAGCCCGACCTCTTGCACCAGCTGGTCACCATCATGAACCCAAACACCCTGATGGCCCACGGGGTCCCGGTCTGTTTGGCACGTCGTCGGCACGCCACAAATAGCCTCTATGAATGGATCCTCATGTTTTTTTTGGGGGGGCGGGGCTTCTGCTTCAGATCTATAGAACAAACCAGTGCGCCGGCGAATTTGTCGTCACCTTTCCCAGAGCCTACCACAGCGGCTTCAATCAAGGCTTCAACTTTGCGGAGGCGGTCAACTTCTGCACTGTTGATTGGGTGAGCGGGATTTGCTCGGCCTTAACGTGTTCTGGGCGTGTCAAACTTCACCTTTTCGATTTCATTGCAGATGTCATTCAGACCAACGTGCGGCCGTCACCATTTGGCAGCGGAGGCTTTGCGGTTTTTTGGTTTTGGCTTTGCGGTTTTTGGGGTTTTTTTTTCCTTTGGCCTCGACTCCTCAATTGCCATTGGAGCGGCATTGCCAAATTTGTCACCCAAGAAGATTCTTTATCCACGGCTACGGTTTTGCACCGCCATTTTTCAAAATCAGGCGGCAACCCACAGGGGAAAGGAATGATCCGCTCACAAAAAAACTGCAAAGCCAAAGCTGCCCGAGCCTCACATCTCTCTTGCGAAGGATTCACGAATCAAACAAAGCGAATGTTCCGCCACTTTTGGGACCCACCGTCTTTTGTTGTCATTGCGAAGCATCGGTGGCGGCGTTGAAGCAACGGCGGGACGTTTTCTCCGCACGCGCTTCATGTCGGCGTGACCTGACCTCGATCTTCCCTTCCCGTCCCTCCAGATGTCCCTCGGCAGGCAATGCGTCGGTCACTATCGCACGCTGCACCGCTACAACGTCTTCTCCCACGACGAGATGGTGTGCAACATGGCGGCCAAAGCGGAGACCCTCGATGTGGTGTTGGCGTCCGCCGTCCACAAGGACATGGCCGTCATGATCGCGGAAGAGCGGGAACTGAGGGCAAAAGTGGCAAAAATGGTGAAGCAGTCAAGAACCACTCGGTCCGAATCCGTCGCCCATCGCCCCTCACCTGCGGTTTGGCCTTGGCCTTTGAAGGGATTGGTGCAGTGGCGGGAGGCCGAGTACGATCACCTCCAGGATGACGAGCGACAGTGCGCCAAGTGCCGGACCACCTGTTACCTGTCCGCCGTCACGTGTCCCTGCAGCCCGGGCGTGCTGGTCTGCCTGCATCACGTCGGCGACCTGTGCGCCTGCCCGCTCGCCAGCTACACGCTCAAGTAAGTCGCAGCGCTAGCTTAGAGGTCCCTTTCCCAGACGGACGTTGCTTCTCTGCGGGCCCCAAACGGATCGCAAACGGATTTGCTCCTGTAGTTACAGGTACACGCTGGAGGACCTCTTACCCATGATGAATGCCTCCAAGCGGCGGGCTGAGCAGTATGACGCCTGGGCCTCTCACGTGACAGAAACTCTGGAGGCCAAACTGGAAAAGAAGAAAGGTAAGGCAAATCCAATCCAAAGTACAGTGAAACTCCTCTACAACGGTGAAAATACCCCCTAGTGTGAAAAAATCTTCACGCATTAACACCATTCCCACTTTTCTGCCCCCCATACAATGAAAAAAAGGCCCCTGTTGCGTTATACGAAATCTTTTTTTCTCTGCTCTTGCCTCGCGATGAGATTCACGACAACGAAGTCTAATCCAACAACTGACCTCTACTGCTTCGTTCGGAAACGGCAACAGCAACCACCGCACTGGTTTACACACGCGCAGTCGTCCAGGAAGTATTTGTTATTGTTCGTTTCAGACGCGGCAAGAACGTTACATTGCTAAAATGGCTACGAAATGGACCTTTGGATGTCACGTAGCTAAGACAAAAAGAGCTCTGACGTTGGAAGAGAGGCGAAAAGTCACCAAAGTAAAAGATGGAGGAAGCAAAAGTGAATGCTGATCGTAAATTTTAAATAAATAGAGTACACATACGTTTGTGTGTGTTTACATCTGAGATCAAATTTGCTACAGTGAAAAACCCCCTGTTGTGAAAAATGTCTTGCTGCAAACAGGATTTTGTCATAGAGGAGTTTCACTGTACCAACAATGGCGGACCACTGTGTGCGTAACGTTCCGCGTGGGTGGGCCTGCCAGCACCGTCAACGGTATCCTTTCCCCGCAGGCTTGCCAGTTTTCCGCTCGCTGCTTTCCGAATCCGAGTCGGAGCGCTTCCCTGAAAACGACCTGCTGCGTCGCCTGCGTCTGGTCACCCAGGATGCAGAGAAGTGCTCTTCCGTGGCGCAGCAGCTCTTGAACGGGAAACGGCAGACCAGGTATGTTTTGCCGAGACGAGCCGCCTCATGACACGGCCGTCCGTGGGCCTTGACCTGACCTGCTCCCAAGGTATCAATGTGGCGTCGGGAAATCGCGGAGCCAGCTGACCGTGGAGGAGCTGCGTTCGTTTGTGAGGCAGCTCTATAACCTCTCCTGCAGCCTCACGCAAGCGCCCTTGTTGAAGGTAGGCTCGGGGGTGAAGTGCGCTTGAGAATGCGCCGCTGCTGCTGACTCACTCCCCTTTCGCCCTCTCTTGTGAAGGAACTCTTGAATCGCATCGAAGACTTCCAGCAGCACAGCGAGAAGGTCCTGGCCGACGAGTCTCCCGGCGCGGCTGAGATCCGGAGCCTGTTGGACGTCAGCTTTGACTTTGACGTGGACCTGCCCGAGCTGCCGCGCTTGAGGGAGCGGCTGGAACAGGCCCGCTGGCTCGAAGGGGTGGAGCAAGCCGTCGTCCGGCCCGCCAGCCTTACTTTGGAAACCATGCGCAGGCTCATCGACCAGGGCGTGGGCCTGCCGCCGCATTCTTCCGTGGAGAAAGCCATGGCCCGCCTTCAGGAGCTTTTGACCGTGTCGGAGCGCTTGGAGGACAAGGCCAGCGGTCTTCTGAAAGCCAGGTGAAGGGCGGCGCGTCAAATGATCGAACATGGCTGTTCATCTCTATTCGCGAAACTGTGGGTAGGGCATGATGTGCCCTGAATTTTGGAGATTTTGAATTCCGAACCCATGGAACTTCCTAACTGCAATTTGGCATCAAAGTTGAAGTCGGATTTCCTGTGGACCATTTTTTGTGGCAAAAGGCCCCATTCATTTGACCGAACGTCACAGTGTCCTGCCTTTGATTCCTTAGCGAGTGTCTCCTTGTGTCCCGCTTCACCCTTCAGACCGCCTCACTCCATCGAGACCCTGAGTGCTGCGGCTGAGGAAGTTTCCGGCGTCTCCTCTCACCTCCCTAACTGCCTCCTCCTGAAGGACGCCATCAGAAAAGCTCTGGAGTGGCTCCAGGAAACAGAGGAGCTTCAGGTCAGGATGCACTTGGCACTTTGGGACACAATGCGTCAAAGTCTACCTGCGGGGGGGGGCTCGGAAGGCAAAAGATATCCGCTATGCTTGATCAAGAAAAATTGCATCCGAATGAGTGTTTGGCTTCTAGTAAAGCTTCGGATAGCGCGCAGGACTTTTCTGTCCGAGACGCCGTGGCAGCTAACATCCTTGCTCTTTCGTGGCCTGCGGGAAAAACGGAGCCATGCCGTAGCGTTGGTGAAATACAAATGCCCCCTGAAAAAAAAAAAAGACATGAAAAATATGATGGACATAAAACACAATATAGCAGCAGCTTGGTAAAATAATCCAAAACAATCTACGGAATCCCCAAATGAAGACATAAAATACAGATTAGCCAAATGTACGTAGCTCAATAAAAAGAGCTTCTGGTCACGTCAGGGTTTCCACGGGTCATTTCAAAGCGTGACAAGTCATGACGTGGATTTTGTGAAAATGAAGGCCTTAAATCAGGACTCATTTCACATTGTGGGCCACATACGCACTCGGTAGATGTCAAGTGGGCCAAACCATTAACATGACACCATACAGTGCTAAGAATCAACCAAAATGTCGTCTCTTTCCTTTGTTTTGGTCTCAAGAAGCATTGATTGGCGCTTTCATATCGTTTGCTGCGTTGGGTCTATCTTGGTGACAGACTGAGACTGCCGTTATCTTCCCCGATCAAAACAATGTTGTCTTCTCCTGTGATCAAAACAGTGTGTCCCCCAGTGGATACTTTCCATGAATTGCACCTTATTAAAAAAATATTCATTCTGTGTTTTTTATGCATTTTTTCCCTTTTAAAATTTTCCCGCGGGCCGGATCGAACCTCCTTGGGGGTCGGTGTATGTTTGACACCCGTGCCTTAAATGGCATTAACCCTCCTGCAGTATTTTTAAGCGGCTGCATGAAGGGTATTACGTCCCAAAAATGTAAGTAAGTAAGTAAAGTTTATTTTTAAAGCACATTTAACCACAGCTTGCACTGACCAAAGTGCTGTACATAGTGTATAAGCTAAAACAGGTTAAAAATAGAATAGATAAGTAAAAAAAATAAAATACACATACAGCACAGTGATTTAAGCTAAAATGATAACAACACACACTTAATTACAGACAGCAGGGCAAGACAATTAGGGCACAGGGAAGGCCAATGTAAAAAGGTGCGTCTTGAGCTTAGTTTTGAAAAGTGTTATTGAGGGGGCATTTCTGATATCAGGTGGCAGTTGGTTCCATAGCTGAGGGCCAGCAACAGAAAATGCTCTATCACCTTTTTGTTTAAGCCGGGACCGTGGGACATGAAGGAGGCCTTGGCTGGAGGATCTGAGGGACCTGGGGGCTACATGGGGGTGAATGATATCAGCTATGTAGGTGGGTGCCAGGCCATGAAGAGCTTTAAAAACCAACAGCAGTGTTTTAAATCGTATTCGCGACTGGACTGGAAGCCAGTGCAAGGAGGCTAGGACAGGTGTGATGTGTTCATGCTTTTTTGTGTTGGTGAGCAACCTAGCTGCTGCATTTTGGACCATCTGAAGCCGTGCCACCAGTGTCAGAGGGAGACCAAGATAGAGGGAGTTACAGTAGTCTAGACGGGAGGTTATGAAGGCATGGATGACTTTTTCCAGATCATTGTATGATAGAACAGATTTGAGTTTGGAGATTATTCTTAATTGGTAAAAACTGGTCTTTACAACAGATGAAATTTGCTTGTCCAGGTGGAGATGAGAGTCCAAAATGATACCCAGGTCACGTGCATGGGATTTCACATAGGGGGCAAGGGGACCAAGGTTGGCAGGGATGGAATTTTTTGATCTTGAAGGCCCAAAGACAATGACTTCAGTTTTGTTATTGTTTAACTGAAGGAAGTTGTCAGCCATCCAGATTTTTATTTCTTCCAAACAGTCTAAAAGAGGCTGCATGGAATTGCCAGACTTCAGTGGGATGTACAGCTGGGAGTCATCTGCATAGAAATGGAATGAAATATTGAATTTCCTGATGATGTTACCTAGGGGGAGCATGTACAGGCAGAACAGTACTGGACCCAAAATGGATCCCTGGGGGACACCATAAGACACAGGGGCGGATGATGAAGTGTACTGGCCTATGGATACCGAGAAAGTTCTTTGGTGGAGGTAGGAGTGAAACCAGTTAAGAGCTGTACCCTTAATGCCAACCCACTGTTCAAGACGCTGTAGTAGTGTGCCATGGTCCACAGTGTCAAATGCAGCGCTGAGATCCAACAGGACCAGAATGGCGTTATCACCTGAGTCAAGGGTGAGCAACAGGTCATTTGTCACCTTCAACAGGGCTGTCTCAGTGCTGTGGCGCGCTTTGAAACCAGATTGGAATGGCTCGAGGATCTCTGTTGAGTTGAAGAATGGAAGCAGCTGTGTAAACACCACCTTCTCCAAGATTTTCGAGAGAAATGGCAGTTTTGAGATTGGCCGGAAGTTATTAAGACATTTTGCATCCAGATTATGCTTCTTAAGCATAGGCTGGACAACCGCATGCTTGAAACATATAGGAACTGTGCCGGTGGCAAGGCAGGAGTTGAGGATAAATTGGATGGAGGGACCAATAGCATCAAAAGCATCTTTGGTGATCTGTGAAGGGATAGGATCGTGTGGAGCTGTTGATGGTTTCATGTGGTTTACAATGTCCCATAGATCAGTGCAGGACACTGCTTGGAACTTGTCAAAAGTAGCTGTAGTAATGGGGATATGGGGTGGAGTGTCTGCTGCAGAAGGTGTGAACTGTGCTCTGATGTGGTCAATTTTCTCAATAAAAAACTTCAAGAACTCTTCACAGCTATTGGGAGATGCCACGACCTCTGGAGAGACTTGGGGGTTTACAATTGAGTTGATGGTGTTAAATAATATTCTAGGGCGATTTGAATGTTTGCTTATGATGTTGGAGAAATGCTTAGCCTTAGCTTTTTTTGCTGCAGTTTGGAAGTCTGCCAGGGAATTTCTGAATAGTTCTAGAGAAACTAGAAGGTGATCTTTTTTCCACTTGCGCTCAGCTCTTCGGCAAACCTGCCTAAGATGGCGGGTGGAGTCGTCAAGCCACTGTTGAGGTTTAAAATTAGGGCGTCTGAATTTAAGAGGGGCCACAGTTTCAAGGATAGCTGAGCAAGATGTGTTGAAGAGGGATATTAGCTCATCAGGGCTGGAGCAGGGATCATGGGCAGTGATAGAGGCAGTGATAGCATTTCCCAAGTAATGTTCAGAGAACTTATTTGCAGTAAAAGAGTTGATATGACGAGAGTAGTGACCAGAAGATCTGGCTGTAGACAGTGAGTTAAGTAGTTGAACTTCAAACACAATAGGCATATGGTCAGAGAAGGATGCATCCTCAATGCTTATGTTATCAATGGAAAACCCATGGGATAGAATCAGATCTAGGGTGTGGCCATGAACGTGGGTCGCCTGATTTATGTGCTGGAGGAGGCCGAATGACTCCATTACATGGCAAAACTCGCTAACCAAGGGTTTGCCTGGACAACAGACATGGATGTTAAAATCACCCAAAATCAACAAACGATCATAAGATGATGCAAAACGGGACAGAAAGTCTGAGAAATCTTTTATGAAATGTTTGTCTGATTTGGGAGGCCTGTAAACAAGTGCGCACATCAGTGGTGCAGTAGCAGATTCTACTTTTACGCATTGTACTTCAAAGGAAGAAAAGCTCCCGGCAGAGAGTGTTTGTATCTTAAGCCGATTTTTAAAAATCAAAGCCACTCCACCTCCTCTCCCCGAACTTCTCGGAGTGCTTATGAAAGAGCAGTTTGTGGGGCAGAGATCGCCAAAAACAGATGTTTCACCGGCGCCGGAGCCAATCCATGTCTCTGTTAAAAACAACATGTCCAGATCTCGCTGTGTAAAAAAGTCGTTTAAAATAAAGGTCTTGTTAGACACGGACCTGCAGTTCAGTAGCGACACTTTAGCCGCAAGGTAATCCGAAGGCTGTGGAATTTGAGAGCGTTGCAATGGGCGAATGTTCAGCAGGTTCACCCCGCCGCTTCGGATGCGCAGCCTTGGTGGAGCTGCAGGGCAATCGGGCGTCGTTGACTGCGCAGGAGAGATAGAGAGATGGCAGGAGTATCTCAGATCCCACGATCGACGAGCCAGGTAGAGGCCTCTGCTTCCTGCAAAGTTGATGGAGGGCCGGCAAGTTGATGGTTGCGCGAGGGAGACGCTCGCAAATCCCCTGATCTGCACTCGAACACCGCCACGATTCCCTCGCTTTCTGTGCCGCTTTCTGCGCCGCTTCCTGCGGTGGAAAACGCAGCAGGGGAGCCGGCGAACGCAGTCCGCTGGAGAGTTGATGAACGTCGGGTGACATCTGAAGTGTGGGCCGAGGTATCCAGTGGATTGTAGCTCTAAGGAGCTTTGGATATGTATCATAAAATCACGATCATAAGTCCTGAGGGCATTAGCGCAATGCCAGGGCGACAACAAGAGGAACACAGACAAACACAGCAGAACTCTGACAGGTAGGAGCTGACGGCAGGCCGCCAAACACACTGGCGCCATCTTGCATGTGACTACCTGATGCATCATGGGAGCATAGTGGGCGTGAACACAGCCGACTCCATTCGCCGTTCGCCGCTTGGCTGAGGAGCCAATGGGGCGAAGCTACCATCTGCGGGATTATGACTGAACGCCTCTAAGTCAGAATCCCGCCTAGACGCGGCGATACCGTAGCGCCGCGGCCCCCCGGTTGGTCAAGGTTAGCGGCGCAACGCCGCGTGGAACGCCATTCGATACTGGGCTGGGGTTCGCCCGGATGATGGGTGCCCCTCTCTGGTTTATGACACCGCATGTTTGTGGAGAGCTCGGTGCTAAATGACTCGTAAACGACCTGATTCCTGACGAACGAGTCCCTCTTCCAATGTGCAACAACTTTTTTCACTTTTCATTTTTTTTCACTTTCAACCCCTCAAAATGTCCAGTGGGAATTGACCAAGACATCGATAGACATCCTATGCAAAATTACAGCTTCGTGGAGTTATTTTTCACTGTCCAACAGTCCAAAATCGTCCAAAGTGTCCGAAATGTCCAATTTTGGGATCATTACTGCATGGGGGGTTAAAAAGCATCCAAGGTAATAGCCGGCGGTATCCCCAAAAATGAAATGGGGTTGGTCGCTCGAAAAAGATCAGGGAAGCACGACTCTGACAGACGAGGCGAAAGGCGGAAGCTTGTCTGTGACCCCGGTGGTCTCCATTTCCACCGGCAATACCTGGAAACGGGGCCGTCGGAGGGACACGCTAACCCACAACCCCCCCCCCCCCCCCCGTTGTTTTGCAGGCGAATGAGCGCAGACCTCTGGTGGACAACTTAACTGATATGGTGCTACGAGGACAAGCCATCCAAGTCCACCTGGAGCCCTTGGACAGACTCGAGTCTGTGGTGGCAGAAGTGCAAGACTGGAAAGAATCGGCTGCCTCCCTTTTCCTTCCGAAGGACACAACGCACACCCTACTGGAGGTAAAAGCCTTCCCTCCTCCGCCGGAGTCGTCCTTTACGGCTCCGGAGCAAACGGGAGGCCTGACTGTTGCCTTTTTTTCATCGCAGGCTTTGTGTCCGAGATGTGAGGTCGGACATGAAGGCTCCCCGAAGAGGAAGGCCAAGAAGGGGAAGGAATCGCCTAAAAGTAACAAGAAGAAAAGCCCGAGGCTCCACACTGTCGGCGATGTGGAGAAAGCGCTTTCGGAGGCCAAGGACTCCGCCTCCGTTGTAAGTGGTCGTCCAGCGAGAACCTCGATCCGTCGCCATATGCCGTCGGCTTGACACGCATCGTCTATATTCCCAAATCGTTTCCTGCGCCTTAACAGATGTTTGTGCGTCCATTGTCCGCCTCATCTCGTATCGTCACTCCAAAGCGGCCATTTTGTCGGGCCAAAGTCCCGTCTCGCAAACAAAACGTTGCCTCTCGCCGCCTCAACGGAGGGGGGGGGGAACTTGGCTTGATTTTCAGACCGCGACGCTGGAGGCTCTGCGGGCCAGCGAGATGGAGGCCTTCCGTCAGCTGAGAGTGGCGAACGAGTCCAAGCTCCTCCCGACCGCAGACTGCACGGACCTGAAGGTGTGCGTCTGCCAGAAGGCGCTCATGGGAGCCATGCTGCAGTGCGAGCTCTGCAGGGACGCCTTCCACAGCGTGTGCGTCCGGGACCGATCGGACCTCAGCGACGCGCCTCCGTGGCTGTGTCCCCAGTGCCAGAGATCCCGAAAGCCGCCGCTGAGCAAAGTTCAGCCTCTGCTCGCGTCCCTGCGGCGGATCAGGGTCCGGCTGCCGGAAGGGGACGCGCTGCACCACCTGGTCGAGAGGACGGTGAACTGGCAGCGTCGGGCGCAGCAGATTGTGCAGTCTTGCCATCTGACCGAGCTGGAAAAGGGAACCGAAGCGCCCCCGGTTCTGACCCGCTGCGCGTCGGACTCCGCCGACACTTACAGCAACGCACAGGTCCCGCGTCGTCTCCCTTTTCGCCGGCTTTGGGGGGGGAATCGGGGTTCGTCATCTTGGTGTTTTTCCTGCAGGCCCCTTGTTTGACTCCAGAGTGGAACAAGACCAACCATTCCCAGACCGTCTTCTATACCGAGCAGAGATGCATTCCGCTGCAGGGTCAGCCGCCCGTTCCTTCCCGTGCGGATTGGATCTTATCCAAAGGGAAACTGGTGTTCTCGTTTGACGTGACGCCTTTTGGCTTGACAGGCTTGAATCAGGACCTGGAGGAACTGATGGTGGAAGGCCTCCTCCTGCAAGTGTCACTGCCAGAAGTCCACACGCTGCACCGTCTTTTATTGGACAGAGCCACGAGCCAGCACACCATGTCGCCAGAGCGGGACGAATCCCCGGACTGCGACAAACGTGGACAGTTTCACTCTCAGGGAACAAAACTCAGTCAGGTAAACGCATCACTTTTTTGATGTTCAGTTGCAAATCAAAAATGCAAAGTGAGAAATTAAAATACAGTCAAACCTCGGTTTTCGTACTTAATCTGTTCCAGAAGACTGTTCGAAAACCGAAACCATGTTTCCCATTGGAATCAATGTAAAAAAATTTAATCCGTTCCAAGTCAAGAAAACAACTTTTTTAAACCACTTTTTTTTTTACAATTTCACACCATAAACTGTACACATGTAATAGAAGAGCAGGTAATATGTAAAATACTGTACAAACAAACTGTGATATGTTTTATTTTCACCAATTTTAACATTAACATAGTAACATAAAAATTGAAGGACCATCTCTCTCTCTCTCTGTCGTGGGGCGTGCGCCTATCCCAGCTGTCATCAGGCAGTAGGCGGGGCATTTCCCGAACTCCTTCGCCAACACAGACACACGCACACCTGACTCATATTTCGCGATCAAATCTTTCTTTAAATTCTATAATTTTGCGCACTATTTTCCTCTTTTCTTCACCAGGTTTACCATTTCCACTTGCTTTCTTTGGTGCTGACACACGATGCAAAAATAACAGTCCGATATTACGTAGTTCTCACCAAACACGTCTGCTTTTTAAAAAAAAAAAATCCTTATTGAACAATACAAACTCGTCTGCTCACAATGGACGCTACACGAGGAAGCGTTTCACTAAACACGTCTGCTTTTTTTTTTTTAAATCTATTGAACAATACAAAAACGTCTGCATACAATGGACGCTTCCTGTGTAGCGTTGCTACACGAGGTAGCGAAGCAGAGAGGAGTGAAGTGACGCATTCAAGTGCGCTCAGTTAGTTCGCGAACCGAAATTTGTTCATCATCCGAGGCATAAAAAACTCGACATTTTTGGTCGAAAACCGAATTGGACGAGAACCGAGACGTTCGAAAACCGAGGTTTTTTATTTTTTATTTTTTAAATATGCTTGTTACCTAACGTGCTCTGTCTCTCAGGATGCAAAAGTGAGGGAAGCTCTGCTGGCGCCAGAGAAGAAAGCAAAGAGGCATTTGCCAATCCACGGGGAGCGGCGGGCGAGGGACAGAAAGCATTCTCACAAAAGACAGAAGCTCAATCAAAAGGAAGTCCAGCGCAGGCCGGCCTCCAACTTGTCCTCGCCGCGCTCTGATATCTCGCAGTCCGACGAGTCCGATGAGGACATGGCCGTGTGTCCCGCGGAGCGATGCCAGCTCCCTGAGGGAAATGAGGTGGGGAGAAAGTCCGGAAAGGACTCCAGGCATCCAAAAGGACAAAAACGACATTTGCCTTCTTGTCCGCAGGTGGACTGGGTCCAGTGCGATGGCTGCTGCAACCAGTGGTTTCACCAAGTGTGCGTCGGGGTCACGGCCGAAACGGCGGAGAAGGACGACTACGTTTGTGTCCGATGTGCGCTGAGCACCGCGCGCGCATGATGGAATGAAGCGAATCCCGCCCGCGACGACGCTTTTTGTTGGGTGCCACCAGCCTCGCCCTCACCTTTGTCCAACCCTTTTGTAACAATGGTGCTATCTTCTCTTTCACTTGTTGTCCAGAACTATAATTGTTTGGTTCTTTAATTTTTTTTTTTGGGGGGGTGGGGGGGAATTTTTACATGCATATTATATATATTTACTTCTTATGAATTGTTTGTGGCGGTCAAAATGGAGGGGAAAAAAAAAACAGGATGTGGCAAAGGAGTCTTACTTCAAACGCACCCAGTCAAGGTGAAATGGTTGATCAGCGGGGTGGGGGGGGTGTCAATGTTCTCTTCTCTCAAGCCTCATTGCATGCCTCGCAAAATTTAATGACATCGGAGCCAAGGTTTTCTCCCACCTCCCTTTCGAATCCAGCGTTTTAGTACGTGCATCTTCATATGATCGTTGACATTTTTTTTTTTTGTAGAATCGTTTTATTTATCCGAGCAATAATTTCTGTCCAATTTAACAAATGGATCTCCGGCGCATCGTTGCTGCCGTAGCAATGGCGCCATGTACAGCGGGGGGGGGGGTTGAAGACACTGCTCACGTGTACAAATGGCAGCGTGTAACTTTGGGGGGGGGGGATAGGATACTCAGTGTGGACTTGCGATAGTTTATATTGTGGAATAAATTCATTTTGTTCTATGGAGAAGTCCTGTCGTTGATACAGTGATCAGTTATGTGTTGTGCCGTGGCCAAACCCAAGATGTGGGCATTTATTTTCAACAGTCATTTCAGAAAGCCGAGGAGCAGGACGCTTAGCCTTTCGCAATACAATGAACCAAAGCAGAGCGGCAAATATGACAGATGCACGTCACACTACAGTACTGGCAACTTTATTGATTTTGTCCTTGTTTTTTTTTTTTTTTTTTACTTGGCTTGGGTCGTCAAGGCGCCCCATCGTCTTCCCTTCTGCATCCTCTTCTCATCGATCAACTTCCTTCTCCAGCTCGCTTTCTTGCCTTACACTGTCTTCCTCATCGTCCTCCTACCAGTCTAAAACCATCCAAAGTCGAGTCTCTAAACGGTCTTGCGGAGAGATCTTATTTCGAATAATATTCAAGCTGGTCACTACCGAAGAGAGCCTCCACATCTCCATTTTCACCCCCTCCAGCTTGACTTCCTGTGATCTATTCAGTGCCAGGGTCTCGAGCCATACCGCTGCACATACTGTATACAGTGAAACTCCTCTACAACAAAACCTGCATGGGCGAAAATACCCCCTAGTGTGAAAAGAATCTTCATGCATTAATGTGTGTGTGTGTGTGTTTTTTTACATCCGAGATCAAATTTGCTACAGTGAAAAACCCCCTGTTGTGAAAAATTTCTTGCTGCAAACACGATTTCGTTGTAGAGGAGTTTCACTGTATTCGGTTTGACTTCAGTTCATCTTCTTTCCTTTCCTTCCCAGCGCGTACTGCCGCCTTTCGAAATGTTTTCCCGTCTGTGACATAAGATAAGAAACCCTTTATTTGTCTCACAACGCAGGAGTTTGCATAGTCCATGAGGATCCGCTCTGACCTCTGTTAACCTGGCCATCACTATGGCAAAGAGGAGGGGGGGCTCACAGCTGATCCCTGACGCAGTCACGCCCATAATACACCTCATCACTGTAACCTCGCATATTTCTGCTGTACTGTCCGGACAGAGTTTTCTGCCACTCCCGACGCCCTCGCGCAGTACCACAGTTCCTTCTCAGGTTACCCCGCTACAGGCTTTCTCGATAATCAACGACAACTTCTCATGACCTTTTCTGCGCGTCTCCATCAATACAACAGCGACGGTGGCGGTCTCTTTCCCAAAACGCATTGTACGCTTGCTGACAACATAAATCCCAAATTGCAAGCGGAGGAAGTGTGGTTTATTTGCAAAAATAAAGATGACTTCAAATAAGTCCAGTGATTTTTTTTTAAACATACTGTACTGTAAACATACCTACAATGTGGACAGAAGGATGCACGCAGTCGCTGGTGCAATCTGTTCGATTTTAATAAACAAAAGGAGCAATAAACACACATTCGATCGGAGTTGCTGTTAGCCACAACTCACGTTCCACACTTAGATTTATCGACTAACTGCCGGAGCCAATATTCGCCCAACCTGGCTCGTCCCCTCTCTATGACGTCACACAAATACAAGTGTAAATTGAGGGGTTCTTTGTTATTCAGTGGACAGCTCTACTTTACGAAGGGCAAAAGGAGGGATGGAATCCCTCCTTTAAATGCAGTTTTATTAAAAGGACAAAAAAAAAAAAAAGACGTCTGCACCGCAGCACGTTCGAGAACACAACTACCGTAACTAAAATCACTTCCTGCTTCTCTTACTTTGCCAGCCAATCAGAACATAGCAACATAAAAACATGTCTAAACAATTATTAAACAGCAGAATATAATTTGGGAATGCTTAACATGAAATAATATGATGCTCAAACATAAAATGATAATTAATAATATAACATAAGCTTACACAAGAAACAGATACAGTATTACAATATGTTCATCACGAAACACTCTAAAATTGTCCTTCGGTGTGAGTGGTTGTTCGTCTCTCAGCTGTTAATGTAATTAGTGTACACAAAGGGAAATTTGTTTGTTTTGCTACTTTCAGCTATGCGTTGCAATACAATTGCAGTACAGTATATTGAGGCGTAATTGAAAATGACATAAAGAGGCCGAGACACTGAGTGAAAAGTTTTCACAAAGGTTAAAATAAGCGCCCGAACACGGAGCGCCGTGATTGGCTGATTTTGAGCCAATCAACAACCGTCGTCTGGATCCTTCCGCAAGTTCGCCCAGTATGATTTTTCGGGCACGGACGCATTCACACAGCCGAAAACGGTGAGTGTTTTGACGAGCTTCCGAGTCCAATTCGCTCTCGCTCGCCCATCTGTCCAGTTTTCAACTCCAGTCGTTTTTTTTTTTATCAATACCGTTGAAGTCTCCATCGAGACAGAAAAACGAGCCGCGGCGGGAAGTACATTAGCGCACAGGTTCGCGGGTTGCTAACCTCAAGCTAAATGATTAACTCCGGTTGTTGTCGACAGAAATCCCCCCTTTCGGCGGCACACGACTGTCGCGGAAAGTTTAGCTTGTTGCTTCCGCGCTGGAGAGCTACACCCCCCCCGGTGGTGTTGGCGTAATAAAACTCGACTTGAGTTCTGTCGTCGCCCCTTTTAAAGTGAACACGGTGATAAATTGACCGTTGTGCCGCCGGTGCTCAGTTTTGATTCGTATTTCTCCGTGAACCCAACGCTAGTCGACACGGCGCTTATTTCCTTATTCACAGTAACTTCCGGTGTCGCTTGTCATGTCTTCATTCCATCGACGTTAGCGTAATGCTACGACTAGGAACAGGACTGTCCTAGTTTTAACGGCAAGTCACGAAACTTTCCACCCCATTGTGTTTAAAAGTTATTTTCTTTTGTCACGCTGGCAATCGATGACTTTTTCGCTTGGGGATTTTGTGCGGTGGACAAGTTTGGCCAAACTAATAGCCACACCCTTCCTTTTTCGAGAACGGCTTTTCTGTATGTAATATGACGTCCAGTTTATTGTTATCATTCCAACAACTCCGCTTTTTTGGTATTAAAAGTACCACATCGCTTCTCGAGTTGTGCTTTAATTAGATGTTATCGCGAGTTTTTGGACAATTCGCCCATGAAGTATTTATTGTACGTCTATGTTGCTTTTACTCTGTTAGAAATGCTTCCGCCGGGTAGCTCTCGACTGCATGTTGAGTTTGACTCCGTTCAAAGCACGAGATCGCGCAGTTTCATTGTTACTGACTTTTAAATAAACGTTCCCTTTTCTGATGAAACAGGACGGCCCATTTCAAGCTTTGTGACCCCCCCCCCCCCCTGGTGACCCGGATCACCCGCCGCCGTCTTCTGCGCACCCAAGGATCTCCCAGATGTAGAGGGAGTTGACCTTTGCAGCTGCTGTCTACACAGTATGTTGATGTGTATTCCCAGCTCTCGTGTTTTTATTTGATTTCAGATTGATTTCGAAGGCACTTATCGATACACACTGGGGCAAGAATTACACTTCTGACAAATTAAAGGAAAATCTGAACCCCCAAGACAAAGGCAATAAAACACTTTCTTTAAAGGCCTTTCGCCCTGCGCTTAGGAACAAAAAAAAACCACACGCATTGATGGTTGTTACCATTACTGTACTTGAAACCGCACCTCCGTAATCGGATGCTTGATTATTAGAGCAGCGAGCGTAACCTGGACAGGTTCAGTTAGCACTTGACTCCCACAATATTCTTGTGGACTCTCTCTTGTACGGGATTTGAATGTCACGGCGACGGCTGCGGGCCCTCCCGATTTTCCATTTTCGGTTGGTACATGCCCTCGAGGAGAGCGATCACAATGGCCCATTGTGGGGGCTCGCGCGTGTAGCCGTCGGTGCGGGGCCTCTGCTGGCGCAGCGCACGTCACTCTTCGATTTGCAAAAAGCTGCCCGAGCGTGACACACAAGAGTGCTTTTTGTATTGTCGTCTCGGCTTTTGGACAAAGCTCCCAAACTCCCACGACGATTAATATGTTCAAAGAGGCTCAGAAATGAGCGTGAAGTGTCTCTCAAAAATATCGAGGCATTGGATGGGGAGATAAAGAATACAATTGTAATATGATTAGTTGCAATAACGTTAGCCAGGTGGTTAGCTCATCGTTGCGCAAGATACTCAGGCTTTGTCCTTTGCCAAATGACAACTTGACTGTTGTCATTCTTACACTTGAACTCTTGTGAAATGATTACGCGACGGAAGTTGTCTTGCCCTTGTGTGGTTCTGACCTTATTCCTGCAAATCACGACTATAAACATTATCTTATCTTATCTTTTTCTTTGATATTTTCAGTTTGGCCACAACAAAAAAAACTGAAATCATCCAGCAAATAAATCAATGAAAACCCCCCCCAAAAAACAACGCAACTGACTATTGACAGACCCATTCCACCGCTGTTCCCCTCAAATCCGACTCTGTTTCCGTCATGATAATTTTGACCCCTGATAATTTGGGGAAACCCCAGAGAATTTCGTCTTTCTCATTGGTGGACATTTTTAGTCTGTTCATTGGACAATGGACAAATTAGAGCAGACGGGGAACCGGAAATATATTGAGAAATAACAACATTGTACTGCTTTAGTCTAAAGGTGTTTTTTTTTTTTGGTGTGTTTTTTTTTTTAAACCAGTTTTTGAATAGGCAGTATCATACAAGAAAGTTACAAATGCCCCCCCCCGACCCCCCCATACACACACCGAAGCACTTTGGCCGCTTTTGGAGTTTGACTTGGCCGCAAAGCAGCAAATTGTTGTCAGTTTTTGAGGACCTCCCCCCTTGAAACAGGTTTTCTTTGGAAAAAGCAACTTGGCTTGGCGTGGACCCAAAGTGCGGGGCTTCCTGTCGCCCAACGTCACACGCGCACCCTCCTGACTTGCCTCTCTTGTCCTTTCGCAGACCCTCGCGGTGTCCACTTGAAGTTGCCCATCATGCGCGAGTACAAGCTGGTGGTGCTGGGTTCAGGAGGCGTGGGGAAATCCGCACTGGTGAGGGATTGACGCCGCCGCGTCGGTCTTCTTCTTCTTCTCCTTATCATCAACGGCAATCTGTTTTGGAACAAAATCCGTATGAAAGAGCGAGAGGCCAAAGAATCTTCTTTGAATCCTATTTTGGACCGAAATCTCTCCCGTGTCCGACCCAAATCACTCGTCCTAGCGTAGTGGCACGAAAGTTGCCTTTTCAAACGTCATTCAAATATCCTCGTCTATTCAGATATTCCTGTTTTTTGTCATTATATCTAGTAGTGAATTGGACTTGAGGGCATTTCCCCTCAAGTACTGTACGGCGGAACCTCAGTTTTTGTGATCCGTCCCCCAAATTTTGGGTTAAAACCAAATCATACGAAAATGTATGTGATATTTCCCCACAGAAAATAATGGAGAAGTCATGTATCCATCCCAGACACCCAAACAAATACGGTCTATCTCTTATTGAGACTAACCATAAAACAATGTGAAATCTATATCAATGGCATCCCAATGAATATGAAACGCCACTTGGGCCTTTTTGGCGACTCCGCTGTGCTCTAGGAATGACAGTGAGGAGGAGAGCTTTTTGTTCGGAAGGAAAATCCCGACGGCGTTCCTCCTTCGGAGCTTTTTTTGGGCCCCATAAGGGATTAAACAGACACACTCAATACATCCAGTAAGCGGCAAACTCTCCAGATACCTCCGATGAACGTGCCGCTCAACAAGAGAACACTTTATAAAGTCACAAATCCACCGAG